>JAKSZT010054575.1:931296-1050194 GCA_026826555.1 Tolypeutes matacus
GAGAAATGGGGAAGTTGGGTCCGGGAAGAAGGTGGGGCGTAGTGCCCCGCAAACGCCTGAGGCAAGTTTTGGCTTGGGTAGACATTACCTCACTTTGAAGTCTCTTAGCCACTTGAAATCATTTGTCTTTACCTTTTCCCCCTTTAATTCAAGGTCTTTTTCCAGTTGTGTTGCCAGTTTGCACTTAGTATTAATCCCTCGTTGCCAGGGAGGCTCATCCCCGGGAGTCATGTCCCAAATTGGGGGGAAGGTAATGCAATCATATGCTGAGTTTGGCTTAGAGAGAGGCCACATTTGAGCAACAAGGAGGCTCCCAGGTGGCAACCCTTAGGCACCCCACAACTGCAGGCTAAGACTCAGTTATAAGAGCATGACTCACAAGGGTAGTCATCAATAAAAAGAACACATCAGTGGGTCATCCTCTATTGACAGACACTGTCCCTGCACTCAGAGGACTATTGCTGCTCCCTTGGAGAGTGTGGCAGAGCTCTCCAGGCTAGGAATTCAGATTCCCTCATTTATTGTGTGATTGTCCACCCATCGCGACCATGCCCCATCTTTTGATCCTTTGAACGATTTTGTATATCTTTCATGTATATTCGGATGAACTAATTCCCATGAAACTCCCCTCCCAGACACCCCCCACCAATAATCCCCTGCAGTATCCATTGTAACCCTTCTGTGATCCAGATCCTCCACGAACAAGTAGTCCATAAAATAATCAAATACACCTACTAGGAAAAAGCAAAAAGTATGATAAGCTTACATGCAAGAGACAAACATAAGGAAACTCAGGGGGGAAAAAAAAAAGAGAGAAGAAAAAAAAAAACAAATAATCAAACAAAAAACAAAACAATGTAAAATATAATTAGCAGACTGGAACATTCAAAAAATGGACAAAAAGGCAAAGGAAATGTCTCTAAAAATATACATATATATATATTCATTTTTTTTTCCTTTCTCTTTTTTTTTTCTTTCCTTCCTTTTATCACTGTGTCATCGGATGTCCGGTGTGCTGTGACACCTTCCCCCTCTCAATCCCCACTGCCTCCCATTTTTCATTTGAATTTCAAAGAAGTTTTAGGTCACAGCAAAGTCACAAACGGAGTGCCAGAGACTCCCAGATACCAAACCCCCCCTTCCCCTCCCCATATTAACCCCCTCCTTTTTTTTTGAATGTTAGTATTGTTATAACTGTTATACAGTTAGCAAAATATAGCAACTAAACATTGTCAATGACTTACAGTATAGTTTACAATTTAGAAGATACAGTTTAATAATTTTGATGATATTTACCATGTCCTGTGTCCATTACTGTAAGGTAATGAAAAACCTTCCCTATGACCACCAACACCCCATTAGATCTTGACTGTTCCCTTCCCCCCAGCCCCCCAGGGCCCATGATACCAACCTCTCCCAACACATGGAATGTCAAGATTCACAGTTACATGCCCTGGGAATTTGAACCTGCCCTTCGTAATCCACCTACCTGCCAGCACAGCATCACCAAACCCAGGAACACGACCACCCATCTGCGCCATCCCCCAACATGCAACCACACTCTATCCCTTTACCATAGATTATGTCCATATGGGTGATGGCTCAAAGCCTGCTCTTCTCTTACTCTCCCTTGTAAACCTATCTTTCAGACAATGGTTCTCAGAGACTGCTCACTTTCCTCAGTTCAGATCAGTGAGGTCATATACTGTTCATCCTTCAGTGCCTGGCTTGCTTCACTCAACATAAGGTCTTCAAGATTCATCCACGTTATTCCATGTGTTAGCACTGTGTTCCTTCTTACAGCTGAGTAATATTCCATTGTATGTATGTACCACATTTTGCTTATCCATTCGTCTGTTGATGGGCACCGGGCTGATTCCAACTTTTGGCAATGGTGAACAATGCCGCTATGAACATTGGTGTGCATATATCTGTTTGTGTCTTTGCTTTCAGTTCATCTGGGTATATACCCAGCAGTGGAATTGCTGGATCATACAGAAGATCTATTGTTAGTTTTCTGAGGAACCGCCAAACTGTCCTCCACAATGGCTGGACCATACCGCAGTCCCACCAGCAGTGGATGAGGGTTCCTATTCCTCCACATCCTCTCCAACATTTAGTGTCTCCTGTTTTTTTAATAGCTGCCATTCTGATGGGTGTAAGATGGTATCTCATTGTAGTTTTGATTTGCATTTCCCTGATAGCAAGCAATGTTGACCATTTTTTCATGTGCCTTTAGCCATTTGTATTTCTTCCTTGGAGAAAAGTCTTTTAAGGTCACTTGCCCATTTTTTAAATGGGTTGTTTGATCTTTTATTTTCAAGGTGTAGGATTTCTTTATATATGCAGGATATTAGGCTCCTATCAGATATATGGTTGCCGAATATTTTTTCCCATTGAGTAGGCTGCCATTTTATTTTCTTAATAACATCCTTTGAGGTGCAGAAGTTTTTAATTTTGAGGAGATCCCATTTATCTATTTTTTTCTCTTGCTGCTCGTGCTTTGGCTGTGAAGTTCATGAAACCATTTCCTATTACAAGGTCCTGTAGATGCTTCCCTATATTATCTTCCAGGGTCTTTATGGTTTTGGCTCTTATATTTAGATCTTTGATCCATCTTGAGTTGATTTTTGTATAAGGTGTGAGATGGTATTCTTCTCTCATTTTTTGGATATGGATATCCAGTTCTCCAAGCACCACTTGTTAAAGAGGCCATTCTCTCCCAACTGAGTGAGCTTTATGGCCTTGTCAAATATCAAATGACTCTATATGCGAGGATCTATATCAGAACTCTCAATTCGGTTCCATTGGTCAGTAGGTCTATCCTTGTGCCAATACCATGCAGTTTTGATCACTGTAGCTTTGTAGTATGTTTTAAAGTCAGGTAAAGTGATACCTCCAACTTCATTTTTCTTTTTCAATATATCTTTGGCAATTTGGGGCCTCTTGCCTCTCCAAATATATTTTGTGTTAGTTTTTCCAGTTCCTTAAAAAATACAGTGTTGACTTTTATTGGGATTGCATTAAATCTGTAGATTAGTTTGGGTAGGATAGACATCTTCATGATGTTTAGTGTTCCTATCCATGAACAGGGAATATTTTTCCATTTATTTAAGTCTTTTTTTATTTCCTTTAACAGTGTTGTATAGTTTTCTGTATATAAGTCCTTTACATCTTTAGTTAAATTTATTCCTAGGTATTTGATTCTTTTAGTTACTATTGTAATTGGTATTTTTTTCCTGATTTCCTCCTCAGTTTGTTCATTATTGGTGTACAGAAATGCTACTGATTTTTGAGCATTGATCTTATAGCCTGCAACATTACTGAACTCCTTTATAAGTTCTAGAAGCCTTGTTGTCGATTTCTCAGGGCTTTCTATGTATAGGATCATGTCATCTGCAAATAATGAAATTTTTACTTCTTTTCCAATCTGGATGCCTTTTATGTCCATTTCTTGTCTCAGTGCTCGTGCAAGTACTTCTAAGGCAATGTTAAATAGGAGTGGTGATAGTGGGCATCCTTGTCTTGTTCCCGATCTCAGAGGGAAGGCTTTTAGGATTTCACCGTTGAAAATGATGTTAGTTTTGGGTTTTTCATATATACCCTTTATCATTTTCAGAAAGTTTCCATCTATTCCTATCTTTTGTAGTGTTTTTATGAGGAAAGAGTGCTGTATTTTGTCGAATGCTTTTTCTGCATCTATACAGATGATCATGTGATTTTTTTTTTTTCAATCTGTTTATGTGGTGTATTACATTGGTTGATTTTCTTATATTGAACCATCCTTGCATACCCGGGATGAAACGCACTTGGTCATGGTGTATAATCCTTTTGATATGTTGTTGAATGCGATTAGCAAGTATTTTGTTAAGGACTTTAGCATCTAGGTACATTAGAGAAATTCGTCTGTAATTTTCCTTTCTTGTGGTATCTTTATTTGTTTTTGGTATTAGTGTAATGTTGGCATCATATAATGAGTTAGGTAATATTCCTTCTACTTCTATTTTTTTGGAAGAGCTTAAGTAGAATTGGTGTTAGCTCTTTCCGGAATGTTTGGTAGAATTCAGTTGTGAAGCCATCTGATCCTGGACTTTTCTTAGTTGGGAGGTTTTTAATGACTGAGTCTATCTCTTTATTTGTAATTGGACTGTTGAGTTCATCTATTTATTCTTTCATCAATGTTGGCTGTTTGTGGGCTTCTAGAAACTTATCCATTTCCTCTAAATTGTCATTCTTGTTGGCATATAATTTTTCAAAGTATCCCCTTATGATGCTCTTTATTACAGTGGGGTCAGTAGTGATATCACCTTGCTTATTCCTTATTTTATGTATTTGCATCTGTTCTCTCTTTTTCTTTGTTAGTCTGGCTAAGGGTTTGTCAATTTTGTTGATATTCTCGAAGAACCAGCATTTGGTTTTGTTTATTGTTTCCAGTGCTTTCTTATTCTCTATTTCATTTAGTTCTGCTCTAATCTTTGTTATTTCCTGCTTTCTACTTCCTTTAGGTTTAGTTTGTTGTTGTTTTTCCAATTCCTCCAAGTGTGCAGTTAGGTCTTCAATTTTAGCTCTTTCTTCTTTTTTTATATATGAATTTATGGCTATGAACTTCCCTCTCAGGACTGCTTTCGCTGCATCCCATAGGTTTTGATATGTTGTGTTGTCGTTTTCATTAGTTTCAAGGTAGTTACTGATTTCTTTTGAGATTTCCTTTTTGACCCACTGTTTGTCTAAGAGTGTGTTGTTTAACTTCCATTTCCTTGTGCCTAAGCTGTTTCTCTGGCCCTTAGTGATTTCCAACTTCATTCCGTTGTGGTCAGAGAAATTACTTTGTATAATCTCAATCTTTCTGAATTCATTGAGTGTTGTTCTGTGGCCTACTATGTGGTCTATTTTGGAGTATGTTCCATGCGCACTCGAGAAGAATGTAAATCCTGCTGTATTTGGGTGTAGTGTTCTGTATATGTCTATTAAGTCCAAGTCTTCTAATGTATTGTTGAGTGCCTTAGTTTCTTTATTGATTCTCTGCCCAGATGTTCTGTCTATTGATGATAGTGGTGTGTTGAAGTCCCCTGCTATAATTGTAGAGGAATTTATTTCTCCTCTTAGTTTTTCCAGAGTTTGCCGCACGTATTTTGAGGCACCGCGATTAGGTGCGTAAATGTTGATGTTTGTTCTCTCTTCTTGAGAGATTACTCCTTTTACTAATATGTAGTGTCCATCTTTGTCTCTTACAATAGTTTTGCATTTAAAGTCTATTTTGTCTGATATTAGAATAGCTACTCCTGCCCTTTTTTGGCTATTGTTAGCTTGTAAAATGGTTTTCCAGCCATTCACTTTCAGCCTCCTTGAATCCCTGTGTCTAAGGTGGGTTTCTTGTAGACAGCATATAGATGGATAATATTTTCTTATCCATTCTGCCAATCTTTGTCTTTTGATTGGTGAATTTAATCCATTAACATTCAGTATTATTACTCGTAAAGAATTTCTTACTTCAGCCATTTTTTCTTTGGGTTAATGTATATCATATGTTGTTTTCTTTCTCTTTTTTACTTTTCAGTTCTTTTTAAACTCTCCTCAAACTCTCTCTCCTTTGTTTTTTCCTTTCAACTTGTAGAGATTCCTTTAGTATTTCTTGAAGTGCTGGTTCCTTCTTGACATACTCTCTTAATTGCTGTTTATCTGTGAATATTTTGAACTCTCCATCATTTTTGAATGCCAATTTGCTGTATAGAGAATTCGTGGCTGGAAGGTTTTTTCTTTTAGTGTTTTGACTATGTCATATCACTGTATTCTTGCCTCCATGGTTTCAGCTGAGAAATCAGTACTTAATCTTATTGTGCTTCCCTTCTATGTGATGGTTCTCTTTTCTCTTGCTGCCTTGAGTATTTTCTCTTTGTCTTGAGCATTGGACATTTTGACAAGTATATGTTTTGGAGTTGGCCTGTTGGGATTAATACTATTTGGGGTGCGCTGTGCTTCCTGGATCTGCACACCCATCTCACTCAATAGAGTTTGGAAGTTTTCAGCCACAATTTCCTTCAACATTCCTTCTGTTTCCTTTCCTTTCTCTTCTCCTTCTTCTATGCCCATAATGCGTATGTTTGTGCGTTTTCTATTATTGGTTAATTCCCTGAGACAATGCTGGATTTTTTCTATCTTTTTGTCTATCTGTTCTACAATCTCTTTGATTTCAACTGTATTGTCTTCCATATCACTAATTCTTTCTTCTGCCTGTTCAAATCTGCTGCCATGTGAGTCCAGCGTCTTTTTCATTTCTTGGCTTATGCCTTTGTTCACCATCATATCCATTACCTTTTTAGGCATGTTAGCTATATCTTCAGTATGTTCTCCCAGTATCTTCTTTATATCCTCAATCTCTTCCTTCAGTTATTTAAGTTGGTCCACGATATTTGTTTGGATGGCTTTGATTGGTTGTTCAGTGTTCTGCATTGCTTCCTGGTTTTTATTTTGTGCATTGGACTGGTCCATGTTTTCCAGTTTCTCAGAGTCATTTGTATTTTTCTGTTGCCCTCTGGTCATCATATTATCTTGATGGGTTTGTTCAGTTGATTAGCTTTTCTCTATGCTCTAGAATTTTATTTAGCTGTTGGTTCTGTGTGTGAGTTCAGTTTTCTCTTTGGCAGTTTTTCTTCTTATTTTATTTCCTTGCTTCTTTCTATGTTCCCTTGAAGGCAAATGGTTAGGGCCAGAGGAATCAAAAGATGTATGGAAGGCAGAAGGAAAATAGTAATATTGATAAAAGTTAGCAGAGGGGCAAAATGAGACTTAATGAGATGAATATTTAACTAGTGTAGGCAGTGTAGAGTACTAGGAAAAAATATGGAGCTCCTACAATGGACTGGGAAAACAAATGGAGGCATATATATATATATATAGTGATTTAGAAAGCAGGAATTATGAGGATGGAGAGAAATAGTAAAGAAAGGTCTGATAGGAAAAAGTTAATACTAATAAAAAAAAAAAGAAGAAGAAAACAAAATAGATGGAATAGAAATTGACACCCTTAAGATGTGGGCCTACGAAAAAATGTTGTTTCTAAGAGCCACAACAGAAAACAGAAGGCAGAAAGATGCAGGAAGGATAAACGATAGTTTGTAATACAGAATCAATATATACAGCGAGTGGGAAATTATTGTAAAAGAAGCCCAGCAAAGAGGCGACAAGCTGACAGCACTTAAAGAAAAAAAAAAATAGATGGAAAAAGGAAGGGGGAAGAAATAGGAAAGAATAGCAAGAGACCAGAAAGAAACAGAGAGAAACCAAAGATCCACAGAGGCAAGCAGTCAAACAGAGCTAAGGGGGGTCAATGATTCCCCTAGGGTCCACGTGGATCCTTCCTACCTACTTGTGTTTATCAATCAATTTCCCCACAGGGTTCTATATGCAGGTCCTGAAGCAGCTTTTAGCTATTAAACTAAATTAAAAAGAATTTATTTTTCATTGTTGAGGTGACCTCGCTTTTTTTTTTTTTTTTTTTTTTACTTTTTATTTTTTTAGCCAAATGCAGGACCCAAAATAATTCCTCCTCTAGACCAACCCCCTTACGGAAGGGACCCTAGCTGGGCCCGTGGAAATTAATCAAGCACATCCCACTTTCCGGACTCCCCGGTTAGCTGTAGCTTTGTTGTTAGTCAGTGAGGAGTGCTAAAGATGGCCGATTCCGCCCCTTCTGGAGCCGAGCTCTAGCGTCACCGGACTGCTAAGTAAATCAGTTTGAGTGCAAATTCGCCTCTGCTCTCAGCCTAATGCTGCTTCAGGTCGGCTTATCTGCTCCCCAAAGCTATGGGGCGGTGCAGGCAACCAGACCGATGTCTAAACATAAAAAATACCCTTCCATGTCCTCTAACAGAACCCTCCCTCTTTTGGGAAGTGTCCCTTCTTTCTGGCTCCGCAGCGTCCTTGGTCTTATCCCTGGGTGGCTAGGGAAATTAGCTCTGTTCCCCGACCATAATCCCCCCTTCGGTTCACCAGGTGCTAATTAGCTCGTTTGTTCTTTTCACACAAGGTCCAAGGGGCGCCAGGCAGTCTGATCCCCAGAAAATAAAACTTTTTCGACTGCTCGTGGCTCCAAATAACCGTTTTATTTTATTTTATTTTTCCTCCCTAACCGAGGGGCTCAGCCGTCTGTGCCAAACACCACCGGGAGTCTTAAAACTCGCGAATCTCTACCGTTCCGTCCACGCCTTTGATCCGCGCAGATAGATGTCCCAAGCTTCTCACTCCAAGCGTGCACAGCACAGACCCCTGGGCAGGACCCAGATCACAATCGGCCTTGCTCTGGGAGCTTGCAGTGTGTGCCGTCCTACACTAACGCCATCTTGGCCCCCTCCCTCCAATAAGTTTTGGTCTGTTGTGTTTTCATTTTCATTTACCTCATGATATTTCCTAATTTCACTTGTGATTTCCCTTTAACCCACTGGTTGTTTAAGAGTATGATGTTTAATTTCCTCATATTAGTGAATTTTCCATTTTATCCTGTGTTATTTCTAGCTTGATTCCATTGTAGTCAGAGAATATGCATTGTATGATTTCAGAATTTTTGAATATATTGAGACTTTTTTTGTGACTTAGCATATGGTCTATCCTGAGGAATGATCTATGTGCACTCAAGGAGAATATCCATTGTGATTTTTTGGGTGAAGGGTTCCATATATGTCAGTTAGATCTAGTTGGTATAGAATAGGATTCAAGTCTTGTATTTCCTTATTGAACTTCTGACTAGATCTTTTATCCATTATTGAGTGTTGTATGTTAAAGTCTCCTACTATTAATTTAGAAATGTTAATTTCTCCCTTCAAATCTGTCAGTATTTACTTCATATATTTTGGGGCTCTGCTGTTAAGTGTGTATATATTTATAATTGCTAAATCTTCTTTTTGAATTATCCCCTTTATCAGTATATATTTACCCTCTTTGTCCTTCATAACTGTTTTTGACTTAAAGTTCATTTTTTACTGGTATTAATATAGCTATACTAGTTCTCTTTTTTTTTGTTTCTAATTGGGAGGTATAGTTTTGCCCATCTTTTCACTTTCAGTCTACTTGTATCTTTGAACTTAAGGTGGCTGTCTTGCAGACAGTATATAGTTGGGTCATGCTTTTTTACCCGTTCTGCCAATTTCTCCTTTTGACTTGAGAGTTTAATCCATTTACATTTAAAGTCACTACACAAAATGCAGGATTTTCTTCTGCCATTTTTTGCTATTTAGCCTTTGTATATCTTATACATTTTTGGCACTCAATTCTTCCAATTATTTCCTATTTTTATATTTATTTGATATTTTGTGTTGTACCATATTGAGTGTCTTCTCTTTTCTATCTAGGTATATGTTTCCTTGTAGTTACCATGCATTAAAATTTAGCTTCTCAAATATATGATAATTATATTAGCTTTGATACCTTAGCTCCCATAGCATATACATATATTTTCCTGTACTCCTCTGTCCCCCACCTGTCTTTTGAACTTGTTACCAGTTATATCTTTGTATATTGTATGTCCAAAACCAAAGATGTATCATTATTTTTATGCATTTGCATTTTAGCACCTGTAGGAAATAAGAAGTGGAGTTATCCAGCAAACAATACACTACAGTAATACTGACATTTGTAATTACCCTATTGGTTATTATACCACTGGTTTTTATTTCTTTATGCTGCTTTGAACCACTGTCTAGTGTGCTTTCTTTTCAGTCTTAAGAACTCTCTTTAGCATTGCTTGTAGTGTAAGGCTAGTGGTGATGAACCCTCTCAGCTTCTTTTTTTAAGTGAGAATATCTTAACATCCCCTCATTTTTGAAAGAGTGCCTCACCAGAGAGAAAATTCTTGGCTGGTAGTTGTTTTCTTTCAGCATTTTAAGAATTCAACCCACTGCCTTCCTGCCTCCATGTCTTCTGATGAGAAACTGGCACTTAATCTAATTGGGATTTCCTTATTTGTAAAATGTTTTCCTCTTGCAGCTTTTAGAACTGTCTCCTCATTCTTTGCATTTTATAGTGTGATCAATATATGACAGGTGTATTTTCCTTCATGTTTATCTTCTTTTGGTGTTCTCTGGTCTTCTAGGATATGCAAATTCACATTTTTTGCTAAGTTTGGAAGTTTTCGTCATTATTTCTTTGACTATTCCTTCTGCTCCCTTTCTCTTTCTTCTCCTTCTGGAACTCCCATTATGTATATATTGGTGTGCTTGATAGTGTCCCAGAGATATCTTAGGCTATTTTCCCCTTTTAAAAAAATATAATGAACTTTATTTTTAAAGAGGTTTTAGATTACAGAAAAGTTACATGGAAAATATAAGGGATTCCCATACATGCTACACCTTTCCCTCTCACATCTTCCCATACTAATAACATCTTACAATTGCGTGGTACATTTGTTACAATTGATAGATAAAGATTGAAGCATTGTTACTAAACAAGATCTATAGTTTACATTGTTCTCTATTTGAGAACATAGCAGGACTCCCAAGGATGGGAGTTTAATATTTTGTTGTCTATGCATGGGTCTCCACCCACTGAGATAACACCCTATGACAAGAAGAACACATTCATATTCCCAGATGCACCCTTTTCCACACATCCCCCCACCACCAACACCTTGAACCAGCAACCCTCCCCTAACATATTTGCCAAAAGAACATTTCCACAATTGTATTTTCAACCACAGACTTTCACATCTCCCGAGTTCAACTGTTCCTTCGTCCAGCCCTCCCCCTCAGTTCCATGGATAGTCCAACCTACCCCCCAACTCTTCTATTTTCACTTAAAATATATATTTTTTCCTTTCTACTCCTCAGCATGACTCAAGTGTCTTGTCTTCATATTTTCTTCTGCCAGCTCCAATCGGCTTGTGAAACCCTCCTGAGAAAATTATTGTGGTCTTCAATTTTTACATTTCTGTTTGGTTTCTTTTTAAAATTCTGTCTCTTTACCTAGACTCCCATATTGCTCATTCATTGTTTTCCTGGTATCCTTTAGTTCTTTCTCTGTATTCTGCTTCATCTTCTTTATCATTTTAAAGATTATTTGTTACAGGCTTTGTTTGATATATACACATTCTGGTCTTCTTCTTTAGTGTTATCTGATTTTCATCCTCTTCTTTGAATGGGCCATCATTTCCTTTTGTTTGTCTTTTTCTCTTTTTTCCCACTGTGCTGTTTAATAATTTACAATATTAAATCTGGTATTTAATCCCTGAGATGTCTCTTTCTTTATTTTGCAACCAGCTGGTGATAAGACAAAGATTTTCTTTAGCTTCAGCCCTCCTATCAGGAAAGTCTGCACAAGTGAATACAGTGCCCGGGGTTTTCGCTGTCTTTCCGGGCCTCTCTTGTCATTAGCTTTTGCTAGTTAGTTGTTTTGGGTTTTCCCTGTTTATACGAGTTTGGTTGTCCCCTCTGTTTCCCAGGGACAGACTTCCTTCTCCCTGGTATTTAATGCCAACCGGTCTTTGCCCAGTCTATCTGCGTCTATAGTTTCTTTCTTTCTTTCTTTTTTTAAAAAATTAATTTATTTTTTATTGTGGGTAAAAATCAAAATCTTCACAATACATACCAATATTTGCAAAATGATACATAAACATATATGCATATATGTGCATTTGCCCACAAAAACGTTATCCATATATATATAAATATATTTTAAGAGGTGCTCAGATTACCTAAAATATTAGTGGAACACACTGGGATTCCCATGTTGCCCACCTCCCACACCTCCCACCACATCCCACACAAACATCTCCCACAAGTGTGGCCCACCACCCTCAATGGACTTACACATCCTGGGGCCTTGCCACCAACCATAGACCACAGTTCACATCATAGACCACACTCTCTCCCACACAGTTCTGAGTGGTGTGTGCTGATTTAAAATGGCCTACATCCATTGCCACAACGGTACTCAGGACAACCTCCAAATCCCAAAGAAGCCCCTGTATTTATACTCCTTTCCTGCTCTAAAGCTACTCTTGCCTGGAGGGCAACTTCTGGGAGAAGAGGCTCACCTGAGGGAATTCCCCCAAATCAGTCTTTCCCAGCCAAAACAGAGCTAAGGACCCACGAAGGGGGTGCAGACTGCCTCCAAAGTGCCCTGGGGAGCAGATCAGGAAGGGTGTCAATTGCTTCTTCCATGGTTCCATAAAGCTGAGCTTTTTTGTGCTATCCAGAAAATGCAGGCTTCAAGTAGCTGTCCCCCACATCCCCGTGCACATGCAGCATCTTTAGGTCTCCTCCAACATGGTCTGGGTGATTTGATACTGCCACTGTCTTTGCCCAGGCCTGATTGAAACAATGTCTACCCTCAGAGCTGTGTCCCTGACAATATGACATCACTAATCAAAAGCTGTGATCAGTTATTGGCTGTGCCCACCCCTGGTGTTGGGGAAGAAGATTTTTAAGTACCTTTCTGTCCCCAGTGAGCTAGCCAGGGCCTGACCCCATGGCAGCATGCTGTAAGAGTGGGGAATGGATGCTGGTAGCTGCTGTGTGGAGAGAGCAACTTACTGTTCTTTAACCTAATTAATCAGCCTCTTCCTCCCACTTTTCCCTGGATCTTGTACAGTGTTCTTCTGGCCTCTGGAGTTTCAAAATATTTCTTTCAGGCAGTTCCTGTCTTTTAATAGTCTTTCTAGTGGAAGATATGAGTCCTGATACTCCCTACTCCACTGTCTTCCCACAATCCCTTACTTAAATTCTTTATTTCAAGATTTTCAGACAGAGAGCCAGGATATTTTGTTATGATATCTCTCTATGGTTGTTTATATAATATTCTAAATGGTAGATAAATTTATACTATTTCTTCATGGGGAAATAAACCTTCCAAATCAATTTTTTATTTCCTTATGTTATGAATGGTTGGGGTCACCCATATTTTTCAAGAGTATTACTTTATATACAATAGTTATATCAATGTTATACAACCAGAAGTTGAACTTTCCTGAGCCTCAATTGAAATTTACTTAAGGATTGATCACTTTTAGTTTAATGATATACATGGGTCCTATAAGACACAGTCAGATGTTATGAAAGTCCTGAGCCTGGTATCATACAGACTAAGTTCAAAATGAAACTCTCCCTTAGCATCTTTTCTCCTCCATTTCCTCCTCTAAAAATCCTTATCCTTCAGGATTAAGCTTAGGCATGTAAAATGCAATGTGTGTGTTTAATAATGGTGGCTATGAATTACAACGTGCTGATGCCTTTCTTTTTGGCTTGAAGTTACAATCCTATCTCCCTTTCCAAAATTTTCATTTAAATTCCATAATCAAATTGTAGGCTAACCTCTTGGCAATAGGGGAGCTAAGGATCAATAGGATATATTCCTGAATAGTGACTGCTTTCTATATTTAATTATGATGACTGAATCATTGAAATTTAAGGACTTGTTATTCTAAAACATAACTTCTTATACTAGTTAACTAAAGATATTTTTCATTGTTGGTAGAGTTAAAGTTAATTGTGGTACACTAACAAAATACAATACTACATCAACTTTTGCCAGAATCCTATAGCAAAATTTTACCTTAAGAAATAAGATCCTTTCTCTGGTCTTTTTTCTGTGATTCCTGGTTAAAAATCACTTCCTTGCCACTGCAGAATTCTAGTGCTATCGAAAGTTGCATTAGGATTTACAAATAAAATTGTTATTTATTTTGTACTCACCATATCTGAAAAACTTAGTGAAAGTTACTCTTAAATAATAATTGTACTAAGAATTATATTCTTTTATTATCATTTTACCATTAATATGTATTTATATATATATATATATATATAAAGTACAGAAGTATATGAGAATGTAGACAATCTAGCATACTTGTGTGTATTGTTACCTATTAATAAATGACAATTATTACTATTAAACAGGTTGCTGAAACAGTGAAGTATTGGAAAATGGACTGGAATTATTCATGGCATTTTTAGTCTTTTACTTTACAGCAAATATCTTTAAAAAATATACAATAACACTTTGATATTTCACCAAACAAAACAGTGTATATTAGAGAGAAAGAGGTAATAAAACAAAGACTTTAAAGACTGCATTATACTTTCCTGGTGATTAGGAAAAAAAGACAATAAATGACCAATTAAATAAACTAAATGATTATGGAAAGATTTCCAAAAGATATCTAACTTTTGCTATTTATTTCAAATACTGAAAATAGATGTTTTAAATTATATTATTTTCCACTGAGCTACTGCATGGACTTTTAGAGAAATAACTTCTCAGATAAACATGAGTTACCCATTTAGAAACCAAATTTAGTTTGGACTAATTTTGCTTGTTTGTATGTTTGTGTTTAATACTTGGAGAAAGGCAAGAGTAGCATACTTGTAATCACACACTATTTTTATTCCAAAGGACAATTTATAAGCTGTGTAATCTTAAAAGTTTAACTCTAAGGTTGACTGACTATGCAGACAAAGAGAGGCATCCCCATGAGGAAAATAATGGTGAGACTCTGATCTTTCATGTAAATCAGACAATCAGGATCCCTTAATTCTATACAAAAAACGAAAAAGGAAGAAACATAAATTCATCACATTCCTAATGGTAAGACTGTTTAATGACTTCTCAATTGAGATAAGAGAAGTTAACCTCTAACAAGGATGATAAGGCCATTTCCTACTAAGTGAAATCTATAGGATGAAAATCCACAAAATTATGACTGTTTCTAAGAACCTTTGGTATGTGATATTTCTACAGAAAGTGTTTGATTAATCACTATTTAATTGCCATTTCAATTCTGTTTATTTTTGTTCAAAAATTTGAGAAAAAAGAATCTCCATCAAAAGTAAAGAAAAAAACAAACAAGACTATCAAAATACTGTTTTCTCAGAATGTTGGATTTTCATAAAATACATAAATGTTTTACATTAAAACTCTATGTTTTTTTTTTTTTTTTGCCTAGACATAGTTATGGCTTACAGGTTCATCTTAAGCTGTATTATGCTTCTCTCTTTTTACTTGAACAGGTTTCTTCTCCAAGATAGGCTTTACAAGAAGGTAGGATTAAGGTCTGCTAGGTTGTGGAATTAGCAGCTAACCCAAGAAGAAACAGATGAACTTCTACAAAGTGCAAAATGCACTATTTTTGTGGACAAAATCATGACTATTTGGTGTTGACTTGTTGAGTTCCCAGAAAGCTAAATTGATTGTCTTAGCACAAGAGTGCCTATACTTTGTCTCAATGTATTTTGAATACAATAAATAGTGACGCAGGAAGCACTTTAAGAGGGGAATGAGAATGTAAAATATATATGTTCTGCAACATAGTAAAGAAGATATGGAGCAGAAAAGAGGAAAGAAAGGCAGAACAAGCCCCCACCCTGTGATAGTCTATAATCATTGAAACCAGGTATATGCCAATTTGGGTATCAATATACAGCAAAAAAGTAATCCAATTGGTTTCATATTTTCATCAGACTTGGGACCAGATAGATCAGTTTAAGTATTTACTCCAAAATAATTTAGTATATTATTTTGGGAAAGTAATTGTCTTTGTGAACTTTTCTTCTCTAGCCTAGTGCCAGCCTATGGTGGGCTCCTAATAAATTCCTCCATTCTCTTAATGATGTCTGTAAACATGTATGCATGGGTAGTGTTTCTCACAGTATGTAGAGAGATGATGGGGTTTGTGGGAGGGTGGCATTGGTTAATAGGGGTTTGTAAAAACATATTCAACATAATATAAACATATTAGATAAACTATATATGTAAATTTATGAATCCTGTTGCTTTAAAATAAAACTAAGGAAAGTAAACTCAACTACTTCTTAGCTACTGAAAACACAATAATTCTGAATGCTAAATGAAACCCCTCTCCAACTTTCAGAGGCTCCATGAGAAGGGGAATAAAAACGTTGTTTTATGTTTGTTAAAGGGAGCACAGGGAATTCCATTAGGAGCTCTGAAATATCAAAGGCTTAGAAGTTGACTTTCATACTTACAACAAGGAAAATCTGGACAAACTGAAAAGCAACAATTTTTCCTAGACATATAGAGAACTTGGGTTTCAGAGTAAACCACTATCCCAAACGCTAAAGACAGAGGAAAGAACAGAGTCACAGCCAAGATCTGCTTACCTGGAAGAGAAGCCACAGGAGCCATAAACTGGTAAGAACACTTAAAAGGTAATTTTGACTTATTGTGATTCTAGCAATGGAGGAATTTTTATCATTGATGTGGAGGCCTTGGCCACTGGAGATTCTAACAGGAGGGAGAGGGAAAAACAGGTGTAATATGGGGGCTTTTTCGGGACTTGGGAATTGTCCTGAGTAATGTTGCAATGACATATACAAGCCTTATATATCTTGCCATAACCTCCAAAATTATGCGGGAGAGAGTATAAACTACAATGTAAACTATAATCCATGCTTGGTGGCAATGCTCCAAAATGTGTTCATCAATTGTCACAGCTGTACCACACTAATGAAGGATGTTATTAATGTGGGAAGGTGTGGGAGGGGTAGGGAGCGGGGCATATGTAATCCCCTATATTTTTTATGTAGCATTTATGTAATTTAAGTATCTTAAAAAAAAAGAAAAAAAAATTTTTTTAATGGTAATTTTGCTAAATTGCTGGAGGCTGAATGTGGATGAGCTTGATAAACACCTAGTGGCTATGATCTCATAGAGGTAAAGAACCAAGAAAGATTCCCACCTGGATCTGAGGAGGTAGGGGAAAGGAGCCCTTTTGATATGTGCCTGGAGTGTTCTTCATAACAAAGACCTACTCTCCAGAGAAAGACTTTATGGGACCCTTATCCCACTGGGGGAAGGGCATTTCTCCAACTCAATTCTGCTCCTGCCTTCTTCTCTTGCTTATGCATGGTGGGGGAGCATGCTAAGCAATGCTTGTCAAAGGTCAAGCATGTCCAAGGATACAGGCCCACTATCTAGGGATATATGCCCACTATTAATTTAGTGAGATTTAATCATAAGATCACAGAATTCATCCCTTCCCCTGTACTTTGCCACCTCACTAGCTGTGCTCCAGTATGATATCATTGTATTATAATTGAAAGAGCTAAAAAACACAGATTCTCTTTAAGGAGGATTTCAAAGGAAGCCCCCAGGTAACAAGAAAGACAGAAACAAGAATATGAGAGAAATTTTAAGCCTCTGGAAAACTACAGTTACAGCAAACATTAAAGGCAACCCAAATCCTAACCAGATTAACATCAAACCACACAACAAAGGCATATTTACCTCACTTCATACTACCTGACATAACATTTCCAGTTTCTACAGAAATGTGCAAGGCATGCTTAATGGCAAGTAAAAACAGTCTGAAAAGACAAAGCGAGCATCAGAACAAGAGCTATGACTTTTGGAATTATCAAACAGGTAAATAAATATTTGTGGTCAATTGATGAAGGACTTTTGGAAAATTAGACAACATGCAAAACAGATGGGCAATGTAAGAAGAGTGATGAAATCCCAAAGATAGAATAAAAAGAAATGCTAGAAACCCAAAATACCTTAACAGAAATGAAAAAAAATTCACTAATGGGTTTGCCAGTAGACTGGAAATGACTGAGGAAAGAATCAGTGCATTTGGAGATAGATCAATCGAAACTTTAAAAATTGAAACACAAAGAAAAAAAGGAGTGGAAAAAACTCACAGAACACCCAAGAACTGTAGGAAGGTTTCAGAATGTTGAACATATGTGTAATTGAAATACCAGAAGGAGAACATGGAGAAAAGGGAGCTGAAAAAATATTTGAAGTTATAATGGCCAATAAATTTCCAAAGTTAATGACAGAAACAAAAGCATAGTTGCAGGAATTTCAGAGAACATCAACAACCATAAATAATAAGAACAACAACGGAAAACTACACCAAAGCATGTATACCTTATTCACTGCCCAAAGACAAGGAGAAAATCTTGAGAGAAGCCAGGAGCAGGGGGTTGGTGGATGGGGGATAGGGGAGTGGGGCGAGGGGCTATGGACGAGAAATCCTACCGACAGACAAAGAAGGGTAAGAATTGCATCAGACTTATTTTTAGAGAACATGTAAGCAAAAAGAGAGTGATATAAACTATTTGAAGTGTTAGAAAAAAATACCCTAGAAGTCTATATTTAGTGAAATTATCTTTAAATGTGACAGAGAAATACTTTCTCAGAAAAAACAAAAACAGGAAATCCACCTCCTGCAGACCTGCCAAGCAAGATATGCCAGAAACTTTGATCTACACAGAAAGGAAAACAAAGAGAGAACAAGTATGTGCACAGGAGAGACAGAGATGGTGGGGGGTGGGGGGAATGGGAATGAATGGATATGGAGAAGAGCAAGCCTTGAGGAAGGAATGTATGAGTGTAAAATTATTTTTTTTAATTTTTCTTATTCTTAATTGATCTAAAAGAGAACTGTTTTTAAAGTAATAATAATATGTTGGGTAATTATGTACCACTCACACCTATCAGGATGACTAAAATCCAAAAAAGCTGACAATTTTGAAATTTGTCAAGGAAGCAGAGAAACAGGGACTTTCATTCATGGCTTTGGAAGATGTTTTAACAGTTTCTTGTACAGTTAAAACAAATCATGCCATGCCATCCAGCTACCACGCTTCTATGTATTTACCGAACTGATTTGAAAACTTACATCCACACAAAAACCTTCACATGAACCTTAGTATATGCATACTTAAAAAAAAAACAAAACATTTAGGAGGTTGGGAAATGCCAGGATGCAATGCAGCGTGTAAAGCCAACAATCTAACTGTATTACAAATTTATGAAACAAATTCACTGAAGGTGATGAGATAAAAAGTGGTTAACCTAATAAATTTTCTCAAATAAGTCCATAAAACTAAAGGTCAAAGACTGTACATAAACACTGTACTCTAAAGATTAAAGTTGTTTCCCATGGGAGTGTGCGTTAACAAGTCTGATACTGCTATTCATTTAAATAGGAACTGAATAATTAAGTAAATAGATGGTGAATGGTAAGAGCCAGATTTCTCAGTCTAGGAGTGTGACTATACAAATAAGCAAGATCATAAACTAGAATGATCTAGGTTGTAATGGATCACACTTAGAGACATCAGTATGAACTCATGTTTTGCTTAATTTAGATACAACTGATTATCTGTATACAGATATGTATACCTATATAATATATACATACAGATGATCAATATACAGGTAATGAGATAGATGATAGATGATAAATAGATAGATATGCATATATTCACAGATTAGTATATACATTGATATTTATTTGATCTGTCACCTAAGAGGGGGCCTAGTTGTTAAAATACTCTAATAACAGCCAACACATCTCATGGGTAGTACTTGATCTCTAATACCATTCTCCAATAAAAGGAACCAGATTTCTTGGAGAAATGTGTAGGTTCTGGGACTGTGGGGGGATATTTACACAATGAACCCAGAGAATATTGTATTTCCAAAACTGAGGGAGTACTGAGAAAACAAACAACAACACAAACACAAAAAACATTCACAGTGATCGAGGTATGTCAAAGGGACATAGGAATGACCTGAAAAATCACTCAATAGCCAAAGATGGAACAATCTGAGCAACAAAAATAACTAAAGGAGGATTGGATTTTAGCACTTGATTCCATACTAAGATAAATAAATGACCAAATAAATAAATAAATTAAAGCAACATGACAAATCTTACATGCAAAAGAATTTCAAATAATTTATGTAAATACTTTGTCCTCAAGGAGGGAAGCATAAGTCTCCACTCCTTAAGCATTGTCTGCACATAGTGACTTCCTTCCAAATGGTACAGTTTGGAAAAGGGGAAGAGTGAGTAATTTTAGAGTGGAGAAACCTTGCAAACATTACTATAACCAGGTGTTCAAAGTCAACATGAACAATGATAAGCGCATTGGTAGTAAGTACTCTTTTTTTTTTTTTTTTTTTGTAATAATAAACTTTATTTTTAGAGAAGTTTAGATTTACAAAAAATTACTCTGAAAGAATAGGGAATTCCTCCACACAATCACACATAGTTTCCCCTATTAACTAACAACTTACATTAGTATGGTACATTTCTTGCAATTGATGAACCAATATTGAAGCATTGTTACTAACCAAGGTCTATAGTTTACATTATGGTTTACACTTTGTGCTGTACAGTTTTATAGGCTTTGACAAATGTATAGTGTCATGTGTTCATCATTAAAATATCATATCGAACAATTTCACTGCCCTAAAAATGCCCTAAAAATGTGTTCCACCTATTCATTCCTCCCCCTCCCTTCTGATCCCCTGGCAACCGCTATCTTTATATCAATGTTACAAGTTCTTCCATTAACACAAGATAATAACTACAATAACAATAAAACTACTTTGGTTCATGGTTACACTCCCCCATTATGTTTGGTCATTCTCAATCTTGGGGGATTTAGGATGATGTCTGCTCTGACTGCTTCAGGTTGAGAAATGACTTAGATATTATGGGGCAGTTGGAAGGAATTGTTTTGCTTGCAGTTATAGATACTCCTTGTTTATTTTTTTTTGGATGGGACTTGTCCATCATCATAATTTTTTTGGTTGTCCTGGGCAAGCTCAAAGAACTGTAGAGAAGGCATTGGCTACAACTCTACAGGAATTCAGTGTTCAACTGGCATATGAAAAATACAAAGATATACATCTCTGAGAGATATAGTTAATGGGTATATTGAAAATTACAGGTTCAGATAAAAGGAGTAGAAGAATCAAGAGTAAGAGAATTATAAATAAGTGTAGCTTTTTTATATTGGGGAAATAGATTATCATTTATTCCCAAAAAGGGCCCTCCAAGGGGGTATTGATTTCAATAAAACTGTGTGCCTTGCCTTTGGTATCCAGACATACCTAGAGCCCTTCAGAGTGCTGTTGTTTGAGGCTTTGTTTACTGTGGCAGCTAGTGTAATCTGCCTGAGACCTCCTGTAATCTGGAATGACCTCCCGACTCTGACTCACTTTGAAATCTCTTAGCCATACAAACTCTTTTTTATTTATTGTTTCCCCCTTTTGGTCTAAGTCTTTTTCCAAATGCATTGCTGGTTCATGCTCAGTTCCAGGGAGGCTTATCCTCAGGAGTCATGTCCCATGTCAGTAGGAAAGTCGTGAATTCATCTGCTGATTTTGGCTTAGAGAATGGCCACATTTGAGTAACAAGGAGATTTTCAGGAGGTAACTCTTAGGCATTAATCATAATTAGTCTAGGCTTTATTTCTACAGTAATAAAGTCCATAAATACAATTATTGAGATTAAGGGCTTGGCATATCGGCCTGTTTCCTTTTGTTAGGTATGACATATATTCCAGAAGTTTTTGCCATTTTATTTGTGAAAGTAGCAGGACTTCCCTGGGATGGAAGTATAATATTGTGTTAGCCACTGTGTGGGCCTCTATCTATTGAGAAAACATATATATGACAACACAATACATTCATATCTCATAGAAGTATGCTTCAGATGTCTTTTTCTCCACATATCACCCCACTATCAACATCATGTGCTAGTTACATACGTTTGTTATAGATACAGAAAGAACATTCTTAATTTGTATTCTTAACCACAATCCTTGGTCACCCCAGAGTTTACCGAGTTATACAGTTGCCCGTTTTGTCCTCTAGCTTTCCTTCTAGCATCATGGAAGGCCCCAAACTTTGCCCTTTCAACTACATTCACATATACACACACACACACACACTTCAACACTGTGCCACCATCACATACATCCATTTCCAAACCATTACAGTCAACCTAATTATAACTTCTGCACAGATTATGCATTGGCTCACCAATCTCTACTCCCCTCCTTTCTCCTGATAACCTATCTTCCAGATGCTACCTCCATGAGTCTGCTTACTATCCTTAGTTCCTTTTGGTAAGACCATCCAATAGTATGTACTCTTGATATGTTGTATTAGGAATGACACTTTACCAGTGCAATCTTGCTCCCTGTAACCAATAATTCAAATCTAATTCTGAGTAAAACATTAGACAAATCTTAACTATGGAACATTCTACAAAATACGTGGCCTGTACTCCTCAAACTGTTAAAGTCATTTTAACCAAGGAAAATTTGGGAACTGTGACACCCAAGAGAAGCCTGAATTTTTAAGAGATCTTATGATTTAGTTTCTTAAATGCTACAATGTCACTTCTATCACATTTTATTGGAAAAACTAGTCACTAAGGTAAGTCCAGATATAAAATGATAAAATAAATAACTTTTGCTGCAAAAGACCCTTTTAAAAGATTGAAAATAAACTTCAGACTGGAGGAAAATATTTGCAAATTATATATCTGACAAAGGACTAGTTATCTAGAATATATAAAGAATTCTTTCAACTCTATAGTGAAAAACAAACAATCCAATTAGTAAATGATTAAAAGACATAGATCAAATAAATTATACAGACATAAAATAAGCATATAAAAGTTTTTCAACATTATTATTCATTGAGAAAATGAAAATTAAAACTACAATGTTATATCACTATAGACATATCAGAATGAAAAAATTTAAAAATGGTGACAACAAATGCTGGTGAGGATATGGAGAAACTGGATCATATATACATTATTGGTAAGAATATAAATAGTACAATTACTCTAAAAAAACATCTGTCAATTTCTTTTAAAAAATACCTATTACCCAGCAATTGCACTCCTTAACATTTATCCCAGAGAAAAGAAAAGTTAGGTTCACACAAAAAAACTACACATGAATATTTATAGCACCTTAATTCATACTGGAAACAACTCAGACATCTAACAACAGATGAATTGTTAAACACAATGTACTACATCTGTACTGTGGAATACTACACAGCAATAAAAAGGAAAAAAGATTGAGACCTCTACAAATCTGAATGACTCTCCAGAGAATTATGCTGAGCTAAAAAAAAGCCAATCCAATGAGTTTGCATATGTGTAGTTCCATGTATTAAAAAAAAAAAAAAACTTTGAAATTACAAAATTACAGAAGTGGAAAAGACTAGTGATTGCCAGGGATTAAGGAGGTGGTACCAGCAGGAAGGAAGTGGGGTGGCTGTAAAAAAGGCAACATGAGGGACCCTTGTGGTGATGACAGTCTTCTGTATTGTGATATCAATATCCTGGTTGTGAGGCTGTACTAGAGTTTTGAAAGATGTTACCATAGGAGAGAAACTGAGTAAAGGGTATTTGGGTTATCTGTATATTATTTCCTACATCTGGGTGTGAACCTACAAAGTTTAATTTAAAAAGAAGAGAGCATGGGTTGCAAAAGTTTAAAAAGTACAGAGTATATTTTATAAGGAAATAAAAAACCTGCATCTTAGAAATGTATTTCAGAAATATTGGAGATGGCAAAAAATCTGAAAATATATATGTATATATATAATATATAATAAAATGTCTGAAACAAGGAGACCAAATTAGGGGTGCATATTTCATATCCGGGTGTATTCTTTGTATATGTGAACAAAATTAGTAACATATTTGCTGTGTTAACTTTTACTAACACACAAGATGGAGTTATGTCATAAGATGACTATGGAAAAGTATAAAATAACAAGAAACAAAGAAATGCTAAGGAACATCTGCGTTCCTAATGAGTGAACAAAGGAATCAATAAATGAGAAAATAAGGTATTGGGAACCTGCAGTATCACATTTGAAGTAAGAATAAACAGTGAATTATTTATTTCTTCATATCGTGTAGAATAAAATAAAAATGAGTAGAAAACTGAAACAAGTTCAATGTAAGTTAATGTTCAGTGTTCCCAAAGGATTGTGTTAATGTGCAACCTAAAAGTAAATATCACGGAAATTAAAAAGAAAATCCAATATAGATGAAAAATGATTTGCAAAAAGTAATCGAGTATATGAGCAGCTCAGATATGAAGTATAAAGTTGGCTATGCAGAGTTGCAGGAAAGAGACAAAGGGATAGGAGTAAGAGTGGGGGGAAAGGGAAAGCCAAAGCGAAGAATGCAATGAAAACTATCACAGGAGCTCAAAACATTATACAAATGAGTTTCAGGCATTTAAAGGACCAGAGGTCAATCTGAAGAAGCCTTGCAGAGTAAAATGTATAGGAATAAATGATCAACCAATGACATAGATACTGTTCAATATTAAATTAATTCCTTGCTTCCTTGTCTCAGTTTTCACAAAGAAAATAAGGGACAAGAGCTAGGAACAGACATTAAATTTCCCTTGGGAGAGAAAAGAAATATTACAGGAAATTGTGATCATGCCAGAACAGGTAATCAAAAATAATGGCTGAAACCACACACACGAGGAATACAAAAAACTCAACAGAGAATGGCCAGGTACGTCTTACTGGTTTTATTGAAGAAATCCTAAAGAAATAAATAATAAAACTGCAAGAGGAGAAATGAAGGATAAAGTTTCTTTGGTGGCCAGTTTTTTTTCCTAAAGCTTAATGTTTAAAGGATGCAACCTACCAAAATTTTAGCCAGAAAGATATGAGATCAGTATGTGGAGACCCTTTCTCTTTGAAATCCTTGGATCTACTCTTAAGTAAAACATCATAAATTATTGTGTACTTGTTTATTATTCTGCTTACAAATATATACCCTTGGTTTTGACATTATGCGGGAGTGGGAGATTGGGGGATAGATATGGTTAAGTATTTTCCTTCTAAACAAGTTAAGATGTTGATTAAAGAATGAAATAAATAGTATTGCTGTCCTTTGTTTTGCTTTCAAAAGTGTAAATTAGCAAAGTGAGAATGGATCAAAGTGGTTAATTTACTACTTTTAAGTATAGTTGTGTAGAATGAGGAAATAAGCATAGTTTCTAAGGTAGAGTTCTCATGCCAAGAAATATTTTTGAAACCAAGAGAAAATATATTTTAGCAGTGATGGTGGAGTCCAAGAAGAATGTAACCCTGAAACTACCAAAAAGAGGATCTCTAAAAAAGAGTAAAATTTCTCTTCATATCAGAACACAGAAATGAATGATATATGTTATTCAATTAAATAAGAAATGTACCAAGTACCACATTGTTAAGATGCATAAAGGCAATTTTTATATGTATTTATTCATTCATTTGTGCACTCACTCAATAAATATATGGGCCTCCTTGTGTATGGAGTCTAGTGCCAGTCTAGAGGGCACAGGGGTGAATATGAAGCTTATTGCAGTAGATTAATTATGTACCCTGATTTAGTTGTGTTCTTAATCCCCATTGCTCTGGGTGTGAGCCTGTTAGGATCTCTTCAAGCTGTTATTTTAAATTAAGCTGTGGTCCAACTGAATGAGGCTGGGTCTGACCAAGCCTGTTTTTCTTTGTCTTGACCAGGCTGCCAGCTCTACTCCTGGCAAGCCCCTATCCATGCCTTACCCTATCCTGACCACCTGGAGACACTGCAGAGACAAACAAATCAGACTGCAGGAAAACAACTTAAAAAGACACTTTCAAACCCTACCTATTCTAAATAAATAATCATCAACTTTGCCTCCATAACCCCCTCTGCTTTTCCTCTAACAGTTAACAAAAGTTTTGTGGTCACCAGGTGCAGTACTTTATCTCCCTCTACCTCTCTCCAAACCTTTACAGACTTCAGGTGGCCTAATTACTATAAAGGAAAACATTCTGAGACAAGTGATCCTAAGAGCAAATTCAGTAAATCCTTCACCCCTTTCTGTGGAGCCAAACTGTCCTAAGTACAATCTCAGTAAATCACTTTCACACCCCAGTGATCAAATGCCCTTACTAGCTTCCAGCTGTTTTCCTCCAAGCCACTCCAGCCCTTAAAAACTTGCTTTAGAAGTTCTACTTTCTTCCCTGCTAAAGCAGCCCTCTGAATAAAGCCATCCTTGCTTGTTGAACATTTCTGATACAGTTTTTTCTTTGACAGTTCTTTTTTTTTTTTTTTTTTATAGTTCTTAATTCAATTACTGGAGTCCTAATAAAGAGAAAGAAACCAGAGTCAGAAAAGTCTATAGGAAGGAGCCTGAGGCCAGCAGGAACCTGGAAGACAAAGGAGAGGACATTGCCCTGTGTTGGCAAAGCTGGGAGCCCCAACCTCGCAGTCAGCACAAGAATGTTGAAGACTTTTGGAAGAAAGCATCACATTGCTAGTACTTTGATTTTGGACCTCCTCTAGCTTCACAGCCATGGTCCAGTAAATTCCTGTTGTTTCAGCCAAGCCAGTTTGAGGTATTTGTCATAATCACCTGGCAAACTAAGACGTTTATGTTATTGTAACGATTCATGCTTGTAAAGAAACATGGAACAATTTGTTGTAGGTGCTTGGAATAGAATTTTTTATGGGATGAATGAGGCAAAGTAGGGGCATTTGTAATTTTGTATTGCATGAGGAGAACATCAAGTAATGTGTAATAGGTGTTAACAATTGATTTAAATTTGTTAGAAGAGGAAAACTCCAGAAAGCAAGGATAGGGCTGGGAGTGGTTTATGAAGACTCTTAGGCAGTGGGAGAACCAAAGGTAAAATGCACTGAAGTGAGACTCAGTATGGTGCCTTCTAGGAACTAAAAATATGCCAAATAAATCAGAAGGACCATGGTAGACGTGATAAGGAGGCTAAGAGGTAAATGATGGAAAATCCTGTAGGGTATCTTTTTTCTTTCCTCACGTTTACCTGTTGTTTTTTAATTTGAAGATAATGTATTGAATATTTCATAATCATTTGTCCTTCATGAAAAACATCCTATGGCATGGCTTCCAGAAAGTGCAATATGCTAAAAGCAAGAATTTCCAATACTGATTTCTATCTGAAAGTGATCATTGATACCAGAAGGATCTAGCATATGATTTTTTATAAGTGGTCACATTAATGTTAGCATCTTACAGAATAAAATAGGCAATTATTATTTTCTTTCTTAAACATAACTTTCAGAGACAGGACCAAATAACTTTCAGAGACAGGACCAAATAAGGCGTTCAAAGTCATACAGATGAAGAATTTTAGAAATAATAAGTTAGGACATCTAGTCTTTATACAGGAATGTGTTTAGCAAGGTGTTTCATCCTTTCCAAAATCATTTTTACCATTTTAATGTTGATGATTGTGCAAAAGCAGTTATACAGCCTTTAAAGAACATTTAGAATATCTAGAAAATAATACAATTGAATGAAACAGAAAAGCTAAAAAAGGACGTCAAAAGATTTTTAGTTTCTAATGCTATAAAAAGTTGGTGAATATGTGCCTGTGTAAGAAATGTTCAGCCCTAAAAGATCTTCTTTCTTAAAAGGAACCATTTGTTTTAAATTAGCAGGACCAAGAATCTACACCTAGAGTTCAAAAAGATGTAATCACAACAAAATTTTTTACAGATTCAATGAAATCTCATATCACAACAGATTTTCAGTGGAACATTATAAACTAATTTAATATGTATTTGGAAAGCAAAATGTGTTACAATGAATAGAATAATTTTGAAGAGAAGAAAACTGGGAACACAGCATAATGGGCTTCAATGACAAAATACAGAATAAACTATTAGCTATAGAGTAAAACTAACATTAATTAAAATGGTACATTGGTGAATATATGAATATATTGGTTAATTATTGCCTTGTAACAAGAAATTCTAATACTTAGTGGTTTAAATATATGTTTTTTAAAAAAGATATTACCTTGCTTGGTTGTGTGTGTTTCCTGGGCTCAGATGGGCAGTTTTCACTGAGGATCTCTCATGTGATTGTAATCAGAAGTCCACTGGGGTTGTAGTCATGTGAAAACTGAAAAAGCCTGGAAAGTCAGAAGACTTACCTATATTCCAGGCCTTTAATGTTGGCTATTGGCTTAGTACTGAGCTTAGAGTGTCATCTGCAGCATTTGAATTTGGCTTCTGCTTGTGACTTGGGATCTTCACAGCATGGCAGCTGAGTTTGGAGAGGCAATGTTCTGAGAGTTAGCATTCTTATTGACCCAGGTTGAGGATTCAAGGCTTCTTATGGTCAAGCTTCTGAAGTCCTAAAACATCTCTCTGCCACATTTTATTGGTTAAGCAAGTCACTAAGGCAGTCCAGATACAAAAGGAGAGCAATTAAAACTCTCAAAGGAAGGATTTTCAAGGAATTTTAAGTCTGCCCCGTGACTATATGTTTATTTATATTACTCCTATATGCAAAACACACTTAGCTCTTCCCAAGATCCCCGAAAGACTCTTCCCATTAAAGCATCAGACTCAAACTCAAGGTCAAATTTCTTGTCATCTAATACAAGTCTAAATCTGGAGGAGATCCCTCTGTGCAGTCCTTGAGCATAGTTCCTCTCAATCTGAAATGTTTTCAACTACAGAGTCTGGTTTCCTGTCTCTTACACCTCCAACATACAGTGGTGAGATAAAGATAGTATAACCACAATAAACGTTCTCATTCAAAAAGGAAGAGAACCAATAATAAAAGCAAATTTCAAATCCAGCTGGGCACTCATCACCCAATTCTGTGAACTAAGGATATTTTCACACAGCTCTTTGTTCTGCCCCTTGAGCTTTTAGCTCTACTCTCTGCAGTCATCCATGCTTGCCTCCAGTGTTTCTAACTGAGGAGCCTCTTCAGACTCTTCTGCTGATCCATTGCTGCTTGAGATAGTTAACTTGGCTAGGCTATGGTTTCCAGTTGTTTCGTCAAAGAATAGAGTAGATGTTGTCATGAAGGAATTGTACAGATCTGGTTAACACCTACAGTCAGTTGAATTTAAGTAAAGGATATTACCCTTGATACTATTAGTGGGTATCACCCAATCAGTTGAAGGCCTTTAGAGTGAAAACTGAGGTTTTCCAGAGAAGAGATTCTGCTTCAAACCTGCACTATAAAATCCTACTTGGTTTCCAGCCTGCTGGCCTGTCCTACATATTATGAATATGTCAGTCCCCACAGTTCCTTAAAATGAATCTCTTTATATGTGATTGTATGTGTGTGTATCTTATTGGTTCTGTTTCTCTAGAGAACACTGACTTATATACTGCCCAATAAACATCACCAACATTAGTCAGTTTAAAACATTTTAAATTAATTTCTATTTATAAATATTCCATACCCACTGTTTTAGTTTGCCAAAGGGGTGCCTATGCAAAGTACCAGAAATCTGTTTGCTTTTATATGGAGATTTATGTGTGGGGGCGGAAATCTTATAGTTCCAAGGCCATGAAATGTCTAAATTGAGGCATCAGCAGAGTTGCTTTCTCACCAGAATCAGCTACTGTTGATCCTGGCATTGTCACTACATAGTAAAGTAAGATGGTCACCAATCTTTTTGGAGGTCTCTGCCTTCCCCTCCAGAATATACCATCTCTTGGAGCTCAGCTTTGAGCAACCAGATATAGGGCTTGTCTCTTTCCGGGCCTTCTATATCTCGGATGATCTGCTCTTTTCTCAAGTTCAGCTTTTTGCTATCAGGCACATAGCAGGGCAGGCCTCTTCTTGAGCTGCTCCTTGGGTCCAGCTCTTGGGGGCTTAGTGTTTAAGCAATCCTCTCTCTCACATTGCAGAATCAAATATGCTGGTTCCCCTTTTTTGCCCCTGTCTGTCCTCGTGAATCCATTTAGATCAGACCCAGCAAAGGGGCAGGGACTCAACCTCAGTCAAGCCTCACTGGCATAATATGATCAAAAGCCCTAAAGCAATCTTATCAAGTAATTTAATCAAAGGCCCCACAACTGAATTTAATGCAATCAAAGGGCATCACACCAAATGGAATAGATTAGTTTACCAACATAAGTCTTTCTCTTCTGGGGATTCATAAAATAATTTCAAACTGCCACACGCACCAACCAAAAATTTCCCCCTGCTACCCTACCCTGGTAACCTCTAATCTAATTTCTGCCTCTGTGAATTCACTATTTCTAGATATCTCCTATAAGTGATACTATATAATATATACCTTTATGTGCCTTCCTTATTTCAAGCAGCATAGTGATTTAAAGGTTAGTGCATGTTCCAGTATTCTAAGAACATCATTCTTATGGCCAAATAATACTCCATGTTGTGTATGAACACATTTTGTTTATCCATTCATTTATTCATGGATAATTGGGTTAAACAACCCTTTTTGCTGTTTTAAATGACACTGCTATGAACACTGGTGTACATATATCACTTGAGACCTTGTTTATACTTTCGTTGGGTGGAATTGTCAGTCATATGGCAATTCTATATCTAACTTTTTGAGACATCTCCATATTACTTTTCACAGTGGCTGCAGTGTTTTGCATTCCTACCAACAATACACTAGAACTCCAATTTTTCCACATCCTCTCCAACATTTGTTATTTTCTATTTTTTAATAATATTCATCCTTGTGGATGTGAAGCACTATTTCATTGTGATTTTATTTGCACTACCCTAATGCCTAAAGATGACTATTCAAATCGTTAGGCCATTTTTTATTTGGTGGTTTGTCATTTTGTTGCTGGTTTGAAAATTCTTGATATATATTGAATATTAAGACCTTATCCAATATATGATTTGCAACTATTTTCTCCCATTCTGTAGGTTGTCTTTTCACTTTCTTGATGATACCCTTCAATATACAAAATGTTTTAAAGTTTGATAAAATTGAATTTATATACTGATTCTTCTGTTGCTCATGCTTTTTTTGTGTCATAACTAAGAATTCATTGCAGAATACCAAAAGATTTGTCCTTATGTTATCTTATAAGAGTTTTATTATTTTAGCTCTTATATTTCGGTCATTGATCCATTTTGAGCTATTTTTTGTGTGTGGAGTAAAGTAGTGGTCTAACTTCATTCTTTTGCATGTGGATATCCAATTTTCCAAATGTAACTTCTTGAAGAGAATATTAATAAAATGTTAAATATTTTAAAACTCTCAAAACTCAATAATGAGAAAACAAAGTCCTAGGGAAAAAATGGGCAAAATGTTGAGGTGACACTTTTCCAAAGAAAATATACAGATGTCACATAAACATATGAAGTGATGTTCAACATCATTAATCATTAGAAAAATGCAAATTAAAATCACAACTACAAAACTACAGTGTGAGATGTATGCACACACCTGGCGATATCAAGAGTGGGTGAGGATGTGGATATTGTTAGTGGGAAGGCAAAATGGTACAGCCATTTTGGCAAACATATTGACAGTTTCTTATAAAGTTACCATATGACCCAGAAATCTCATTCCTAGATATTTTTCAAGGTAAATGGAAACATATGACCACTCAGAATCCTATTCACAAATATTTATAACAAATGTATCCATAATCTCCAAACATTTTAAACAAATAAAATATCCAGAACAGGTGAAATTGATAGAATACATTCATACAATGGGTTACCTAATAGGTGAGTCTTAAACATATTATTCTAATGGAAAGGAGCCATACTCTAATAGCTATATTCTAGACTGTTCCATTTATATAATATTCTGGAAAAGGCAAACCTATAGAGACAAAGAAAGAGCCAATAGTTGTCAGGGCTATGAGCAGGAAGAATGGAATGATTAAAAAGGTGCATGAGTGAAATTTGGGGGGTTATGGAAAAATTCTTTGCCATGATTTTGGCAGTGTTTATATGAATATGGGTGATTATCAGACTATACAGGACTTTACATCTTAAAAAGGTGAAGTTTACAGTATACAAATTAGACCTCGATTAACCAGATTTTTAAAAAGATAAATATTGGTAAATATTGTAGAATGGAATTTAGTGGCTATCTTGAGGTATATATATAGAACAAAACAATTAGTTTGTTTTTGAATACCGACCAGCCATTTGTGGCACAGTAGATAATTCTGATGCTGGAATTTTTTTTTATAATCATGAATTTTATTTTTTATTAGATTTTTATGTTTTTATTTTATTTTTAAAGAAGCTTCAGATTCCATAAATGATATATCGAAAATAAAGGGGGATTACCACAAACCTCACCCCTTCCCCTCCCACAGTTTTCCCCCATTAACAACATCTTTCACTACCACTGTACACTTGTTACAATTGATTAACACATATGGAAGCACTGCTACCAACCATGGTCAACAGTCCACATTATAGCCCACACTTTGCACCACCCATATCCATAGAATTTGAGAAAATGTATAATGGCCTGCATCTGTCACTGAAATGTCATTCAGAACAATTCCAATGTCCCCCAAATGCTCATGTTACACCCATTCTTCCCTCTCCCTCCCCTCAGACCTTCTGGTGACCACTGCCTTTATATCAATGCTACAAGATCTTCCATTGCTAGAATAATAATAAGTCTACTTTAGTCCATATTGCACTCCTCTTTTGTTTGTTCGTTCCTCAATTTTGAGGATTTTAGTATGGTGATGCCCCCTCCATTTGTTTGAGAGGGCACTTAGATCCCATGGGGCAGATGGCTGGAACTTTCTTGTTTCCTATTGTAGATACTCTCTGTTTTTTGTGAAGGGTGTTGTCCGTCATCATCATTTTGTTAGTTGTCCTGGGCTAGTGAGATGAACTGGAAAGTATGTGTTGCAACACTGCTGAGATTCAAAGCTCAATTGGCATATGAACAGACTGAAGATTTAAGTCTCTGTTACATATATTTAATGAGTGTAGTGCTAATTATAGGTTCAAATAAAGGGGCAAAAGAGCCATATATAGGGAAACTATAAATGAGGCTAACTCTGTTCAATTGGGGAGCAAATATTCCAAGGTAAGGTCAACTGACAGGGTGCCGAATTCCTGAGATTGTCTGCCCTGCCTACAGTGTCTATATGTCTTCAGAGCCCTCAAGAGCACCTCTGCTCAAGACACTGTTTACTGTGACAGTCAATGAGAACCCTCCTGAGAGGTGAATAAGTGTAACCTCTGAAAGGACCTTCTGACTCACTTTGAAATATTTTAGCCATAAAAACTCATTTGTATTTATTTCCACCTTTTGGTAAAGGTCTTTCTCCAAATGCTTTGCTAGTTGGCTCTTGGTAACAATCCCTTGGTGCCAGGAAGGCTCATTCCCAGGAGTCATGTCCCACGTCAGGAGGAAGGTAGTGTTCACATGCTGAGTTTGGACTAGAGAAAGGCCACATTTGAGCAACACAGAGGCTTTTAGGAGGCAACTCTTAGACAATATATAATACTAGGCTAAGTTCAATTTCACAAGAACAAGGTTCATAAGTAAAACCATCAATGTGAAGGGCCTGGCACATTGGTCTGTCCTCCTTCACTAAGCACTGCCCATGTACTCTAGGGATTCTTGCCACTCAATTAGAGAATGTAGCAGGATTTTCTAAGATGGGAATTCAATATTCTTTCAGTTATTGTGTGGTTTTCCACCTACTGAGACAATGCCCCATTACCACTTGAACATATTCATATTCTATAAAGGCTTGCCCCAGGTGGACCTTTCCCCACACATTCCCCCCCCACAGTCATCAATACCACACACACTGATCCTCCCATATCACAGCTGCAACAATTCTGCAATCCAAAACCTCCCCCAAAACAAAGCCCCAAAATAAGTGAATAAAAATACTAAAAGAATAAAAGAATAATTAAAAAACAAAAAAATATATGAAAATTAAAATTAAAAAAAATTCATTGTGTCTTTCATCAGCATAAGATATGTTATCTTTTATGTACAGTGACAATTTCTTCTGTATGTTCCCCCAGTGTCTTATTTTTTCACTTTATTTTCAAAGAAGCTTTAGGTTATAGAAATTCACGTAAAAAATATAGGGAATTCCCCTATATCCCGCCTTCTTCCCTTCTCACATTTCCCCTAAATATAAACTGTTACATGAGTATAGTACAATTATTGAAAATGATGAACAAATATTGAAGCATTGCTACTATCCATGGTCAATGGTTTACATTATGGATTATATTTTGCACTGTACACTTTAATAGGTTTTGACAAAATTTAACAGGGCCTGTATCTGCCATTGCAAGATCATGAAGAACAATTCCAATGCCCTAAGAATGCCCTGGCTCCACCTACTCTATTCTCCCCGCCCACTTCCCTTGGGACCTATGGTAATCACTAAGTTTCTATTTTTTAAGAATAACGTTCATAGTTAGATGCAATAATATTGAGCGCTTGACATATTGGTCTGTTTTCCCCTATTAGACACTGCCTATGTTCTTGAGAGATTCTTGCCCCTCTAACTGAGAACATAGCAGGACCCCCAAGATGGGAGTTCAATATATTCTTACTGATTGTGTGGATCTCCACCCACTGAAATAATACACTATGGCAAGATGAAAACTTTCATATTCCATAGAAACATGCCCAGGTACACCCTATCCCACATATCCCCCTACTCCCAATGCCCTTCACCAGTAACCCTCCCCTGTCATATTTGCCAGAAGAACTTTCCCACCATTGTAGTTTTAACCCCAGAATTTCATATCCCCAGAATTCACCTGTCCTTTCCTTCAGCTATCCCCCGATTTCCATGGATTGTCCAACCTAAACCCTCTCATTCCCCTCAACATTCTAGCACCATCAACCTCTCTCACATCCCTGTACCAACATCACCCCCATCCATGGCCCAACCACTCCCTTCCAACTTATCATGGGTTTTGCCCATATTGAGCATCAGCTTACCATGCTCTACTCCCTTTCTGTCTCCTCATAACCTGTTTTTCAGACTCTAGCTCTGTGAGTCTGCTCAATTTCCTTAAGTCATATCAGTGAGGTCATGTAATATTTGTCCTTCAGTGACTGGTTTACTTCACTCAACATAAGGTCTTCAAGATTCATCCATGTTATCCTGTGTGTTAATATTGCACTCCTCCTTACAGATGAGTAATATTCCATTGTATGTATATACCACAGTTTGCTTATCCATTCATCTGTTAATGGACACTTGGGTTTCTTCAAACTTTTGGCAATAGTGAATAATGCTGCTATGAATTTTGGTATGCATATATCTGTTTGTGTCCCTGCTTTCAATTCTTCTGGGTATATACCCAGCAGTGGGATTCCTGGATCATGTGGCAGTTCTATAGTTAGCTTCCTGAGGAACTACCAAACTGTCCTCCACAATGGCTGCACCATTTTACATTCCCACCAGCAGTTGTTCCCTTTCTTCCACATCTTCTCCAATACTTGTAGTCCTGCTTTTTATTTTTAAAAGCCAGCAGCCTAATAGGTGTAGGATGATATTTCATTGTGGTTTTCATTTGCATTTCCCTAACAGCTAGTGATGTTGAGCATCTTTTCATGTGCTTTTTAGCCATTTGTTGATGTTGATGTTAATAGAAAATATTCCAGAATTATTCTTAAGACACAAATAGCTACTATACCACATAAAAAGGGAAAAATCCCACCCAATCAAGGAAAAAGTATCTTGTACATGTTTCCATGGCAATGAGGTCATGCATTCTCACACTTGTTCTGGCTAGTTATCCACCAATTATCCAATAAATTCATCCAATCTCTTGGAGAGAACTGTTCTGATAAATGTCATGCAGGACGTGGATATACCAAGTTCATGGTGGACACAGCTACTGTAAAAATCCTCAGGACTTGAGAGATAACAAGTCTTTATAAAAAGCATTAGTCTCCCTTTGAGGTAGGTCAATATTATTATCCCCATCTTAACATAAGGAAAAGTGAGGTACATAGTTCTATAATTACGTGACTTGGCCAGGGTCACAGAGCAAGTCAGTGGCTCAGTGGTAGGAGAGGCCCTGACCTTAACTACCAGTGTAGCATTGCCTTTGTTCAACCTTTAACTGAACCATTTGAGCTGCACTTGCAGAGAATACACTCAGGATAATAGCAAACCAAGAAGGAAATTTTCTATTTTAAATGCTACAACCATTTTTCAATCTAAAAAAAATTATTATTCTAATCCATTCAAATTACTCTCACCTTCCTTCAAGCATGGGCACTTAAAAGCAGCCCTGAGAAAAGTTCTCCAAATGAAGCCCAGAATGGAATTCTGCAAATAACTGTATCAATGACTCTCCAGCCAGGCCCTCTTTTCTACCAGTCACTTCTGTACGCTCTCAGGTACAAAGGAACTTCAGAGGAGCAACTGGAAGGAAGGGGAGGGCAGGCTCATTATGCAACACTGATTAGAAAAGATATAATGCACCCAAGTAAGTTGTCAGCATAGCCATAAAGCAAGGACTGTTGGAAATTCAGACTCTTGATCAGATCTGAGTTTCTAGGTCACTGATGTGCCACTTGAATTGAGCTTTAGTATCTTAAAAATAGTGTTCCTTTGCTCAGAAGATAGGCTGGGACCTTCCACTGAAGGAACTCTGCCCAGCCTTTTATAGGGCCCCGAGATATGGATGAAGATCCATAGAACATGAGTAGAATAGAAAGAAGAGAATGTAGTTTTAATTATTCATATATTATAAAGCATCTGATGACCTGTGCAATTAAAATTACCCAAAAGATGTTTCCAAGTGGTAGGTACGCAAGGCAGCAGATCTGAACTACAGGGATCTTCCATTTAATTCTTTCCTACTGAGATGTACAGCTCAAAAGACAAGGATGCCTTTGGTCCAGGCTAAACCCTGCAGCCTTTATTTATTCACTCAACACAGGGAGAAAGGGAGTCCTCTCCTCCACCGCTGGGGCTCAACAATGGACAGAATATTTTGTATTGTACAATTTCAAGCTTAATTGAGTGAAACCAGGCTTCTGCTTTGATGACTGAGATACAGGGACAGAAGTGTTCCAAGGTTCTCAAAGCACTGATTTTTTTTCCCCCAGACTTCCATACTATTGTCTGCCTTAGGTTGTGTCCTGGGCAGTGCTGGTTAGTTTACAGAACAGACTCTGCTTAGGAAATTTCATGGCCTTTCAGAACCCAAGTCCCAGCCAAAGCTTTTGCAGCACATCTTGGCTCCAGGAAATGGAGCCTCCTTTCTTTGAGGCACTTTGGAACTCGCCTTTGCCTATGTGTCCCAGTGAGGACCAGCTACCTCCTACTTCTGCAAGCACATGTGTGTCAGCATGTATGGCTGGGCAAGCTCACTGAGCAAGTGGGGGGCAATACAAGATGTTCTCTGGTCCTGACACTGACAGAGGAGGTGGAAAACAAGCACTCTTGTGTTCTGTGGTTGGCTCAAGGGCACAACATGAGCACTTGGCTCGACTGTGCCTCAAGAGATTGTGTCTCTGAGCCAGGGATGTTTCAAGTAGGGTTTGCAGACTTGTCTTGAGTCATCAGCATGGCAGGGGAACACAGGGATGTAGAGTGGAGTGACTCTAGAGGCCAAATGAAAAGTGGTAGCCAGAGCTATTTTTATAAAAAGAAACAGTGGTTCAGTGCCCCTGAGCATTTGGATCTGCAGGAGGTATTGCCTGTTTTTTTTTTTTTTTTGTTTTTGTTTTTTAAAGATTTTATTTATTTATTCATTTATCCACCCCCTGCTGCTCGTGCTCGCCGGGTCAGCCAACCACGCCGTGCTGGCGGGCCCGCCCTCACCAGGAGGCCCCAGGAACCGAACCCGGGGCCTCCCATATGGTAAACGGGAACCCCACTGATTGAGCCACAGCCACTTCCCTACCTGTTTTTTAAATGGGTGGTTTGTCTTTTTATTTTCGAGATGTAAGATTCCTTTATATATGTTGGATATTAGGACCTTATCAGATAAATGGTTACCAAATATTTTCTCCCATTGACTAGGTACCTTTTCACTTTCTTGAAAATTTCCTTTGAAGCACAAAAGTTTTTAATTTTGAGGAGGTCCCATTTATCTATTTTTTCTTTTGTTGTTCACACTTTTGGGTGTAAAATTTATGAAACCATTTCCTTCTACAAGATCTTGTAGATGCTTCCCTACATTACTTTCTAGGAGTTTATGGTCTTGGCTTATTTGTTTATTTATTTATTTATTTATATTTAGGGAAATACTGAATAATATATTCATACTTTTGAAAATATACACTACATGATGACATATTTCAAAAAAAAATTCCAGAGAATAAAATGATGAGCATTAATATACACAAATGAATTCATATACACAGCTCTATTCCATCCTAACTTTTTGTCACACTTGCTTCGTTTTATTTTATTTTTTTATTTTTTAAAAAGATACTTAGATTGCATAAATGTTACCTATAAAGTGTAGAGGATTCCCATATGCCCCATTCCCTACCCTTCTCACACTTTCCCACATTAACAACATCCTTCATATGTGGTACATACGTTACAATTGATGAACACATATTGGAGCATTGCCACTAAGTTTGGATTATACTTTATATTATAGTTTAAACTCTCTCCCACACATTTTGGTGTAAGTTATGACAAGATAGATAATGGCCTGTATCTGTCACTGCAATATAATTCAGGATAATTCTAATGTCCCAAATATGCCACCATATTACGTCTACTTTTTTTTTTAAAGATACTTAGGTTACATAAAAAATATAGGGGATTCCCATATGCCCTGCTACCTGTACCTTCCATATTTCCCCACATTAACAACATCCTTCATTAGTGTGGTACATTCATTGCAATTGATGAACACATTTTGGAGCATTGCCACTAAACATGGTTTAAAGTTTACATTGTAGTTTATACTCTCTCCCACCCAATTCTGTAGCTTATGAAAAGATATATAATGGCCTGTATCTGTCATTCCAATATCATTCAGGACAATTTCCAATTCCTGAAAATCCCCCCACATTACACCTGTTTTTTCCTCCCCTTGCTCTCTGAAGCTCCAGTGGCCACTGCCTCCACATCAATGATATAATTTCTTCCATTGCTAGAATCACAATAAATCTATAGTAGAATACCAGTAAATCTACTTTAGTCCATAGTTTATTCCCCAATCCTGAGAATTCTAGAATGATGACGTCACCTTCACCTCTGGTTGGTGAGGGCTGCAATCCATGAGGGTTGATGGATGCGACTCTCTTGCTTGCAGTTGCAGACATTCTCGGTTCCTTGGTATGGAGTTGTCCATCATCACCTCCTTGTTAGTTGTCTGGCTGAGACCAATGAACTGGACAGTAGATGTTGCAACTCTGTTGGGATTCAAGTGTTGGCTCTTATATTTATTTATTTATTTTATTTATTTTTTAATTAATTTATTTTTATTGTGGGTAAAAATCAAAATTTTCACAATACATATCAATATTTGTAAAATGATATATAAATATATATGCATATATGTGCATTTGCTTACAAAAATGTTATTTGTATATATATAAATATATTTTAGGAGGTGCTTAGATTACCTAAAATATTACACGGAACCCACTGGGATTCCCATATTGCCCACCTCCCACACCTCCCACCACATCCCACACAAAAATCTCCCACAAGTCTGGCCCACCACCCTCAATGGACTTACACATCCTGGGGCCCTGCCATCAACCATAGACCACAGTTCACATCGTAGACCACACTCTCTCCCACACAGTTCTGAGTAGTGTGTGCTGATTTAAAATGGCCTGCATCCATTGCCACAACGGTACTCAGGACAACCTCCAAATCCCAAAGAAGCCCCTGTATTTCAACTGCTCGTCCCCTCACTGCCCCAAAAGTGTCAATGGCCACTGGCTCCAAATCATTGTTATAATTTCTTCCATTGCTAGAATCACCATATGTGTACAACAGAATACCATCAAGTCCACTCTAGTCCATAGTTCTTCCCCCAATCCTGAGGGGACTGGGATGGTGACGTCCACTCCACCTCTAAGTGAGAGAGGGCTTATATCCCATGGATATGGTGGGTGGGATGATCCTGCCTGCAGATGCAGGCCCTCTCCATTCATGAACTGGCCGTTGCCCATCATTGTCTCCTTGCCAGGTGACTTGGATGAGTCCGTTGAGCTGTAGGGTAGGAGTTGCAGCTCCACCGAGATTCCATGCACACCTGGCACATAGGTAGGCCAGAGGCTCCAGTCTCTGGAAGTATACCTAAAAACTTCTGCATCACATATAGGATTGAATAGAAGAGACTAATGAACCCTGTGCAGGGAGGACTTATTTGAGTCCAATTCTGTCACTCTCAGGAGCACAGATTCCAAAGTAGAGCCCACTGATAAGGCGTCAATCTCTGGGGCTATCCCCCCTTATATAGGACCTGGGTGTCTCCAGAGCTCTCAAGAGCCCCTCTGTGTGGGGTGATAGGCACTTAGATGTTCTATGAGCTCCTACTGAGGTGTGCCTAAGAGTTACCTCTGGGATGACCTCCCGACTCTCTTTGAGGTCTCTTAGCCACTTGAACTCATTTGTCTTTACCTTTTCCCCCTTTTACTCAAGGTCTTTTTCCAGTTGTGTTGCCAGTTGGCACTTGGTATTAATCCCTCGTTGCCAGGGAGGCTCATCCCTGGGAGTCATGTCCCATGTTTGGGGAAAAGTAATGCAATCATATGCTGAGTTTGGCTTAGAGAGAGGCCACATTTGATCAACAAGGAAGCTTTCAGGTGGCAACCCTTAGGCACCCCACAACTGCAGGCCAAGTCTCAGTTACAAGAGCAAAGACTCATAGGGGTAGTCATCAACAAAAAGAACACATCAGTAGGTCATCCTCTTTTGACAGACACTGTCTCAGCACTCAGAGGACTATTGTTGCTCCCTTGGAGACTGTGGCAGAGCTCTCCAGGCTAGGAATTCAGATTCCCTCATTTATTGTGTGATTGTACACCCATCATGAGCATGTCCCATCTTTTGATCTTGTGAATGAATTTGTATATCTTTCATGTATATTCAGATGAACTAATTCCCATGAAACCCCCCTCCCAGACACCCCTCACCAATAATCCCCTGTAGTACCCATTGAAACCCTTCTGTGATCCAAATCCTCCATGAACATGTAGTCCATAAAATAATCAAATACACTTACTAGGAAAAAGAAACAACTATGATAAGCTTACATGCAAGAAACAAACATAAGGAAACTCAGGGAAAAAAAAAACAAGCAAAAAAAAAATAATCAAACAAAAAACAAAACAAAATATAATTAGTGGATTAGGACATTCAAAAAAAAATGGGGAAAAAAGCAAAAGAAATGCATTTTATATATATATATATATATATATATATATATATATATATATATACACATTTTTTTTCCCCTTTTTTTTTTCCTTCCTTTTATCACTGTGTTATCAGATGTCTGGTGTGCCGTGACACCTTCCCCCTCTCAATCCCCATTGTCTCCCAATTTTTCATTTATTTTTCAAAGAAGTTTAGGTCACAGCAAAGTCACGCACCGAGTACCGGAGACTCCCAGATACCAAACCACCCCAACCTTCCCCACCCCATGTTAAACCCCCCAACTTTTTTGGATGTGAGCATTGTTATAACTGTTATACAGATAGCAAAATATAGCAACTACACATTGGCAATGATTTACAGTATAGCTTACAATTTAGATGATACAGTTTAGTAATTTTGATGATATTTACCATGTCCTGTGTCCATTACTGTGAGGTAATGAAAAACCTTCCCCATGACCACCAAACACCCCATTAGATCTTGACTATTCCCTTCCCCCCAGCCCCCAGGGCCCATGATACCACCCTATCCCGTCCCATGGAATGTCAAGATTCACAGTTACATGCCCTGGGAATTTGAACCTGCCCTACGTAATCTACCTACCTGCCAGTGCAGCACCACCAAACCCAGGAACACCACCATCCATCTGCACCATTCCCCAACATGCAACCACACTCTATCCCTTTACCATAGATATGCCCATATGGGTGATGGCTCAAAGCCTGCTCTTCTCTTACTCTCCTTTGTTAACCTATCTTTCAGACAATGGTTCTCAGAGACTGCTCACTTTCCTCAGTTCAGATCAGTGAGGTCATATACTGTTCATCCTTCAGTGCCTGGCTTGCTTCACTCAACATAAGGTCTTCAAGATTCATCCACGTTATTCCATGTGTTAGCACTGTGTTCCTTCTTACAGCTGAGTAATATTCCATTGTATGTATGTACCACATTTTGCTTATCCATTCGTCTGTTGATGGGCACCGGGGCTGATTCCAACTTTTGGCAATGGTGAACAATGCTGCTATGAACATTGGTGTGCATATATCTGTTTGTGTCTTTGCTTTCAGTTCTTCTGGGTATATACCCAGCAGTGGAATTGCTGGATCATACAGAAGATCTATTGTTAGTTTTCTGAGGAACCGCCAAACTGTCCTCCACAATGGCTGGACCATACCGTAGTCCCACCAGCAGTGGATGAGGGTTCCTATTCCTCCACATCCTCTCCAACATTTAGTGTCTCCTGTTTTTTTAATAGCTGCCATTCTGATGGGTGTAAGATGGTATCCCATTGTAGTTTTGATTTGCATTTCCCTGATAGCAAGCGATGTTGAGCATTTTTTCATGTGCTTTTTAGCCATTTGTATTTCTTCCTTGGAGAAGTGTCTTTTCAGGTCACTTGCCCATTTTTTTACTTGGGTTGTTTCTCCTTTTATTTTCAAGGTGTAGGATTTCTTTATATATGCAGGATATTAGGCTCCTATAAGATATATGGTTGCCAAATATTTTCTCCCATTGGGTAGGCTGATTTTTATATTCGTAATAACATCCTTTGAGGTGCAGAAGTTTTTAATTTTGATGAGATCCCATTTATCTATTTTTTCTCTTGCTGCTCCTGCTTTGGCTGTGAAGTTCATGAAACCATTTCCTATTACAAGGTCCTGTAGATGCTTCCCTACATTATCTTCCAAGGTCTTTATAGTTTGGGCTCTTGTATTTAGATCTTTGATCCATCTTGAGTTGATTTTTGTATAAGGTGTGAGATGGTATTCTTTTCTCATTCTTTTGGATATGGATATCCAGTTCTGCAAGCACCACTTGTTAAAGAGGCCACTCTCTCCCAACTGAGTGGGTTTCGTGGCCTTGTCAAATATCAGATGACTGTATATGCAAGGATCTATTCAGAGCTCTCATTCGGTTCCATTGGTCAGTAGGTCTATCCTTGTGCCAATACCACGCAGTTTTGATCACTGTAGCTTTGTAGTATGTTTTAAAGTCATGTAGAGTGATACCTCCAACTTCATTTTTCTTTTTCAATATGTCTTTGGCAATTCGGGGCCTCTTGCCTCTCCAAATATATTTTGTGTTAGTTTTTCCAGTTCCTTAAAAAATACAGTGTTGACTTTTATTGGGATTGCATTAAATCTGTAGATTAGTTTGGGTAGGATAGATATCTTGATGATGTTTAGTCTTCCCATCCATGAACAGGGAATATTTTTTCCATTTATTTAAGTCTTCTTTGATTTCCTTTAACAGTGTTGTGTAGTTTTCTGTATATAAATCCTTTACATCTTTAGTTAAATTTATTCCTAGGTATTTGATTCTTTTAGTTACTATTGTAAATGGTATTTTTTTCCTGATTTCCTCCTCAGTTTGCTCGTTATTGGTGTACAGAAATGGTACTGATTTTTGAGCATTGATCTTATAGCCTGCAACATTACTGAACTCCTTTATAAGTTCTAGAAGCCTTGTTGTCGATTTCTCAGGGCTTTCTATGTATAGGATCATGTCATCTGCAAATAATGAAATTTTTACTTCTTCTTTTCTAATCTGGATGCCTTTTATGTCCTTTTCTTGTCTCAGTGCTCGTGCAAGTACTTCTAAGACAATGTTAAATAGGTGTGGTGAAATTGGGCATCCTTGTATAGTTCCCAAACTCAGAGGGAAGGCGTTTAGGATTTCAACGTTGAAAATGATGTTAGCTTTGGGTTCTTCATATATGCCCTTTATCATTTTCAGAAAATTTCTGTCTATTCCTATCTTTTCTAGTGTTTTTATGAGGAAAGAGTGCTGTATTTTGTCGAATGCTTTTTTCTTCATCTATAGAGATGATTATGTGATTTTTTTCTTTCAATCTGTTTATGTGGTATATTACATTGATTTTCTTATATTGAACCATCCTTGCATACCCGGGATGAAACCCACTTGGTATTGGTGTATAATCCTTTTGATATGTTGTTGAATGTGATTAGTGAGTATTTTTTTGAGGATTTTAGCTTCTAGGTTCATTAAAGATATTGGTCTGTAATTTTTCTTTCTTGTGTTCTCTTTATTTGGTTTTGGTATTAGGGTAATGTTGGCATCATAGAATGAGTTAGGCAATATCCCTTCTACTTCTATTTTTTGGAAGAGCTTAAGTAGAATGGTGTTCGCTCTTTCCGGAATGTTTGGTAGAATTCAGCTGTAAAGCCATCTGGTCCTGGACTCTTCTTAGTTGGGAGGTTTTTGATGACTGAGTCTCTTTACTTGTAATTGGACTGTTGAATTCATCTATTTCTTCTTTCATCAATGAAGGCTGTTTGTGGGTTTCTAGAAACTTGTCCATTTCCTCTAAATTATCATTCTTGTTGGCATATAATTTTTCAAAGTATCTTCTTATGATACTCTTTATTTCTGTGCGGTAAGTAGTGATATCACCTTTCTCATTCCTTATTTTATGTATTTGCATCTGTTCTCTCTTTTTCTTTGTTAGTCTGGCTATGGGTTTGTCAATTTTATTGATATTCTTGAAGAAACAACTTTTGGTTTTGTTTATTGTTTCCAGTGCTTTCTTATTCTCTATTTCATTTAGTGCTTCTCTGATCTTTTTTATTTCCTTCTTTCTACTTCCTTTTGGTTTAGTTTGTTGTTGTTTTTCCAATTCCTCTAAGTGTGCAGCTAGGTCTTCAATTTTAGCTATTTCTTCTTTTTTAATATATGAATTTATGGCTATGAACTTCCCTCTCAGGACTGCTTTCACTGCATCCCATAGGTTTTGATATGTTTTGTTGTCTTTTTCATTAGTTTCAAGGTTCTTACTGATTTCTTTTGAGATTTCCTCTTTGACCCACTGTTTGTCTAAGAGTGTGTTGTTTAACTTCCATATCCTTGTGCCTAAGCTGTTTCTTTGGCCCTTAGTGATTTCCAATTTCATTCCGTTGTGGTCAGAGAAATTACTTTGTATAATCTCAATCTTTCTGAATTCATTGAGTGTTGTTCTGTGGCCTAGCATGTGGTCTATTTTGGAGTATGTTCCATGTGCACTCGAGAAGAATGTAAATCCCTCTGTATTTGGGTGTAGTGTTCTGTATATGTCTCTTAAGTCCAGGTATTCTAATGTATTGTTGAGTGCCTTAATTTCTTATTGATTCTCTGTCTAGATGTTCTGTCTAATGATGATAGTGGTGTGTTGAAGTCCCCTGCTTTAATTGTAGAGGCATTTATTTCTCCTCTTAGTTTTTCCAGTATTTTTCTGCACATATTTTGAGGCACCCCGATTAGGTGCGTAAATGTTGATGATTGTTCTCTCTTCTTGAGAGTTTACTCCTTTTACTAATATGTAGTGTCCATCTTCGTCTCTTACAATAGTTTTGCATTTAAAGTCTATTTTGTCTGATATTAGAATAGCTACTCCTGCCCTTTTTTGGCTATTATTAGCTTGTAAAATGGTTTTCCAGCCATTCACTTTCAGCTTCCTTGAATCCCTGGGTCGAAGGTGGGTTTCTTGTAGAAAGCATATAGATGGATCATATTTTCTTATCCATTCTGCCAATCTGTGACTTTTGATTGGCGAATTTAATCCATTAACATTCAGTGTTATTACTCGTAAAGAATTTCTTACTTCAGCCATTTTTTCTTTGGGTTAATGTATGTCATATGTTGTTTTGTCTCTCTTTTTGTCTTTTCAGTTGTTTTTAAACTCTCCTCCAACTCCCTCTCCCTTGTTTTTTCCTTTCAACTTGTAGAGATTCCTTAATATTTCTTGAAGTGCTGGTTTCTTCTTGACATACTCTCTTAATTGCTGTTTATCTGTGAATATTTTGAACTCTCCATCATATTTGAATGCCAGTTTTGCTGGATAGAGAATTCATGGCTGGATGTTTTTTTCTTTTAGTATTTTGACTATGTCATACCACTGTGTTCTTGCCTCAATGGTTTCAGCTGAGAAATCAGCACTTATACTTATTGTGCTTCCCTTGTATCTGATGGTTCTCTTTCCTCTTGCTGCCTTGAGTATTTTCTCTTTGTCTTGAGCATTGGACATTTTGACAAGTATATGTCTTGGTGTTGGTCTGTTGGGGATTTATACTATTTGGGGTGCGCTGTGCTTCCTGGATCTGCACATCCATCTCTCTCAATAGGGTTGGGAAGTTTTCAGTCATTATTTCCTTCAAGAGAAGAATAATAGTAATGTTGATAAAATTTAGAAGAGCGGCAAAATGAGACTTAATGAGAATATTTAACTTGTGTAGGCAGTGTAGAGTACTAGGGAAAAAAATGGAGTTCCTACAATGGACTGGAAAAACAAATGGAGGAATATATATAGTGATTTAGAAGGCTAGAATTATGAGGAGGGAAAGAAATAGTAAAGAAAGGTCTGAAAGGAAAAGTTAAGACTAAGAAAAATAAAAGAAGAAAACAAAATAGATGGAATAGAAATTGACACCCTTGAGTTGTGGGCCTATGAAAAAATGTTGTATCTAAGAGCCACAACAGAAAACAGAAGGCAGAAAGATGCAGGAAGGATAAGCGATAGTTTTTAATACAGAATCAATATAGACAGCGAGTGGGAAAATACTGAAAAAGAAGCACAGCAAAGAAGCAACAAGCTAGCAGCACCTAATTAAAAAAAAAAAAAAGGAATAAAAAAGAAAGGGGGGAGGAAATAGGAAAGAAAAGCAAGAGACCAGAAAGAAACAGATAGAAACCAAAGATCCACACAGGCAAGCATTCAAACAGAGCTAAGGGGGGTCAATGATTACCCTAGGGTCCACGTGGATCCTCTCTGCCTACTTGTGTTTATCAATGAATTTCCCCACAGGGTTCTATATGCAGGTCCTGAAGCAGCTTTTAGCTATTAAACTAAATTAAAAAGAATTTATTTTTCATTTATTGAAGTGACCTCACTTTTTTTTTTTTAATTTCATTTTTTTAGTGAAATACAGGACCCAAAATAATTCCTCCTCTAGACCAACCCCCTTACGGAAGGGACCCTAGCTGGGCCCATGGAAATTATTCAAGCACGTCCCACTTCCTTGACTCCCCAGGGTAGCTGTAGCTCTGATGTTAGTAAGGGCAGAGTGCTAAAGACAGCCTATTCCGCCCCTTCTGGAGCCGAGCACCAGCATCACCGTGTTTCTAAGTAAATCAGTTTGAGTGCAGATTCGCGTCTGCTCTCAGCCTGATGCTGCTTCAGGTCGGCTTATCTGCTCCCCAAAGCTATGGGGTGGTACAGGCAGCCAGATCAATGTCGAAAAATAAAAAAATAAAAAATACCCTTACCTGTCCTCCAACAGAACCCTCCCTCTTTTGGGGAGTGTCCCTTCCTCCTGGCTCCGCAGGGGCCTGGGTCTTATCCCTGGCCACCAAGGAAATCAGCTCCGTCCCCCGACCAGAATCCCTCTAGCCGCTCACCGGGTGCCGGTTAGTTCGGCTCTTCTGTTCTCATAAGATCCAAGGGGCGCCAGGCAGCCAGATCCCCAGAAAATAAAACTTTCTCGCCCCACTTGTGGCTCCAAATGGCCGTTTTGTTATTATTATTTTATTTTTCCTCCTTAACCGTGGGGCTCAGCCGTCTTTACCACCCACCACCAGCAGCCTTAAAACGCATGAATCTCTACCATTCCGTCCACGCTGTTCATCCTCGCAGATAGATGTCCCAAGCTTCTCACTCCGTGCATGCACAGCACAGACCCCTGGGCAGGACCCCGTCCACAATCCGCCTTGCTCTGGGAGGTTGCAGTGTGTGCCCTCCTACACTAACGCCATCTTGGCCCCGTCTAGGCTCTTATATTTAGATCTTTGATCCATCTTGAGTTAATTTTTGTGTAGGATATGATGTGGTGATCCTGTCTCATTCTTTTGGATATGGAGATCCAGTTCTCCAAACACCATTTGTTGAAAAGGCCATTCTGCCCCAGTTGAGTGGGCTTGGTGGCCTTGTCAAGTATCAGTTGATCATATTCAAGGATCTATATCAGAACTCTCAATTTGGTTCCCTTGGTCAGTATGTCTATCTTTGTGCCAATACCATGCAATTTTAACCACTGTAGCTTTGTAGTATGCTTTAAAGTCAGGAAGCATGTTTCCTCCAATTTTGTTTTTCTTTCTCAATATGTTTTTTGCTATTTGGGGCCCATTGCCCTTCCAAATAAATTTCATAATTACTTATTAAGAAGAGTTAGCCTAAGCCATCTTCTTATATGTTTGGCTATACATTATCAACTCTTGGAGTCCTTCTAAAGGTAATTTAATTTTGAATTACTTGATTTAAATTTTAAAAAATGAAAACAGGCAAAGTGATATAACACAGCTAGTGTACTATCATATTCATGGTTAATAAAAATGTATTATTTATTAGTTGTAAAACAGCAGGAAAATATTCTGCTCGCAGATCTAGCTTCTGATTTTGCATTTTAGGAAAATTATGATGGAGAATAAAAACAGAGAAAGTAAAGACAGCATAAATCATAGATACATGGATATACAAATTTTGACATCATTTGATGAAAAAACTGTTAGTCAAAAAAGTTTAGAAAAATAAATACTTAAATCATACTAGAAGTTGTTAAAGGATAACTTTTAAAGGTGAAAGTGTCACTCTCATACAAATATAATATACATTTATGTCAGTAATTTCATTTAATACATCAATTATTAAAGGAACCAGTAAAATGCTACAACTGAGTCAAAGGAGAAGCCAAAGAACAGACATATATATATATATAGGCAATCAGTGATTTACTATATAAATGCAAAACTGGTCAATATCCCCAGGGTAATAATCAATTACATTCCATGGCATACAGGTCTTTGCATTTCTGTGAACAAAAATCATTCACATTATTATCAGTTCTCTATAAATTAAAGAGTTGTAAAATAGTACAAAACAATGAAACTGGAAATAATCTGAAATAGCATGCTAGATAAGGCAGCCAACAATATTTTTGACATCTTAATGTCATGTACACATCCACTGATGTCTATAATATCATTTAAACTAATACTACATTTGTGAAAATACAAATTTATTTAATGGTTAAATAATATATGTATGTACCTGAAAGGTCATGTTTTGATATGATCACAGATACAGGGCATGGATTTCAGGTACATACAATAGAAGAAAGCTTCAGAACATTCAGTATGAAAGAGAAAATTTTGAGAGCTATTAGGAAACATTGTCACAAGTCAGTTTAAAATAATTGAACTATTTCACATTTGATGTAATAACATTATGTGTTGAATTTTTGACAATGTGAAATCAATTTTTAAAGCATTTCATATTAGAAAAATTATATTTAAATTAACTAAGAGGGTCGGATGTGGCTCAACTGGTTGGGCATCCGTCTCCCATATGGAGGGACCGGGGTTCGATCCCCGGGACCTCCCGGTAAAAAAATAAATTAACTAAGGAATTAATACATTTATGGAATCCTGCGATCTAAGATTTGAGATTTTCTTCTAGGTGCATTTGGCTTTTTTGCAGTATATGTTGACAGGTGGTTACCCAGTCTGTGCTTAGAAATGTTTTACTCATGTTTCAGAATAGGACTGGACAGGAAGTGGTTCACAATAATGAATTGACTATGAAAAAAAATTCATATATTAAATACAGCTAACATCGTTCCATCAATTTCAAGTTTTTTAAAACTCACGTCTGTAGTAAAAGGAAAATAGAGCATTAGCCAGGAAGAACCAAAGAGCATTGATATAACTGATTGAAAAAAGGGCCACTAAGTTGGCCAGTGTGATTAAAAGAGCTGTGGTACGTGGGTGGAATCCAACTGAGCAGTCCAGCAGCTGCACATCTTGGACAGTCTGTTGCTGATTATTAGTGATGGAAGGCCAGGCATGCTCCTTACTGTCCATTGTTATGAATGCATGAATCAAAATCCCAACAGCTTTTTAATAATTTGACAGAAAGTGGGATATGGCCTTCTGAAACCACTCTATTTTCATTAGTATTCAAAGAATCCTGTAGGCTGCTTTCCTACAGGTTGTTTCCATTTGAAGGAAACAATCATTACTATCAGAAAAAACTTAAGTTTTTGTTTTAAAACAGTTCTGAAAAACATTTTCAGGATTTAGGAATTGGCTGTTTTATATTTATGTGATAGAATATCTTTTTGGGCTGGAATAAAAACTCAAATATAACTTCTGTATAGAGTTAGAACATTTTTGATGTACAGGGAATGGAGATGGAAAGCTGATGAATCCTCTGAGGTTGGTGATGGAAGAGGGATCGACTCTTTCAACATCTGTGGTTCATTCATACTCCAACATATTGGATGTAAGAAGCCCTACAGAGATCAGACTGTAAGGATGTATGACAATGCTCAATGAAATATCAGAATAATATAAGAAAGGGCATGAGAGTTTGGATCATATTTGTTCTGGAAACTGAAGAGTGGATGACCTCAGAATCTAGTCTGAATTTACCATCCTGATAGCCTGTATGTGTCATGGATAGTGAAATATGAATTGAAAGAGGCACATCATTAAATTCTGTATCAGGTTGAGCCTGAGCAATTCTGCTCTAGGACTCTTGCTACCCAAATGTAACACACAGAGGAAAAAGAATACTCTGTTGCAAATCATGATTGGCTAAAGCAGAGAAGCAGAAGACATGGGAAAATCTTGACTGTACTTGAGCAAGCGTCAAATCATGAAATTTTGTCCCAAAATAGAGATGGCTAGAGTGGAGTTCTACCTCTCTGGGTAATAAGAGAGAGTAGCACAACCAAAGCAAAGTTCTAACTTGAACTCTTTCAAGACAGCAATGCTGACCAAAGCTGGAGCAGGAGCAATGCGACTCAACTCAGAGAAAATAATACTCACATTTTTGTGGCCCATGAGAACAAAATTGTGAGTTAATGACCACTCAACCCAAATATCCTCCTAGGAATAAAATCATAGTTATATCTTTATTCTCAGGAGCAAATCAGCAGAGATTTGTACCAAATGAAAATCTGAATTTCAGTTTGACCAGAAGTAAGAATATAGAAGGACAATGACCAGAACCAACTGAAGACCTGTGTAAAACACAAGTTACTGGAAGTACTTGGGGGAATGTAAATCTTCAAGGGACAAGGTGTCTTAATTGAGTTGTTAGGGGCATGAAACTATTAAGATTAACAGATTGAAGTTTAATATAGCTTTATCTTTACATACAATCTGGTGAAGCCTGGGAAACTCAGGGTATGTTTGAGTCAAATTTTGCACATTTAAGATTCCAGAGAAGATCTATAGCCAACATTTCAAACTAACAATTATTTCAACTTGAAATATAAAACCCTGGACCCTAAACTTTCCATTTCTCTGCATAGACAAATGACTTGATAGAAAGTCAAAGTCAACCATCTACTCAAGCTGTAATAGATGCCATCCCACTGAATGCAATGCTATGGTAAAAGAATACATTAATAACAGAACAATATATTTAGCGTAATAAATGGGGGTTGCAATGCATATCAAAGGGTCAATCGTTAAAGATGAGATGCTGGTCAACTTGCCATAATGTTGTAGTTAGTGATAAATTGATTTGCCACCCTGCTGAAAATAACAACATAAAACACTAGAAATCTGTATAAAATATATGGAAAATTGTTTACATGCACTTGACAACAGTCATCACAGGACTGTGATTCCTAAGAGAAAGAAATGAATGGACCCTACAAATTCCACAAATACAACTTAAACTATGTCACACTTTCCTGAATGTGATGCAGGGAGAAGAAACAAAAGAACACAGTGACCATGCTGAGTTGACAAGTGATTTTGCGGTTTAGGCATGCTGAGATGGCTGGAATTTGGAGGGCAGAGTACTGGAAAGAGGGTCTCTGCAGAGAAAGAATTCTAAATATGTATAAGGAATAAATTTAGTCTGTGGAATACTAAACTGTGCTTGTATAGGTGAACAATTCCAAGATATCACACAGTTGGGAAATGTTCAAGTTCCGACCAATCAAAATGGAGAGATGTCATTGCACACTGTTGTGGATTGAATTGTGTCCTCCAAAAAAGATATATTTAAGTCCTAATCCCGAGTACCTGTGTATGTGAATTTATATGGAAACAGGGTCTCTGCAGATGTAGTTGGTTAAGGTGAGTTCATACTGGATTAGGGTGAGCCCCAGTCCAGTATGACTGGTGCCATTAAAAGAAGAGAGAAATGTGGACAGATTCATACAGAAGGAAGAAGGCCATGTGATATGGAAGAAGAGATTGGATTTATCCTCTCACACACCAAGTAGTGCCTAGAGCTACCGGAAGCTGGAAGAGGCAGGAAAATAAAAATAAAAAAGAAAGAAAGGAAAAAACCTCTGCCATCACCTCCAGAACAGAAAGAAAATAAATTTCTCTTGTTTTAAGCCACCAAATTTGCAATGAATTTTTACAGCAGCCCTAGTAAACTAATAGACACATCTAAGAAATGCAGTAGGGATCTCCTAATTCCACCATCTTAGTAGTAGGGTTTAATTTGACCTAGAATAAAGACAACTGCTGATCTCCCTTAACAAAGCTAAAAATAATCCTCAAAAGCATCAAGGTGATCTTCAGGTAACACAAATGCCTGCTCAAGCAAACTTCAGCACTCTTTAAGTGAGGGCATCAGAATCCAGACTCTCAAAAATATAACTTTAATGAGGCCTACTATTCAATAAAAAAATTTCTAAACTTAGAAAAATAGGAGGAAGATGTGAGCTATAAATGAAAGAAAAGCAAATCAAAAGAAAGAGATCCAGAAATGTCAAGGCTATTGGAATTAGAGACAAGATCTTTAGGAAAAATCTGTTATAAATATAAGAAATGATTTAAAGGAAATATAAATACAATGAGAGAAATTGAAGATGTAAAAAGGAAATAAATGGAATTTTAAGGGATTAAAAATTAAAATATCTGAAGTGAAAAAATTACTGGAAGTTCTAAAAAGAAAAATAAATATTGCAGAAGAAAAGACCAGTGATTTGGAAGATATAGCAAAACAAGCGATCAAATAAAAATCCTAAATTGAAGTAATAGCAGCAGCAAGGAAGAAAAAGAAGGAAGTGGCAATGAGGAGAAAAATAAAAATGAAAAAGTTAACAGAGCCTCATTTACAAGTGGGACAAATCTGTTAGTCTAAGACATGAGTTGGATTCCCAGAAAGAGAAAAGGAAGCTGAAAAAAGATGTGAAGAAATAATGACTATGTTTTCCAAATTTGTTAAAAATTATAAACAGCTCCAGGAAGCTTCTCGAATCCAATCCGGGGCAAACAAAAAGAAAACCTCATGAAGTATATCATAATGAAGTTGCTGAAATCCAATATTAGAGAGAAAATCATTATAGGAAAATAGACATATCTTACATGCAAGACTACAGAATTAAGAATGACTTCACACACCTGACAGCAGCATGTGGCTTAGAAGTTCTGCTTAATGAATCAGGAGAGATTTTTTTTCAATGTCTTGATTTTTTTTCAAGAAGGTCTGCACATATTGCTGTGAAAAAGATGTGTCACTGCACTCTATAGATACTATTAAAAATACACAAATGCATGCTCACACAGATACACAGCAGGGAAATATATATTATGGAAACAAAAATTTTAAAAAATAAAATATCATATTTTTCAGTCTAACTTCAGCCCACTAGGCTAAGCCATGCCCAAGTGCATGACCTTCTCAAAGAAAGGTACTCTGGCTTTTTTTTCGGTTCTTATTACACAGTTTGCTTCCTAAAAAGATTCAGAAAAATAAAGCACATTACGTATTCTTCCCTTGGGTTTATTCTTTAGGTAGGTGGACCTTTCTAAAGATACTTTATAATCAATGTCTGTTTTTGGGGAAAATATCAGACATTCACCAAATGTATATCAGACCTTGAGTTATATGAGGAGAATCTAAGGATTTAAGCACATTAGCTGGTTACTAAATTTCTAATTGTAGTTTAACTTTCTATTTTTTGAACATTCTTTGATTAGAATATTGATAAACTACTATGAAGAAACACTTTAAAAGAGGCATGTTGGAATCAGGTATGATCTTGGTCATATTACTTTATTCTAAAAGGCCAATTTCATAATTTTTTAAAAATGGGAAAAATTTATACTTCTCATGGTTATAAAGACAACCTGATATAATAGATAGAGTTGCCAGAACACTCTGGCTTGTTTTCAAGAACTGTGAAGGATATGGTGTTTTATCCTTCTTGCAACAAGTTAGAGTGCCATGATTTCAAAGATGCTGGCAGAAGACACTCATGGGTCAGAAATAAATCACTTTATTCCTCACAGCACAGCAAGCAGAATGAGCTTCATTTTCCATAGTCTCCTATTGCCTGCCAGACCCATGAGGTGACATATGATGGCCAAGGTGGATGCTGCATGCTCAGTGGATTTCATCACACCTCAGGACTGCTAAGCTTAGGAGACTCTGATCTTTCCAAGGGCTATCAAGCAAACCCACCCAATATTTGTCGTAAAGGGAGACATTACTTTTATTAACCTGGACAGCAAAAATATATACCTACCAGCAGAGGTAGGCACTATCTCTAGCTTCCAATACTGTACATATATTCTTGAAAGATAAGCCAGGAAAAAAAGCTGTTACAAGATATATGGATATCTCAGAGGTCCAAGAGAATTGTCTCTGAACATTAGTACATAATGCATTCATTCTATAGCATATCCCTTCTACTCTCATATTCTACTCATCTTTCTGTCCTGTTGCTATCCTTCTTTTGTCATAATTAATTTGCTGGATTCTTAAAAGATAGATTTGGTTAATTCAATAATCATTTTAAACACCTAATGTATACCAAGCTGTGTGCCAAGCATTTGGCTAGGACCATCACAAACAGGTGAGTATGTTATGCCCTATATAAGGAAACCCAGGCAAGCTGTGAGCGGTGGCAGAAATCCCTGGGTTTTGTCAACTGGGAGGAAGAGGAATCTATTTTTATTATTCTTATGCCCTGAGTCCATCTATTTCTATTGTGTTTTGTCCTGAGAGGATCCCCTTTTCTTATTCACACGCAGACACCAAATGTGCTAGTAATGATCCTCTTTATGATGGATCAATTCATGTTTGCCTCTAGTGTAAATATTGTTTTAACACTTTGTAGGTGATGCTCTCCTTGGTTCTGTTCACAAAGCCAGGGACCACAGCAGTATGCATATCTTACGTTAAATGTGATTAACACAGTGCAAGGGGACCGTTTACCTATTTTTCCCCACTCTGGATCCTACAGCAGTAATCAGGTAACATCTCCCAAAAAGGGTACAAATTTCAATACCTGGAAGATTTTCTTAAACTGGGGACTTTATGAAAGCAATAGAAGGCCTTTTGTAGGTGTTTCGGAAGCACATAAGCAAATAGAATGATGTATAGTATCCTAAGTGGAAAATGGATATGGCAGTCCTTAGATAGGAATTAGTACTCTTCTAGGTATCACAAGAAGAAGGGCTTTAACCTAGAAAATCAAGGTCTTGGCAAATCAATGAATAGCCTTGTGGAACTGAAGTTAGGGCAGCATGTGTTCAAGGAACTACTGTAGCTGTCATCCAGAGGTCAGGAGGCTGCAGAGATTGCTGTGTGTTCCTAACAGAGGCCTTCACACCGTGCAGCTAAGGATGCGAGACCTGGAACACTGAGTCCAGATGTCTAAATTGTCTCTCAACAGCTGTTATTTGTGACTGTGCTTGCCAATAGAGATAGCAACAGGAAGCTGCCTTCCAAGGTTCATGTTATATATCTAAGTGATGAATTTATTTTATATCTAGAATCATAGCTCTAAAAGAGTCTTGGAAACAAAGATTTCATTTTCTGACCTTTCCAATTAGAAAGAAGGGGGAATGCAGGTTGCAAGAGCCAATTCACATTTGTCTACCGCCTTAATTATTCTAAATCATTTAAGTTGAGGAGTAGTGTATAAAGCAAATAAAGGCCCACAAGCGTTTCTGATATACGTACAATCTATGTCACTAAATTAATAGTTTTGGCTATTAATTATTAATAGTTTAGATTTACTTCGATATCCCCATGTTCTTCATATTAAACACAGTTTGAATACAGGCTGCACTCAGCTGACTCCTTTTGCTCAAGACTGCCATTATCAGCCCATTTAAATTCTCCACTGCCTATTCCATTGCTCGGCACTAACTTTGAAATTTATTAGATTTCTACCTTAGGGTTTATTTGCCTTCATTATACGCTGCATGATACTGTCTGTATTCTTTGCTCATTCACGCAGACAGCATTGCGAAGGGACCCTGCATGCTGCTTTTTCAGTATCTGCTAAAACAGCATTAAATGTCTGTTCTTATAACTGAGGAACCAATAATGGATCTTTTAAAAAGGTTGATCTCTGAAAATGCCCCAAGGTTACCCAAAGTGGAAGTTAATTTTATTTAATTTTGATCCAACTTACCCTAAAATTCTCACTCTGCAGCTTTTAATCACCTATGAATAGAAAACATGTAAATAAAAATGTTCATTTTTCATCCTTAAAAAATTCCATGTATTTCATTACTGAATCATCTAAGAAGGAATCATTCTGATAATAAACAGATTATACTAGCTAGAAATAAAATATATCTTTAATGATGGATTTCTGAGAGCATCTTCTGAGAAGCAGAAGCATGAAAAGTACTAGATTAAGAGGTGAGTCCAGTCTAGGGCTTACCTGAAGGGATGTATTTCCTTTTGTTTCCATTAGAGATTGATAACTTCAAGGATAATTACACCTCTCCCTGGGTGAGAATAGAATAATTAAATGCATTGATTCCATCAGAGCAATACTTACATATTTCTTAGGGCAATCCTTCAAGTAGCAGTTATTAAGATTAGAAATGGAATGAAAGAACTCTTTGAGTTTGAGAAATATATTTAGTGGGTAATATTGCCCAACATTTCCAATTGTTCTGAATACCCATGGTGCAAGAAACTAATATGTCTAACCTACCTCCTCTTAGAAAACCTATTCTTTTCTATTAAGTTTTCTCTAGGACAATTGCCCTTTCATATACTTATTCTGATAGGGAATAATACTAAGGTGGGGATTATATTTAGGAAGCTGATTACAAATGCAGCCTTATTTTCTTTTAAAGATTTATTTTATTTATTTATTTCTCCCCATCCCCTTGTTGTTTGCACTTGCTGTGTCTATTCATCCTCCTTGTTTCTTTAGCAGGCACCAGAAGCAGAACCCAGTGGGAGGGTGGTGCCTAATCGCTTGAGCAACCTCCCCTCCCTGCTTTGATGTGCCTTTCATTATATTTTTCCTCCCTGCATCTCTTGTTGTGTTATCTTGTTGCTTCAACTCATGCACCTGCCCATCGTGTCAGTTCACTGTCTTCTTAAGAGGCACCAGGAACCTCTGCTCCCTTCTTTGTTTTGTGTCTCTCATTATGTTTTTTCTTCTTGTGTCTCTTATTGTGTCAGCTTGCCATGCCTGCCTATCACACCAGCTCGCTGTGTTCTTTAGGAGGCATTGGGATCCGAACCAGTGACCTCCCATGTGATAGGTGGGAGCCCACTCACCTGAGTCACAGCTACTTCCCCTTATTTTTTTAAATGATTCTATTTCTGAGCTAGCCATTATATATCGGGCATTGAACGTGTGTATAATCTTTTTCCTCCCTTAGTCCTACATATCTTGGATATTCAGAAATAATTTTTCAGTCAAGCTACCCAAGTTAAAGTTTGTTTGTCACCCATTAACACAGCTCCAATACTGAATCCATTGGTAAGAGGACTGCTGCCTGATGTCATGATGAAGGCAGCTCTCCTCACCGCTGAAAAGATTCTGGAGACACAAAAAAGCTTCATAAGAAGTGTCCTCCCAGTTTTGGAAATTCTCCAATAATTCAATGAAGTTGGAAAACTTTTGTTCTCTAGAATCTGAGCTACATAGTTAAGCTGACAAGTGTTTTTCAAGAAAAACCATCAAGGGTTGATTTAGAAATAGTCATTTACAAAACATTTTAAGGTGATTTATGCTTTGGTTACATTAATTGCAGTGGAGGCAAGGAATTTCCAAGTGGAACCTGTTCCTGGACTTCCCTCAAACACTCCTTTACCTAGCTTAGAGCCTCAGATCCTAGAGAAGCCCCAGGGAAATCAATCATTTTATGTAAATTATTCAATTTCCAATTGTCCCAATAAAGCCATTTATTGTGGAAAAATGCAAAATTATGGCCCAGAATCAAATCCAGCACCACACTTTGCATGTCTCCTTCTCTTTCAATGCTGTAGGTTCTTCAGTCTTTCTTTGTCTTTCATGACCTTGACACTTTTTATTGCTTTTTTGAAATTAAGTTTATAGTTTGGTTTTAGATTTACAAAGTAAATATATATAAATTTAAATATATAAATCTATATACCATATATAAAAATAAATATATGTATATTTAAATATATAAACCTATATATTTTGTATCCAGTTTCCCATGTTAAGATCTTGCTTTAGTATGATACGTTTCTAACAGCTGATAATTGGTTATTATTATTCAGATTTTGTTTGTTTTCACTAATGTCCTTTTTCTGTTCCAGTTTCTCAGAAAATTTCTACACTGTGACAATGTCTCAGACATTCCATACTTTTTATGATCTTAATAGTTTTGAAGAGTACTGGTGATGTATTTTGTAGATTGTCCTTCAACGTAGGGTTGTCTGATGCTTTTCTCATGGTTAGACTGAGGTTATGGATTTCTTGGAGGAAGAATACAAGAAACACAAGAACACAAGAAATGTGTTCTTCTAATATTAAGGGTACATACTGACAATATGATATCACTATTGCTGTTTCCTTGGTTGCCTGGCTTAGGTATTGATTGTGAGGTCTCTCAACTGTAAAGTTACTCTTCTTCCCCCTCTTTTCCACTGAACTGTTTGGAAAGAAGTCACTGCCCAGCCCCATGTAAGTAAGGAGAGGGCAGTTATGCCCACATCCTTGAGGCAGAGTATCTGCATATATTTTTGGATATTCTTTGATTATGGAGATTTGTCTAATTTCCCCAATTTATTTATTTATCTAATCATTTATTTATATTAGTATGGACTCATGGTTACTTACTTTATACTTGGTTATAATCCAATGCTACATTATTTATTTTCTTGCTCAAATTTTCCCACCTTTGGCTATTAGAAGCTCTTTCAGTTGGCCTCTGGGTCCCTTTGACATACTTCTATCATTGTGGGACTTTTTCCTTTTTTAAAATTTTTTAGTGCTTTCTGGCCCCACATAAGCTCCGGACTCATCTTGTACACCCTGCCATGTAGCAGTAGAATCAGACATTTTTCTAAGGAGCTCTGGTCCCTTTTATTATATAATGGTAGACCTTGACATTTTTTAAGGGTATAGGCCACTTCTTTTGCAGAATGACCCTCAATTTTGATTGTGTATTGTGTCCTCATGATTATATTCAGATTATGCATTTTTGGTGTGAGTACCACCAATAGAAGTGATGTTGGCTTCTCAGTTCATCATATCAGAAAGCACATTTGTGCCATTACTAGTGATGTTGACTTTTATCACTTGGTTAAGGAAATGTGTGCCAGATTTTTCTTATTTCTTATTATTGTGACAAACTTTGAAACCTTGTAAATATTCTATTTCCCATCCCTTTATTTTAATCTATAATATTGATCCATGTTTGAGTCTATTATGAAGGATGACAAATTATGGTTTTCTAATTCCATTTTTCCTTCCACATTAGTTGGCTAGTTGGCATTTGAATATTTCAAATGAGTTCTCCCTATTTGTTAATTATGCCATATATATAATAGACTTGTGGCATCTTATTTAATTCAGTGTGCTATAATCATTATTTATGTGTATGCTAAAATTATAGTAAATGTGACCAGTGAGAACCCCTTCCATCTGGCTCCTGTGTTCTTTTCACATTTCCTCACATTCTTAGAGCACCATTTTTTCCCTTTATGAAGCAGGGAGAGGTTCCAGGTTCATCTTGTATTTCTCTACCTCAGCACTGAAATTTCCCATTTCTCTAAGAAACCCTGGATCCATTTAGTGGAGAATGGTATATAGAAAACAAGACATTGGCATCAGTTGTGCTCACTAATACTAGGCTCTCATTGTTTCTAGGCCTTTTCAGCAGACAGAAATAGACTATAAAATCTATCTATAGAAAATATATCTATGGGTGATATTGCACATATAAGACAGTTTTTATAAAATGTAAATACAAATTAACTAGAGAGATGGCAACAGAATAACAGCTATGTATGGCAGGGGAAGAATAGAGACATTGAGAGGTGATGAGCTTTTTTGTATGTCTTTTTTTGTTTTCTATTATTATTTTTGGAATAATGAAAATGTTCTAATAATGATCGAATTGATGAATGTACAACTATGTGATGATACCAAATATCATTGGTTGTATAATTTGGATAGATTTACGTTTTATTAATATGTATCAATAAAATTGACATGTTAAAAAATATATATATAATCTATCTCTTCCCCTTATAAAGTCAAATACCAACTAATAAATGTGGAAGGAACGATGGAATTAGAAAATTAGTTTGTTAACCGTCATAGTAATAACTGATTCAGGCAAGGATAATCAATGAATACTATATATATACATATTTATATATTATGTGCTATTTGTTTTTTTATTTTTTATATTTTAAAGATGCCTATTTATATGAAAACCATTGATTTGTGTTGATACCTCCAATTTCAATCCAAAATCACAGCCATTCTTCTAGTTTCCACTCCAAATTTGTCCCTCCCTTCTGCAACACTGAGAAAACTGACTCCTTTATCCACAATGTATTTATCTATTTACTCAAACCTAGAATATACTTAAGAATGTTAAAGAAATTCTAATAGGTACCATTGAGAGAAACAAACTTAATTATCAGAGTTAAATATTTCCTTATAATTCTCTTGCATCTAACATGTAGGTATGTAGTTAAAGTACTGTGTTCAAATATTACTTTGTTTTTTTGTTCATTTCAGAATACTTGTTATTCACATGAAATATAGTTTCACTTGACTGTTTATATTCCATGTGTTCTTGCCTTGTCGACTTTTTGTTTTGTTTTGTGCCCAGATTCCTTTCTAATTGATGCTTATACTTTTCAAGCACTTTTAGTGTCAAATACTATTTTTAGCTAGTTATAAAATTGCTGTCCTATAGTGTTAAAGCCAAAAGGAATATCAAGTTGACCACAATAAGCTGCTGGTGTCAGTAAGATATGGGGTATAGTTAGTAGTAATATTTTGACAATGCTCTTTCATAGTTTGTAATAAATGTTTCACAACAATGCAATATGGTGGTGATTGGGAATGTATGGGAGCCCTGTATGCATGTTTGTTTTGTAAGTTCACAACTTTTACTATATACTTATTGTTTATGTATGTCCACGGGTGAATGATAAACTTCAATTTTAAAAAGTTTGAAAAATAAGCTGATGGTGTCAAATTGCAAATAAACAGGCAAAACCTATAATAAATGCCTTAGAGTAAGTTCAGCCTAAATTTGAACTGAGTCGCATTGAGCATATTCATTTGTTACAGTGATTAAGCTTTTAATCATTTCAAGGAGAAATGCTTGTAAATGGAATTTCAGCTCTTAATTTATATGTGGTGTACATTATCTAATTTTAAATATCATTAGTGGTATAACAAAGCTGTTTTTATAATTAGAAACTGCAGAACGATACTCTGCTTTTGCAGTAATTTTTGGTTGTTTAAGGAAGATGTAGAGATTTAGTAGAAAAAGTTATCCTTGCCTTCTTAAACTCTTTGAGTCACTGCTAACAAAGCTGTCTTCCACTCACAGAAAGACATGTTTTATTGACCAAACTCACTAAAGCTTATATTCTCTAAAATGTTTTCCTCACCAAACTCAGAATTTTGGCTTCAGAATTATGTGCTATTATTTTCCCCAAAGGTTATAATTTTAAAAGAAAAATCTGTTCTATCTTTCTTCTGAGAAACTAATAAGCAGACTTGACCTAAATTGAAGCTTGTAGGATTGAAGTTAGATATAGCAGGACATTTAATAGAACTTTAGAGAAAATTTCAGTTTCTTCCAGTCAAAACCTTTTCATTTTGGAGATAAGGAAAACGAGGCTAGGAGAGTTTAAATGGCTTACTCAATAACCACATATATAAGGATAAATCTATTGCTTCAAAATCAGTATATCAACTCCCTGTCCAATGCTCTTGTCACTGTGCTATGTATTTATTGATAAATTGTTGGACATTCAAAGGAGATACAAGAAGACTTTATGGAGTTCATATATTTTGAAGTCACAGCACCGAAACATGCACACAATGAAACATTAATTTTTAACCTTTGTATTGTAATAACATATATACAACTTAAAACTTCCCATTTTAACCACTTCAAATGTACAATTCAGTGAATTAATTACATTCACAATATGGTGCTGCCATCACCAACATACATTTCCCAAACAGAAACTCGTCATCCATTAAGCAATATCTCCCTATTCTTGCCCATTCCTCCAGCCCCTGGCAACATGTAATCTATTTTCTGTGTTTATGAATTTGCTTCTTCTAAGTATTTTTTATATATGAGAACAAACAATATTTGTACTTTTATGTTTAGCTTATTTCACATAACATGATGTCTTCAAGGTTCATCCAGGCTATAGCATGTACTTCAATTAAGTGAGATCATAACATATTTGTCCTTTTGTGTCTGGCTTATTTTACTCAACCTAATGCCTTCAGAATTCATCTTTGTTGTAGCATGCATCAGGAATTCATTCCTTTTTTATAGCTGAAGAATATTCCATTGGGCATATATAGTACATTTTATTTTTCCATTCATCTGTTGATGAATACTTGGTTTGCTTCCACCTTTTTGTTGTTGTGAATGATAATGCTATGAACATTACTGCACAAATATCTGTTCATGTCCCTGCATACATACCAAGAAATGGGATTGCTGGGTCATATGATAATTCTATGTTCAACTTTCTGAGGAACCACCAAATTGTTTTACACTATGGCTGGATCATTTTACAATTCTACAAACCATCTACAAGTGTTCCAATTTCTCTGCACCCTCGCTGACAGTAGTATATATATATGTATTTAATAATATCTCTTCTATTGGGTGTGGAATGGTATCTCATTGTGTGTGTGTCTGTGTTTATTTAGTTTGGTTGTTTGTCTTTTTGTTGTTGAGTTATAGTTGTGATTTATATAATCTGGATATTAAACCCTTATCAGATATATGGTTTCCAAATATTTTCTCCAATTCTGTAGGTTTTCTTTTCACTTTCTTGATAATGCCCTTTGATGCAAAAAGTTTTTATGAAGTACATTTTATCTATTTTTTATTTTGTTGCTCAAGCTTTTATTGTCATATCTAAGAATTCACTGCCAAATCCAAGTTTATGAAGGTTTCCTCCTATATATTTTATCAAAGAGTATTATGGCTTAAGTCCTTATTTTTAGGTATTTGTTCCATTTAGAGTTAGTTTTTGTATCAGTGATTCCCTTTAAAGGCAGTAGAATGAGACAGGTCACTTCATAAAGGTAGAGATTTATATCATATTTCCTTTTTATTTCCCATTAGGATCTAGCACAATGTTAGGTATAAATTAGACTCTCAGTGCCTTCTTTTGATGGAATTACAACAACAAACTAAGTTAAATTACATTTTTTTTCAATAAAAGTACATATGCAACACCCATTTCTTCAAAATTGGAGCAAAGAATGGGGAATTAACTAGCTATCCTTTTAATAACCAACTTTATCCTTAGCTGATAATTCAATATTGCCTTAATCTTCCCATGCATCCATTTCATTATCTGTAAACAGGGTACTAATAGTGCCCATCTGATAAACTTTTCTGAGTTAATATATTTAAACTACTAAGAAATCTGCCTGACACATAGTTAGCATGTTGCACATATTCACTATTAATATTAGGTTGCTCTTGTTACGATAGAAAGTGCATTGTTATTGGAACCAGGGATCTGAGTTCAAGCCCCTGCTTAATTAGTTACAAGCTATGTGAGCTTAAAAGGAATATTTTGTCATTTAAGCAAACTTTCTCATCTTTGAATTAGTTTAATGGCTCCTATGCCACAGCACTGCTATAAAGGTAATGAAATAACTATAGGTAAAGTTTCCAGCCTACTGCCTGGTAAAATGTGAGAGTTTAATGGTCTTTGTCTTTTTTATATATAGACACCCCACACTTGAGTAGACATTCATATAGATAGTAGAGTGTTTTCATATTCAGTCCTAAGCATTCAATTGTGAGGAGGGCAAGGACTCCTGAGATCTTCTAGATAGGATATAGTCACATTCATAAAATGTCAAATCAGGGAAGAAACAAGATCAATATCATATCACTCTGTATAAAAGAATTAGAGAAGATACCATTGGAAATTATAGACATCATCTTAGCTTTGATATGGAAAACAGTAGTAAACTACGTAAGTTATAGGAAACATAACAGGACCTCTGAGAAGGAACTAGGCGTTGTTAGTTTAACTGAAACACTGACAACCTTGGATGACTAAAAAATAGGATCTATGGGTAAACTCCAGATTTTTCTTTATTGTATGAGATTAATAAAAGATAGAATGGAGGGAGGGAGGAAATGAGAAGAGTAGATGGATGATGTTAGTAAGTCAGAGAAGGCCAGAAGGAGGGAGGAAAGAATGGAGGAAAGCTCTATGGCAGGGCTTAGCAAACTGTTACCCATAAAAAACAATACTTGGTGAAGTCAGGGCTAAGGAACAAGGGAGCAGTTTATTGAGTGTCTCCTCTCAGTCACAGGACCAACCAGGAACTAACTATGGAACCCATTTAAGCTTTGTGCCACATGTGGTATAATATCACTCCTGCATCCAACAATGTTTGATAAGACATTTAAATTTTAACGGCTATTTCTGAAGAAAAGAACAAATTCAAGTACATTTTATAATGATAAAAGTAAGGAAGCAGATGTGGTTCAAGCAATTGGGCTCCCATCTACCATATGGGAGGTCGAGGGTTTGATTCCTGGGGCCTCCAGGTAAAAAGCAAGCTGGCCCATGTGGCAAGCTGGCCTGAGCAGAAACCTGGCCCATGCGGAGTGCTGGCCTACGTAGAGTGCTGGCCCATGGAGAGCTGGTGCAGCAAGATGACAGAACAAAAAAAAGACACAGAGGAGAGACAATGAGAGACGCAGCAGATCAGGGAGCTGAGGTGGTGCAAGAGATTGAGCAGCCTCTCTCCACGTCGGAAGGTCCCAGGATTGGTTCCAGGTGCCACCTGAAGAGAAGACAAGCAGACACAGAAGAACACACAGAGAGCAGACAGTGAGCACAGAACAGCAGGGGGGTGGGGGTGGGGGGATGAGAATAAATAAAATAAATCTTTAAATTAAAAAAAAGTAGATACACTGCAAAACTTCTTAGAAATACATGTTCCCCAGATCTTGTCCTCAATGTAGCTTGTAAATACAGAAGCTGATTAAAACTCTCATCCTAAATCCCAGAACCCTTAAACTTGCTCACAATCTCAGTCCACAGAGACTCACATTTCCTTCCTACCCACACCCCATCTAGGTCAATCTTTTCTATCCAGGCCAACTTGACCTCCTTGGATTACTGGATTGAAGCCTAGACCCTTGTCCCACTCCCCAAATGTTAGCTCAATAACAAGGACCATTTCAGTTTTGCCTCCAAAACACATAAAAATATCTGTTCACCTCATTTGTGTGTTTACTTTTTTTAGTCTCCTGACTGGGATGCCTACTTCAAAAGGGAGCTCATCTGTTTTGTTCTCTGCTTTATCTCCAAAGTATATCACATTGTCAAATTTGAATCAAAAGATGCTTTTCAAAGGAATAACTCTAAGTTATCCTCTCTTCCTCATTTTTGGTTGTATACCTGAAAGGAAGGAAATGAGGATTCAGGGACACACCCAGCAATGAAATATCCCTTTTCACTGGAGAAGTTTTATGGCAGGAAGTGGTAAGGGCAGATCTCTGCCAAAATGTCAAATACCTAATTTATCAAAGTAATATATAATTATGCATTGATTAATAAGTGCTTACTAAATAGCAATATGCTATTTATATCTCAAAAGCCTCCAAAAGTTTATAATTTTTATTTTTAGCAATATATTCATATATGTCATATTGTTATAAAGATGGAAAAAAAAAAGAAATGAGAGAACAATTTAAGTTAATATACTTGATTTCACAAGACAGTTTGTGCTGATATCTTTTGAGTTGTCTATTCAGTAAAGGCTTAGGATGCTCTCAATACAGGTAATTATAAGCTAGAATAGTCAGGAAAGTCTAATAGCGTGTGCCATTGATTCAAAATCTTATGCTAAACCCCACTCACATGATGTTACCTAAAATAGTTTTTCTATTTTGTGGCATGTTATTAAAAGTACACTCTCTTATCACCATTGTCCTTTATATCATAATACCAATGAAAGTTGTCATTTAATATTAATGACTGCTGCTAATAAAATTATGTGTGCTGATCCACTCATTTATTCATTATGCAAAGTTATTTGTTGGGAAGCTACAATGTGAAAGCCACTGTTCAAGTGCTGATTAGAGCAAAGTGAAGAAAACAGAATACCTATCTTCATGAAGCTCATATCCCAGTGGGCAAGATATTTCACAAAAAAAGGTAAAGAAAGACATGAGATCATACCTTCTTATGATATGGTCCATGAAGAAAATAAACTGGTTAACAAGATTTAGAGTATCCCAGGGTGGGCACTTCAGTAATTCTAGAGTGTGATGGCACTCTTTTAAGGAATTACTTTTGTTTGATATTTGAAAAACTGGAATGAGTTAGCTATGTGAACTGCTGTGGGAATAAATTTCCAGGTAAAAGAATAACAAATGTAAAGCCCTGAATGTAGAAAGATTCTTATTTGTCTGAGGGAAGGAAAGCAATCTGTTGTGGTCAGGGTATAATGATCCAGTTTTGGAATGTTTTGATATGAGTCTGGAGAAGTAGAAAATATTGGATCACAATGGGGGTTTGAAAACCACGAAAACTATTAGGTTTTATTCAAAGAGCAATTGTTTCATTTTGAGCACAGAGGAGACAGAGAAAACATAGCACAATCATTTGGGTTGCTGTAAAATGAATTTTAGAAGGGACAGAGTAGAAATGGGGAGCTCAGTTATAAAAGAACCCTAACCCAAGCCTAACCCAGTTAGGAGAGAACTATTTGTAGGAAACCAGAAGTGAGAGGATAGCTGGGCATTGGAGATGGGCAGTAGGAAGAGCTGAGAACTCTCATGTCCCAGTTCTGGCAGGTCCCAACAAAACAATATGGTTGCTACACAACGGGATGAGGCAAAATGGATGTCAGTGGACATGTCCACTAGAGCACATATCAAATATATTTTCAGATAAACAGAAAGAAAATAAAGTTGATAAATGAAAGAAAATAAAGTTACTCCAAAAGTCAAAACAATGACCTTTAAGTAAAAGTTACAGAGATTTTTGCCCTACTATAAACAAAACTTTAAAATTGAATTCTGATCTTTGAACCACAAAATGGTGGGCTTTATAAAGAAGAAGCACTTTTCAACATCTTATTATGTAGTAGTATTCAATGGAGCAGTTATGGGGAATAGGTTGGCATTCTGAAGTACCTTAAACCAATGGGTTTGAATTTCCTTCAACAATAAGGCAGTCACACTGTACATGCCTGAGAGTCCAGATAATTAAGAGAGGTTAAACATTTAATTAAGAGAGGTCTAAATATTATTTTACAAACCAAGCAAACACAGTCTTTGTCAATAATGTGTTTAATATGGGAAATATTTGTCACTTATTTTCTTCTCTTGGCTTAAGTCTATCATTTAGCTGCTATTGGTGAAATTTCTGTTTTTGAGGCTTAAGTAGTTACTTGTTGCCAGAAATTCTTCAAAGGAAGTACCTTGGCTCCTTTCTTAAGACACATTTGATCTGAATATACAAATCTCTTTGCCAATACTCTAGATTGATGGTCTAGTTTAGAAGAGATGAATCCATACTCTTCCTCACACTCTGCTCTCCTACATATTCTCTGCCCTACTTGTTTCTCAAGTTCATGCCAATTACTACACAAGTGTAGGAAGAAGAATTAGAAAAAATCCAGTAATGCAGAATCAGTTCATGGCTTTATTTTTTATATATATACTTAAAAAGAAAACATTTTTTAAGTTACTTAGAGTACACAAATGTTACGTAAAAAATATAGGGGATTCCCATATGCCCTACTCCCTCCCCCTCCCACAATTTCCCATATTAATAACATCCTTCATTAGTGTGGTACATTTGTTACAATTGATAAACACATTTTGGGGCATTGCTACTAAGCATGGATTACAGTTTACATAGTTTACACTCTGTCTTGCACAATTTTGGGAGTCATGACAAGATATATAATATATATATATATATATATATATAATGTCCTGTATCTGTCATTGCAGCATCATTCAGGAGAATTCCAATGTCCTAAAAATGCCCCCATGTTACACCTATTTTTCCCCTCTCCCTCCCCTCAGAACCTCCGGTGGCCACTCCCTCCACATCAATGATAAAAGTTCTTCCATTGCTAGAATATGTCTATAGTAGAATAACAGTTAAGTTTACTCTAGTCTATTGTTCATTCCCCAATCCTGAGGATTCTGTGATGGTGATGCCCACTCCACCTCTAATTGAGAGGGGGCTTAGGTCCTATGGGGCAGATGGATAGTACTATATTGCTTGCAGTTGCAGTCTTTCTCTGTTCCTTGGGATGATCATTGTCCTTCATCATCTCCATGTTAGTTGTCCTGGGTGAGTCCAACGAACTGGAGAGTAGGTGTTCCAACTCTGTTGAGATTCAGGGCCCAACTGGCACATGGACAGCCCAGAGATTTAAGTCTCTTGGACATACACCTATCAACTCTAGTACTAACTATAGGTTCAAATAGAAGGGGCAGAAGAGCCACGTATAGGGAAACCACTACTGAGTCCAAAAGTAGGCCCAACTGACAGCGCACTAAACTCCTGAGCTATCTGCCCTGACTATAGTGTCTGGATGAGCTCATGGCTCTTATCTCCCAAAAACTGATACACTAAAGTTACCTTTAAATCAAAGAACATTGAATTGTTTTAACAACACTTCCCTTACTTCCCTGACTTTCTGCTAATATCCTAAAATAATTAAACTAGAGATTAGAAGCTAAGCCTCATAAAAATAATAATTAATATGGATGCAATGATTTACAGTTTCAGTTCCATTTTCCAAGTGTTCAGATATCAAACCTATGAGATGATAAGGGACTAATATGCCATTTCGTCAATGAAGATACAAAAGATTCACAAGGGTAATTAATTTTTCTCTGGACCACAGAGGAGTTCCACCCCATCTCTTGATGGATCAAGAGAAATGACAACATTCAACTTTGGAATGAAAATCTTGGGCTCCCTTTAAAAAAATCCTTTTATCCAGAATTTGTATAGCTTGAAATTTATACAAAATTGGGGTGTGTATAGGGAAGATACATCTTTAAGAAAAATAAATACAAATTTTAAAATAAAAACATTAAGTATGAAATATAAATAATTATTAGTGAGAAAAGGCAAATTAAAAATTTTTAAAGACTGACAAATACAATGATATTTTCAGTAATTTACTGCCCTATACAACTCTCTAATACTTTTTTCCTATATCTTATCTGCTTTTTTATTTGATTACTTATCCATATGACAAAGATTTCATAGTTTGAGTGAATTAAAAGATAAGGGAATCTTTCCTTTAGCATTTTTACTAAATTGTTTTATTGATATTTTAGTTCAGGTTTTCCATTCATCATATATAATGGCATCTTAAAATTTATTGTCAAAATTTTAAAGATCCCATTTCCTTCATACCAAATATTTTAAGATTTCAGTGTAGTTCAAATTTTCTTGACTAACCTTAAATAATCTTTGAAATTATAACATTCATTACTCTTTTTTTTGGTAAATATTCTTATTGTAATGGTGTATAAAGGGTTTTTAATTACCTTACCTGACAGAAAATAACTTCCATTTGGATAAGGAGTTCATAAGAAGTGAATCAACTTATTAAATATTTACATTTATTAATAATAGAAAGATTTCCCACAGACCAGCTCCTGGTGCTATGTATTTCAAATCTGTTTCTTCTCTATAGCACACATGCTTCTGGTGAGGTTTGGGAAGATTTTGAAGAAATTCAGTTGTAAAACTTTGCTTTCTTAAACACTTAAAAATCACTACTGACTATTAACTAACAAAGAAGTTTTCTACTCACAGAAAAACATATTTTATTGATTAAAACTTAAGTATCTAAAATGTTTCCCTCCCCAAATCCAGGATCCTGGCCTCAGAATTATGTACTATTATTTTCCCCCAGGGTTAAAAGAAAAATAATAGGTTCTATTTTTCTTCTGATAACTAATAAGAAGACTTGACCTAATTGAAGCTTGTACGATTGAAGTTGGATATAGCAGGATATTTAATAGAACATTAGAGAAAATTTCAGTTTCTTCTAGTCAAAACCTTTTCATTTTAGAGATAAGGAAAACAAGGCTTAAATGGCTTACTCAATAATCACATATGTAAGGATAAATCTATTGCTTCAAAACCAATATACCAACTTCCTACCCAGTATTCTGGCCACTGTGCTATGCATTTATCAATATATTGCTGAACATTGAAGAAGACATGAGAAGAATTTGTGGAGTTCACATTTTTGAAGTCACAACAGTGAAACATGCACACACACAATGAAACATTAATTTTTAACCGTTGTATTGTAGTAACAAATAAATATACAACTCAAAAATTTCCCATTTTAACCACTTCAAATGTACAATTCAGTGAATTAATTACATTCAAAATATGGTGCTACCTTCACCAACATTCATTATCCAAAATAGAAACTGCATACATTAAGCAATATGTCCATATTATTTCTCATTTCTTTGATCCCTGGCAAACTGTAATCTACTTTCTGTCTTCATGAATTTGCTTATTCTGAGTATTTTATATAAGTGAGAACAAATAATATTTTTACTTTTGTGTCTGGTTTCTTTCCCTCAACATGATGTCTTCAAGTTTCATCTGTGTTGTATCACGTATCAGAAAGTCATTTCTTTTTTTTTTTTTTTCACAGCCAAATAATATCCCCTTGGGTATATATATTAGTCAGGCTTATCTAGAGAGACAGAATCAGCAGGAGATATCTGTAAACATTAAGTGATTTTTATAAGAATTGTCTCATGTGACTGTGAGGCTAGGCAAGTCCAATGTCTGTAGGGCAGGCTGCAAGCTGGGAACTCTGATGAAGGTTTTCAGTGAATTCCGAGGAGAAGCTGGCTGGCTGGCTGGCTGAAATAGAGATGGAAATTCTCCCTTTTGACTGATGAAATCATCACTTCTTTTAAAGCCTTCAACTGATTGGATGAGATAACTCTCTTTATTGAAAGCAATCTCCTCAGTCCATTGTAGATGTAATCAGCCATAGATGCAATCAACTTTCTGGTGATTAAGTCCACAAAGTGCCCTCACAGTAACAATCAGGCCAGTGCTTGCTTGACCAAGCAACTGAGCATCACAACCTGACCAACCTGACACATGAACTTAGCCATCACAGTAGATATACTGCATTTTTAAAAAATCCATTCATCAGTTGATGTGGACACTTGGGTTGCTTCCACCTTTTGGCTATTGTGAATGAAGCTGCTATGAACACTGGTTCAAGAGTGAAATCAGGGACTGGTTCAAGAGTGAAATCAGGGACTGGTTCAAGTCCTTGATTTCATTCTTTTGGGTATATACCTAGAACAGAGTTTGCTCAGTCATATGGTAATTCTATGTTCAACTTTCTGAGAAACGACCAAACTGTTTTATACCAGGGCTGCACCATTTTACAATCCCACAAACAGTATATAAGGATTTCGACTTCTCTGCACACTTGCTGACAGCTATTTTCTGATTTTTAAAAATAAATAATATCTATCCTTTTGGGGGTAGAGTGGTATCTCATTGTGTGTGTGTGTGGTGTTTTGTTGTTGTTGTTGTTATTTTTTGGTGTACCGGGGGCCGGGGATTCAACCTGGGACCTTGTATGTGGGAAGCCAGCGCTCAATCACTGAGCCACATTGGCTTCCCTGAATTGGTTTTTTCATGTGTTTTGCTCGTTGTTTGTATTTTTGTTTTGTTTTTTCAGGAGGCACTGGGACTGAACCTGGGATGACCCATGTGGAGGCAGGTGCTCAACTGCTTGAGCCACATCACTGTCCTCACTGTGTTTTGATTTGCATTTTCTTGATGACCAGTGACGTTGAACATCTCTTTGTTTCTTGGACATTTGTAGATCTTCTTTGGAGAACTGTCTATTCAAGTTCTTTACCCATTTATGTAATTGGGTTGTTTGTCTTTTAGTTGTTGAGTTGCTACACATCCTATTTTATAGGTATGATTATGTTTCCCGTACCATTTTTGCTACTGTTGTTGATTTTTTTCATATACATCGTTTGCCTTTTTCTCATATACACCTTTTGCCTTTTTCTCATATACATCATTTGCCCTTTTCTCATATACATATCATTTGCCTTTTTCTTTATATATCATTTGCCTTTTTCCTGTAGTGACTTTTATCTTTGACTGAAAGAACAAGCATTTCTCTGCACTATCAAATAACCTAGATTTGCATTCCTGGGGAACTTGGAGTTTTCCAATAGGATATTTTTGAAGAAAATTTATCACTTTTAAAATATCTCCTTCATGTTTATAAATTAGCCATAGTCCAGGCTATACTAAATAACAACCACATTGCTTGAACACAGAAAAAAGAAATTAATTTTATCTTAGTAAGATTGAAGTTTCTATGCAAATAAGTAAAAAACTTAGACATGGTGAGGTGAGAAAATGAAAAAAAAAAGCTATAGGACTATTTGTGTACTTTTCAGAGGAATATTTAATTATGAATATACAATGTTACAAATCACAATTTGTATTTACCTAATCCTGTCTTCCTTAAAGTGCTTTTAGGATTTGGGAAGCAAAACTAACTTTGAAGTCTTGTTTTTCAAAAATACTTTAATTTTTCCATGTTCTTCTCTTTTAGCTCTCCTTGTTTTCTGATTTACCCCTGCATTCATAATTGCTATTTTTACAGCAGTCCTATTTAAGGCTGAAATTGCCTTTAGGGAATTACCTTCAAGGAGTACATGATAATCTTAAACACTATATAAATTATTTTTCTATCTGTATTGAATAGTCTTAAAAGAAATCTGAATGTTTCAGAACTAGTAAAATTTTCAGAATTAAGTCTGAATTTAACAAGAGAAAAACAATTGAACAAAAACTGTAGCTGTTTAAAACAAAATAGTGCACCATGAGTTAAAGTTCAAAAAATAAAAACGAGGGCAAAATATGATACAGATGAAAGACCATATGAGATGGGAAAAGGCATTAAATATTTTATTCTATGAGCAATGGAGAGCCATGAAACCTTGTTAAATAGGAAGTTGCATGGTTAAATTGTTTATTTAGAAATACAATTAGAAGGAGTCTATAATACTGGATAAAAGAGGGAAAGACTTGTGGAACTCAGGTGGTCAGTATGATATTATGAAGACCAAAACTCAACAAAGTACACTGGAATGTTTTAATTAATATTTCTCAGTATTTTATTTATGTTTCTATTCAAGAGAATAATGTTTAAATGCACCATGCCAAGTGTTTTTCATTTCTTTCCCATCTTTTATTTTTCCATAGAAATAAAGCACAGTGGTCTGATATATCGTTATAAAAGGGAGCTCAGAGGCAATTTTCCCAAACTCTTACTCCTTTTAAGAAGTTCTCCATTCCATATAGCATACATACAGAAAAGTGTATATATATCAAATACATAGCTCAATAAATTTTTCAACATGACCACATATCCATATAATCAGCTCTCAGATCAAGAAACAGAACAATACCAGCAGTACAGAGCCCACATTTTTCCTTCTTCAAGTTATTAACCATCCAACTTTTAATTTCATCCAGATTTACTTTGATCTAACTTTCTTTTAAAATATTAATTATAGAAAAGAACATTATTAAAAGCATTCATGTGTATATACATATATCACTATTTATTTAACAAAGAGCAAAGTGAACATTGTTTTGCCCAAGAAAAATTAAAAATTAAAATTTATTACTCCCAATATTCTTGTTCATTCTTAATATTTTTATTTTTATTTTATTTTATTTTTTTGCGGTACCAGGGGCCTGGGGATTGAACCCGGGACCTCGTATGTGGGAAGTGGGCGCTCAACCACCTGAGCCACATCCACTCCCAATATTTTTATTTTAATATAATTTCAAGCATAAGGAAAAGTTGAAATAATATTGCAAATAAATATATATACCCTTTACTCTGCTTTACCCATTAATTCTATCTTTTCCTGTTTACTTTATCTTTCTCTCTCTCTGTCTCTATACATGGCTGTATTGCTGACAGTAACCTGGGAGCATTGTGTCCATTTACCTCTGAAAGCAACAGTGGGTATATTTTAAGAGCAAGAATATCCTTTTATATAATGAGTCAAATTATCCAAGTCATAAAATGTAAAATTTATACAATATCATTAATTCACAGTCCGTAATCAATTATTATCAAAGTTTCCTAATAATACCCTTTCTAACTTTTATTCTGATCCAAAATCTATTAGATTCCTCCAGAGTCTGATTTTTGCTGTTCGGTTTGGCACGCAATTAAGTTGTTCAACTCAGATTGGAAACTCTCAAGTGGATATCAGCTCAAGTATCAGTTAATTTCTTTTATCCTTGGCTGGGAGGTCATTTTCTTCTGTCCCATGCACACATAATTTGTGGCTCTCTTCAAATGTGTAATACCTGTCTAAACCTTAGGATGAGAGTCAAAATGACTCTTAATTCTGGAATTTCTCACTCACTTTCTAGCCACTGTGGATGCTCCAAGTTCTGTTCGTTGCTTTTTCAGGCCCAATGACTGTGGTTTTTCTTGTGGAAATATAGAGCCCTATACAGTTCTGCCTGTGGCTTGCCCTCAGACTGAAAAACAGAGACACGGAAAAGTCATCCTTTGCCTCGTTCCCTCTTCTACATCTCAATCCTCCTTTGAATCTACCTGCTTTTATTCACTCTCCATGCTTTTTGTGGGTCTTGTTTTTCTTCATCTTCCAGTCTTGCAGAACACACTTGTTAAGCAAGAAGGGAGAACTGCAATATTTGTTGGATTGTGAGTCCAGATGAAAGCCTTGCCAAGTTAGAAAGCCTTTCACCACACCAACATTATAGAAGAACTTTTCCAAGTTTCCTTTGAATTCTTGTGTGGTTTCATTTTTCACATTTAGATCTCTCATCCAATTGGGGTTTGTTCTTGATATAATGTGAGGTATGGATCTATTTTTATCTTTTTAAAAGTAATAGTACAGTTGTCAAAATGACTAATTATGAAAAAAGTCCATATTTGCCTAACAATTTGAAATGACTTGTTTTTCATATACTACATTCCCATGTGGATTTGGGATTATTTCTGGATTTTATGCTAGTCCAGTAGTCTGTCCTGTATATAAGATTTATTGTATGTTTTAACATCTGTTAGGGATGATATGATACTTATGAGTATCTTTTATATTTTTCAGGGACTTTCCTACCTTTTTTATTTTTTTGTTTTCACATATGATCTTCAGCATCATCTTGCCCTTTAAACATATCTGTAGTAATTTATTTTGGGGATTATATTAAAATTATAAATTAATTTAGGGAGAACTGACATTTTTATGAGTTTGAACCATCTTATTCAGAACAAGAATTATCTTCCCATTTGTTCTTTTCTACATTTTTTAGAAGAGATCTAAAAATTCTCATACAGGTTTTGTATATACGCTAAGATTAACTGTAAACATGTATTATTCTTTGTTCCTTCTGCAGGATGTTTCTTTACAATTATATCTTTTAACTAATTATCATTACTATCTATTGGTGTATACAAAGGCTATTGAGCTTGGTATGTTAACTTTTTTCTTTAAACTTTTTATTTTGAAATAATTTTAAATGTACTGGATAGTTGCAAAATTAATTCAAAACCCATACAGATGGACTAGAGTGGACTTATTTTTATTCTACTATAGACTTATTGTGATCCTAGCAATGGAAGAAATTACAGCATTGATGTAGAGGCAGTGGTCACTGGAGGCTCTGGGGGCAGGGGGGCGGGCGGAAAGACAGGTATAATACAGGGGTTTTTTGGGACTTGGGAATCGTCCTGAATGACATTGCAACGACAGATACAGCCCATTATATATCTTCCCATAACCTGCAGAACTGTGTGGGAGAGAGTGTAGACTATAATGTGAACTATGGTCCATGCTCAGTGGCAATGCCCCAGGATGTGCTTACCAATTGCAATGAATGTGCCACACTAATGAAGGATGTTGTTTATGTGGGAAGGTATGGAAGGTGTGGGGAGTGGGGCATATTGGAATCCCTACATTTTTTCTGCAACATTTATGTAATCTAAGTATCTTTTTAAAAATTTTAAAAAAGTATTACTAAAAAACTCATACAGAGAACTCCAACATACCTCACCCATATACCCAGACCTAGCAACTTTAATATTTTGCCACATTTGCTGTGCCATTCTAATTATCCATCCATCATCTCTCCCTATATATCTCTATATCTATCTATCTATCTATCTATCTATCTATCTATCTATCTATTATCTATCTATCTATCTATCATCTATCTATCTATCTATCTATCATCTATCATGTCTATCCACACGTCTATATCTATCTATCTGTCTAAATTCTGTTTTCTGAACATTTGAGAGCAGGTTGTACACTTCATGCTCCTTGAACATATAATACTTCCATGTATATTTCATAAGAAAAAATTATCAGTTATTGAGTTCCAGAAATTTAGCATTGATATAACACTTATTATCTATATTCCCCTTTTTTTTTATCTTAGTCCCAGTAATGTCCTTTTGAGACTTTTGTCATCCATTATTAGATCTGTCCAGGATCATGTGTTATGTTTAATTGTCATTGTTTCTTTAGTAGCTCATTCTTTTTTTTTAAATTGTGGAGACCTATACAAGAGATATTTTCACATTCTAACCACTCCCAGACATACTTTTCAGTGGGATTAATCATATTCACAATGTTGCACTATCCTCATCACCATTCATTCACAGAACTTCATTCACAGAACTTCACTGCAAACAAAAATACTACACCCATTCTGTATTAAATCCCCGTTAATCCTGCCCCCAGGCCCTGGTAACCTGTGCTCCACTTTCTGTCTGTATGAATATGCATCTTCTACTTGCTTCATATAAATGATATCATACAATAGCTGTCCCTTGTGCTTAACTTATCTCACTCAACATGGTATCTTCAAGATTCATCCATATAGTGGCATATATCAGAAGTTCATTACTTAAGGCTAGCATTCAAGTGAAAGTTTATACCTCATTTTGTTTATCCACTCATCTATTGCTTCCATATTTTGGTTATTGTGAAGATTGCTATTATGAACATTGATGTAGAAATATCTGTTTGAAGTCCAGCTTTCAATTTATTTGGGTATATAACTAGAAGTGGGATTATTGGGTCATTGGCAGTTCAATGTTCAACCTTTTGATGAACTACCAAAATGTCTTCCACAGAGAATGTACCAGTTCACATTCCCACCAACAGTGTACAACAGTTCTTATATTTCTGCAGACTCATCAGAACCTGTCATTTTATTTTCTTTCCATTCTTTCTTTAACAAAAATAGACATTCTAGTTGGGTGTAAAGTGGGATCTCTTTGTGGCTTAAATTTTCATTTTCCTGGTGACCAATGATTTTTGAGTATCATTTCATGTGCTTATTGGCCATTTTTGTATCTTTAGAGAATTGTCTACTCAAGTCCTTTGCCCATTTATTTAACTGGGTTGTTTGTATTTTTTGTTGTTGTTATTGAGTTGTAGCAGTTCTGTGTATATTCTAGATACTAAACCTTTACCAGATATATGGTTTCCAAATATTTTCTCTAATTCTCTAGGTTGTTTTTTCACTTTCTTGATAATGTCCTTTGATGTTATCAAATGTTTTGATATACAAAGTTTTTTTCTTTTGTTGTTCATGCTTTTGGTGTAAAGTCTAAGAGTCTGCTGCCTAACACAAGGCCCTGAAGATATTTCCCTATATTTTAAGAGTTTTTTAGTTTTGGATCTTATATTTCAGTTATTGATCCATTTTCAGTTAATTTGTGTATATGACATGAGTTAATGGTACACTTTTATTCTTTTGCATATGGATATTGGTTTGTTAAAGAAACAGTTCCTTACCCATTGAGTAGATGGCACCCTTGTCAAAAATCAATTGGCCATAGATGTATGGGTTTATTTCTGTACTCCATTCTTTCCCATTGGTCTATATAGTCTCTCTTTGTGCCAGTACCACATGGTTTTGATTATTATAGCTTGTAATACATTTTGACATTAGGGAGTGCAAGTTTCTACTTTGCTCTTTGTCCAGATGGTTTTGACTGCTCAGGGTCCCTTACTCTTCATATGAATTTGATGATTAGTTTTTTCATTTCTGTGAAGAAGACTTTTGGAATTGTGATTGGAGTTGCATTAAATCTATAGATCATTTCGGGTAGTATTGACATCTTAATTATACTAAGACTTCCAGACCATGAGAACAGAATAACTTTACTTTTATTTAGGACTCCTTTCATTTCTTTCAGTAATGATTCATAGTTTCATGCATTTGAGTCCTTTACTTCCTTGGTTAAATTAATCCGTAGATATTTTAATCTTTTATTTGTTATTGTACGTGGAAATATTTTCTTTTAGGTCCATTGCTGCTATATAAAACACAACAGGTTTTTGTGTTTTGATCTTGTTCCAAACATTTTTCTGTATTTGTTTATTAATTCTAATAGCTTTTGTAAATTTTTCTCAATTTTTTTATAGACAGGATCATGTCATCTGCAAATAAGAATTGTTTTACTTCTTCCTTTCAAGTTTGGATGCCATTTAAAAAAATTCTTGTTTAACCCATCTGGCTAGCACTTATAGCACAACGTTGAAAAGCAATGGTGATAGGAGGTAAACTTGTCTCATTCCTGACGTTAGGAGAAAGTTTTCAATCTTTCACCATTAATGTGTAATGTTAGCTGTGGGATTTTCTTATAAGCCCTTTATTATGTTGAGTAAATTATCTCCTATTCCTAATTTTCTGTGTTTTTTTTTTTTTTTTTTAATCAATAAATAGTGTCAATTTTGTCAAATGCCTTTTCTGCATCAATTGAGATAATTATATGTTTTGTTTCCTTTCATCCTTTTAATGTGGTGTATTTTATTGATTGATTTTATAATGTTGAACCACCATGGTATTCCTTGGATAAATCCCACTTGATTGTGGTGTATAATCTTTTAGTATGCCATTGGATTTAGTTTGCTAGTATTTTGTTAAGGATTTTTGCATTTATATTCATAATGGCTATTGGTCTGTAATTTTCTCTTCAGGTAATATCTCTATATGGCTTTGATATTAGGATTATCTTGGCCTCCTAGAATGAATTAGGAGTCTTCCCTCCTATTCAATTTTTTTGGCAAGACTGTGAGAAGTATTGGTATTAATTCTTCATTGAATGTTTGGTTATAGGCACCATTGAGGCCATCTGGTCCCGAATATCTTTCTGATGGGAAGATTTTGATTACTGATTCAATATTTTCAATTGCTTTTGGTCTATTGAAATCTTTAATTTCTTCTTGAGTCAGATAAGGTAGTTTGTGTGTTCCTAGGAATTTGTCCATTTTATCTAGGTTGTCTAAGTTCTTGGTTTACAACATATGGTAATTTTTATAAAATGCTACTTTATTGGATTCCTGTGTTGTATAAGATAATTTAACAAGTGATTTTTAAAAAAAACTATTGATATTTCAGTGGTCCTTTCTCCCTTGTCTTTTCTTATGTTGCATATTTGTTCTGTATTGATTTTTAAGCTCTGCTTTGGTCTTTTTTATTATTTTTAAAAAATTAAGTTTGGGTTTGTTCATTAGATCAACTCTTTTTCTACTCTCTAACATAAATTCTGCTTGATGTTTATTATTTCCTTTATATGCTTTCCTTTGCTTTACTGTAGTTGCACTATTGTATGCTTTCCTCTTGAGAATTTAACCAATGTAATTTACTTCTTTCAATTATATTGATATAAGTGTTTAAGGTTATGGAATTTCATCTGATCAGTGTTTTAAATTTATACCATATGTTTTACTATGAAAAATTTTCAATATGTATTTTTAGAAAGTCTGTAATTTTAGTGAATTGCTTCCTAAATGATTTTTTTTTAGGTAGGACTTTGCTGTTGTTTAATCTTAGTTTTTAATTTGTAGTGTCCCTGTTTTATGACTAGAGTATATTGTTTATGGTATTTCTATCTCATGAAACTTGTGCTCTCTTTGTGATTTAATATATGATCAATTTGCATGAATGTCCTGTGTGTGTTTGAGGAGTATATTATTAGTCATAGCTATTAAATATCTATTACAAATTGTGCATTTTATCGTTAACAATGTCATTCTCATTATAAATGTTATGGCTTAAATTCCATGTGATGCTGATATAAGGATCACCACTATTTTAGTTTCCTGGTATCAAAGAAAATACCATTACATGGGTCAGGTAAACAATGGGAATTCATTAGCTCACAGTTTTGAGGCCAGAAAAATGTACAAATTAAGGCAATGCTTTCTCTCCAAAGACTGTGGCCTTCTGGGACTGGCTACCAGCTTTCCTTTGTCCTGAGCTTGTGATATGGCAAGGTGCATGGCGACATCTCCTAGTATCTCTTTCTTCTCTCCTTGGGTTCCATTGTTGTTCAGCTTCTGGCTGCTCTCTCTGTGGTTTTTCCCTCACTTGGTCTAAATTTCATTCAGCTTAGGGCTCCAGTAATAGGATTAAGGCACATCTTGATTCGGCTGGGCCACAGCTTAGCTGAATTAACCTCATCAAAAGGTCCTACTTACAGTGGTATTTGTACACAGCATATTGTTGGGCCTTGCCTTGTGAGCCAAGTTGGAATTTGTTTTCTATTAATAAATGAGTTAAAAGCATTACTATTTCTTTTTATGACATATGTTTTGTCTCAAATCTGTTATATATATATTTTAAATTACTTGGTATGTTATGTTTGCAAGGTCTTTTCTCTACATGGCCTTTGCTATTTTATTTTTATATGTATCTTGATATTAAAGGTTATATTTTTGTGTCAGTGATTCCCTTTGTGTGTATACCTGTCTTAATGCCCTTTAGTTTTCCGTTATTTAACTTTCTGCCCATTACTAATTGTATCCTTTAATGCTACCATTTTCTATGCCAAAAATCAATGACCTTATTCTCTTTCCCACTCCCTGCTATACTTATCATAGTTTTATTATTTCTATCCTATCAGAAAATTGTGTGTGTGTAAATATATATTCTTCCACTCTCATCCCCACACTTACTTTAATTAAAAATTTAAAGGTTCATCATCTTTTGGAGAAATTTTCCCAAGAAGATTCCTCAGAAAGTATCACCCTTACAATATTCATTCTTTCCTGCATTTTAAAATTATTTGTTTCTATTTTCATGATACTGAAAGAGCAGTTTAGATGTACACAAAATTCTTAAGTCAGTCTTTTTTAAGTTTATTTAAAATGTTACCTCATTATACATTTGTTTCTTTTACTTTAAGAGAAGTTATTTGATAATTTTGCCTGATTTCAGGCTTTATATTATCTTTATATTCCAAACATTTTTAGAATATATTACAGAACAAATAATTTCAGGTCAATTTTTCTTTGCATTTAGTGGACTCTTTCCATATATAAGTTCAGGTGTTATATTCTTGGAAACTTTTCTTGGTTTATAGTTTCAAATATTAATTAAGTTTCACTATTTGTTTTTGTTCTTCAGTGACTCAATTATATGTTGTTGGATTTCATTTGCCTGAATTCTATTCCTATCCTTATTCTCTGTTACTTTCTACTTTAATCTACCTCATTTTCAAATCCTTTGCTGTTTTTATAACTTTCTTCAATACCTTTCTTACATTTCTTCTTTTTCTGGGCATCTTTTAATTTAGTATATTTATCTAATATGATTTTGTCTCCTTACCCATTTCTTTAATGTAATCATACTTTATTTCTTGCTGGTTTTCCTATCTGTTGTGTGTGTGCTTTCTGAGGATAGCTAGTTGGGATTTCTTAGTTTGTAGCCCCCACAAATTGCATTTCCTTCTTTTTCTGCTTATTCTCCTAAAAGCCATGACTTTCCAAAACTGTCTTTGAGTTCTAAATGCTTTTATGCTTACACCCTGTATTCAGTGCTCAGATCTACCAGTACTCATTTTTCACATTTTCAGACCTCTTTTCTCTTTAACTCTCTTTAGCTGTTTGCAAATGGATTTCAGGGGGAGCTAGAGGGATAGCTATGATAGAAATTTGTGTCTATTTTTCTACTTATAGAGATCTTGAAGTATGTAATATTTTCTGCCTTTGAGATATGTTCAAGTGTCAGATTTTTTGAATTTTATGTGTTCTTATTGTCCTATAATAACTTCTAAGGATGTGTGGAGATATTAGGATTTAGATGACTGCCATTAACCCAGGCTCCTGGAATTCTTCCACCTGATGCTTATCCCCAATAATACTAGATAAAAGCCAAATATCTGTCATGCTTGCTTCTTGGCTACCAGAACCACACTGACATTATGCCTTCTCTATGTTGCTTGAACCTCAGAACAACTGATTCACTTGGTAAATAACTATAATGTAATGTAAACAATATGGCCTTTGTTGCCTAGTATAACTGAGTTTGAAACCTGACTCTGGTACTCACTGGCAATACATGTCTGTCACTTGAACTTTATAAGCCTTACTCCTCACAATTAAAAAATAGGAATAATCATACTTTTCTCCAATATAGGATAATGCATGGAAAAGGACATTGAACATAATAATTACCTTCTCCTTTATTTTACATATGATGAAATTGAAGTACTAAGAGATGAGGTTAATTGTCCATGGTCACTTGTTAGTTCAAATCTTTTCCCAGGGTATCATACTCTTTTTTTGAACTCCGGAAAGAGCCAACACCTCGAATTTCAATAGTACTTTTTGTACTGTTGGATATTGTTTGCAAGTTTAATAAGTCCACTGAAACTCAACATTAGTAAAGTAAGAACAAATATGCCACAGTAATGTGGGAATAGTAAGTAAAATGTAGTAGCTATAAAGTGTCTGGAATATTGTTGGTGCATGATAAAGTTAGTTCACCTTCTTGAATTTTTGTATAGGCCCTTAAATATTTGGATAGTAATTTTTCATAGTCTGTCCCTAACTGAATATGTATTTAAATTATGTTGTTATCGATATCATCTGATTCACCAACCAGAATACTACTCTGAGCTATCTTCTTTCTGTCAGGTCCAACATATTCTCCAGTCCTGTTACTGATTGAGATCTGCACCAAGTGGTTAAGTAACACCCTAGGATTTTGTCTTTTAGAGACATCCTTCTCTCTCCTCAGCCCGACAATACCTATAGCAATGCCATTACACTGAACTCAAACTTGACCTGACTCTGCTTAGAACCAGAATACATAAATATGTCCACCCTCTGGCAGAGTAATGTCTATTAAAAGCATAGACACGAATGTTTGAGGCATATCTCTTTCCTTGTTTAATAAATAGTAGACAGGTATAGCTTTCAAAAGATTCAAAAGTATCCCCAGGCCAGTCTTCTTCCAGGTAAAAGCTATATTTTCTTAACTTCTCTAAAAGTTTTCACATTTGTATCTACCATCTAAAGAACAATTTACATTGAGGTCAGGCTGATGCTTCAAGACAAGTCACAGAGCTGTCTGAGATTTTCATTTCAGGCTGCCTCTCTGATTTAAACTCCAAGCTCTGGAGTCAGAGCCTCAGTTATAACCTACTGTTTTTTCATAGTACAGTACTCTTTTATTTTTCATTTTAAAGGTACAAAAACATTGTATTTATTTTCTTTTTGCCTTAAAATAAGAAAATCTCAAATATAGACACTAAATTTCTTCCACATTTAAATTTCTTTCACATTTAAAATAACAATTTAAAAATAAAATTTTTCTAAATTTCATTTAATTCAAATTTTCAATGTTACCTGAAAACATTAAAAGTCACTTTTAACCATTGCTACAGTATGTCTTTTAATATGCCCAAGATAAAATCGAGCCAGCTAAATGATGATGGTTGTGGTAATGATACCTAATGATTTATCCATTATCTACTGAAAGCCTATGGAAAGATACTAAGATAAATCAAATTTGCCTTTAAAGACAAAGCTCAAGATATATAAACAAATGGTTATGAGATAGATAAAATAATACAGCTACATCTAAAGGCAAAATAGATAATTTCATACAAATAAGCTAGAGAGAAGGAAACAGAATAGCAGCTATGTACAGGAAAAGAAACAGAGAGCTTGAGAGGTAATGAGTTTAGTTTGTTTGGCTGGGTTTTGTTTTTTAGTGTTATTTATTATTATTACTGAAATAATGAAAATACTCTAAAAATGACTGAAGTGACGAATGCACAATTATGTGATTATACCAAGTACCACTGAATATATACTTTGGATGGATTTATATTTTATTAATATGTATCAATAAAATTGATTTGTTAAAAAATAAATAATTTCAGAACATAGATATATTGCAATGAAATGGAGAAAGCAGGGCTGTGTAATTTGAGAAGTGAGAAATTGTATTGTAGCCTTTCATGAAAAATGTATGTGACAAAGTGTTAAAACTGCAAGGTACTTTGGGGATAGATTATTCACAGCCTTTACAATGAGGCTAAGGGTTTTAGAACATGTTTCAGAAAAAAAAATGGGAATATCCAGAATTTCCTTTTTCTTTGTCTTTATCATTTTTTATTATGGGAATTAAATGATATGAGCATGTCTCAGAGAGTGTTTCTTAGCAGTTGAGTATAAAATGGATTATAGTAGAGATTTGGGGAAGAAAATGTTTCAGGAGAGACCAATTAGAAAACAGCTAAAATAATCAACAGTAGGAGCAATAAGAGTAAATTAGGTAAGCAGCTGTAGCAGTGGGAGTGGAAAGACCAAGATAAATTACAGAAATAAAATGGACTAGACTTGGTAACAGATTGGATGTAAGTGTAGAAAGAAAGGTCAGAGGAAAGAAAATGCTTTAAAGTTGAGAACTTGGAAACTGGTATCATTGAAATGATTAAAGTTTGGGTAACAAGCTTCACATATTTATAATTGGCATAGAGATTTATAACTTTTGAAAAGCTTGCGATTGATTTGTTGTGATGTATATCTCACAAAAGGAGGATGTGTGTTGAAACTCTCTCTCTCTGCCTCTTGGGCTTTAAAGTAATGTAGTGCAGTCTGTGGCAGATTAACATTCCGAGTGAGAAAAACCAGAAAAGCAAGATTATGTATATATTTAATTGCATCAAGGAGATTCTTACGACATTAAAATTAGAAAGTCTGTGTTTTGAGAATGGCAGTCTCTTTTCTCTAAGCGCAATCGCTGAGCCTGGATACAGAGCAGAGGCTGTACTCTGGATTTTATCTGACAGAGGGCCACTACTCTGAACTACCCTAACAAATGTCTGGTTTTCCTCCTAAGATATTTGATATATGTTGATGCTATCCTGAGGAAGGAACTAAAATTTAAGCAGAAAATCTCTGAAAATTAGGGTGGAAGTACTGACACGTCCCCTTTTCCAAAGAGACATACATTGGCATTTAGTAACCAACACCAGAGGGGTCTAGTGAATTGTAAAGCTCTTAATTGAGAGCCCTGAAGAGTTGTTCCCTAGTAGCAGAATAAACAGGAGGTATAAGAACAGTATCAAATTCTACACCTTCGTCTGGAATCTTCTCAATTCCTGACTACGTAAAGGAATTCCATTTGCCATAACAAAGAGAGGATGAAACAGCTTTGGTAGAATATATCATCAGCTGGAGCCTCAAAGATTTTTATTCATGGATAGCAATCAATCAAAAAATAACTAGGCATGACAAAAAGATAGGAGAATGTATTAAAAATTTTGAGAACAAATAAAAAATAGAAACAGACTCACAGGTAATCTGGATATTGGTATTCTAAAGAAATACTAAACAAATGGTGCCATTAGCTTACCTAGTCCAGTAAATAAATAAAAGGTGAACACAAAAATATTCAAACTAAGAAATAACTAAGATGAAATAACTAGAGGAAGAGAAGTATTAATCCCTACCTCTCATTAAATAACATTTTATTTAAAACATTTCTAAAATTTTTCATAAATTTTTGAAGGGTTTAGAGTATTATCAAGCAATCCATAATTAAAAGTAGTAACTAACAGTTGAAAATAAAGCACAGAAGCTACTTCTTTTGTGTGAATATAATTATCAAACTTGGTAAACTTGTACTTTGTACTTAATGGCCTTGGAATAAGCAGATGAGTAAATTAAAAGCCTGAGCCTACTCAATATAAGGAATTTAATAGGAAGTGCTTTGTCCATAAACTGGAGCACCAGCATGGAAATTTGCTTTGACATCAACTGCTGCAAGGATTCCTTAATAAGGTCTTTGTTTTCAGTCTTTGCAAGCTCATTATGGACATGGATTTGTTTTGTTTTGTTTTTATTTAAGATGCTTAAGAGTCTTGAATCTGCATAACGGTGTTTTTCATCACTTGAAAATTCTCAGCCCTTATGACTTTAAATATTGCAAGCTTTGGACTGTGGTTACAACTTCTCAGGAACAGGACATTTGCTCATTTTACACTAGATGAGCCAAAACTTTGAAACACTTTTATAAAAATTCTTAACAAACTGTGAAGAGATGGAAATGTTTTTAATCTGTTTAAGGATATCTACCACAAGCCTACTCTAAACATTGCATTTACTTAACAAATATTGAAATCTCCTCCTTTAAGATAAAGGACATGACAACGTCTACTATCAATATTATTCAAAATTGCTCTAGAATTCTTAATTCGTATAGTAGGGCAAGAAAAATGTTTATAAAGATCATTATTTGCTAATGATAAAACTGTGCATACCTAATGCGAAACTCAATAGTAAATTTTTAGAAATAGCAGAGTTTAGCAAAGTGCCAGATTAAAATATCAGCATTAAACAACTGTATCTCTATAAACCAGCTATAAAATATTAACATAAAATTTAAAACAAAATATTATTATTATTCATATATTTTTAAAAATTATAAATATCTAATACATAAGAATAAATCTAAAATAGTTATGGAAGATATATTATGGTGAAAACAAGCCAAACAAACATACTGCCTTTATTCAGAGACATTAAAAAATTCCTAAATAAATGGGGAGATGCCCTATATTTATAGTTTGGAAAACTCATTGCAATCTATTCAGCTTCAATATGTTATAAAAATTTTACTTTTCTAATGCCATTGATATATTCGACAACAGTTTCAAAAGTGAGACACACTAGATGAATGCAAGAAAATTGCACTCAGCTGAACTGAGTGCCATAGGAATGCACAAAATCCATGCATTCACCTCAGACATCTTCCATCTACGTCAGTTTACCAGCTGTTATTACACACAATCTTCCACATCTAGTGGTGTAACATTCCACTGATTTCAGGTGACATTCCTTTCACCTCGTTACAATAACTTACTAGCTGAAACCCTTCTGATTCCCACTTCCACAAGTTAACATCAGTTCCTTTTCAAGGTAAAGTTCCATGTTTACAGTATAATATATGTATTTATTAAGTACTTAACATATGTATGGTTTATATTGGGTTTTTGTATCCTCTTATGTGTCACATACATAGCCCTGTGGTTTTTAATTGAGTGATTTTGCATAAAACAATTTTTGGAAATGAGTGTGTTGTGTGATAGCTTAACTGAATATATTGAAAATATTTGAATTCTCACGAAATTTTTCTGTATGTTAAATTCAATTCTAATAATAATCTTAGCAGTGTGTGTGTGTGTAACTTGGCAAACTGACTTTTAAATTTATATGGAAATGCGAAGGGTCAGTACCTTGTGATTTATCAAAAGTTATTATAAAGCTAGAGTGAATAAAAGGAAGAAATGATTGTCCAGTGATAGACAAATAAATACAGTTCAGAATACAGAAGCAAGAAATTTAACCCACACATATATGAATATTTGTTATATAATAAGTACATCTTTTTAGATGAGTAAAAAAGGAACAGGATTTTCAATAAAAGATGGTGGATAATTAGGTATCCATTTGGGGTAAAAATGAAATTTACCTCTACCTCACATTGTATGAGGTAAAATCAGTTCCAGGAGGATTAAAGGCTTAAATGATGTTTTAAATTCAACTTAATAAAATATCTTTGTATTCTCAGATAGAGAAAACATTCTTAAAGAAAGTGCAGAAAGTACTAAACTTATTCTAAATAATGTATTCAACTGCACTTAAATTTAAAAGCTTAAAATTATAAAGAGAATTTTAAAATCCACATAGTAGGAGATATGATTTGGGGTACACATAATTGATAAACAACTAGCCTCTTAGTATATGAAGATTTACAAATAAATAAGGAAAAGATAAACAACTCATTAGTAAATTGTACAAAACTGTTGAACAGACACAACACCAAAAGAAAATTCCCATGACCAAAATATATTAATAGTAAAAGCTTTTTCTTTTTTACTAATAAGGGAAGGATCATTTTTAACAACAAGGAAATAACATTCCACAACTAATATTAAAATTATACAAATATTAAAATTAGGCCAGCTGCAATTATTGGTGAGAATATTAAGTAAAGAGAAATCTTACATACTGCTGTTTGGAAATTAAAGTTGTGTAACCTAAACTATATGATTGCATTCATAAGATTTTATGACTGTATATTTAAACTGAGAGGACCCACAAGATATTTATTAATAATAAGAGAACTCAGTAATATACACAAATTATCAGACTTAAGCCACAACCAGTTGGAATTTATAAACTGAGAAAAATACATATTTAATAGCCTATAAAATAAAATAGAAAAACAAAACAAAATAAAATAAATTACCTAGTAATAAAATAAGAAAACCAGAAAAATATCATATGCAATAGCTGAGAAAATAGAATAGAAATGAATAGATATGAATAGAATAGAAATGAATAGAATAGAAACTAATAGAATAGAAACAGAATAGAATAGAATAGAATAGAATAGAATAGAATAGAATAGAATAGAATAGAATAGAATCGAACAGAATCGAACAGAATCGAACAGAATCGAACAGAAGTAGAATAGAACAGAACAGAAAGAAAAGAATAACTAGGCATAAAATAATAACAAATGTATCTTGTATCCATGGAAATAAACAAGCAGTTAATACTTTTCAAAGTCACAAAAGACAATTAAGAAAGGGAAAGTTTCATCATATTCTTCATATGATGAAAGAGATAATTTCATAAATATTAAAAATCTACTTGAGTTAACTTATAAACTAAATGCAAACTCTATACTACTAACAGAGATTTTTGGGGGGAGTATTAGATTAGTTGATTCTATGATCATATGGCAATATTAATATGTACTGAGGGCCAGAAAAATTCTAAAAAAGAACAGTAATTAGAGAAAACCATGTATAATAATATCAAAGTATTTTTATAATTTCTAAATTGTGAAAATGGTGATGCCAGTACATGAACAGACAGATCAATACAACAGAATAGCAAGTTCAGAGCTAGGCTAAAATATGTAATAGAATTTGCATATGACAAAGAAAATATTTAAAACAATTTGGTAAAACCCTTAATGTTAATAAAATGTACAACTTGGAAGTCATCTGAAATAATAGTAAAACGGAACAACACATAAAAATACATGAAGATTAATCCATGTTTGCATAGACTTAGTACAAATGCATAACAGAACTAGAAAACGACATGTAGTGATGTAATTATCGCAAACTGTAGAAGGTCTATTTAATGTGACGTATAATCCAGAAACAATAAATTTAAAAATTTTTAAATTTGACCATATAATAATTAAAATCCATGATAAAAAGCAACTTAAAAATTCAAAACACAAAACCAAAATAGAAATAGAATAGTTTCAACAGAATAAAGAAAAGATCCCATTGACAATTGGAAAGAGAAAAGGTCCCATCAACAATTGTAAAGAAGCTCAACCTTGCTCATAATAAAAGAAATCCAAATTTAAATCACTCACAGATAGCTTTTTTTTTTTTTTTTAAACCTATCTCTTTGGTCATGATCAAACAGTTGATAAAATAATGTGAGGAAAATATAAAGTGAAGGTCAAAAAAATATTGTGAAGGCGATTGTGTGAGGAAACAGGTACTCATGCATTTCTTATGGGAAGACAAACTGGCCTACAACTAGAAAGGCCAATTAAATTTGACAGGGTCTATAAATTACAAATACATTCACTCTTTGAACCGCCAATTCCAGTTATAGGAATGTGTCCTGCAGTGGTATTCACATGTGTGAAATGACATGGAGCATGGCTCTAATACCAGAACTTTGGAAACAAACTAAATATCCACCAGTAGCGAGGTGTTTAAATAATTCATGGTATATTCACAATAGATTATTCTACAGCTGAGAAAACAAATGCATGAGACCATATGGAACAACCTTCAAAATATATTTAAGTGAATTTTAAGTAAATAAAGAAAAGTAAAGAATGGTGCATATAACACTGCTATTTTGTAAAATGTGGGAAACAGAGAGATAGTGAGAGAGAAGGGATTTTGAGACAGAAAGAGAGGGTGTGGGAGGTTATTTCTAAAAGAATACAGAAGAAACAAGAAAAGCACTTTCACATACACTTATCTTTCTGATGTAAATGTTCTCTCTATTTTGAAGATGATTAACTAGAGCCTCAAAAAGGTCAAGAGATACATAATGAAGTTAAGAAATTAGTTTTGAAATTCAAACCTTCTGATTACATCACATACTCTTTATAGACTACCAAATTTAAATAAGCACGGATGACCTTGCCATCTTTATTTACCACCCCTCCATTCATAAAATTGTTTGGCAAATATTAGAAGCAATCAGTGAGTAATGGAATAAATAAGGGAATGAATGAATGAATGAGTATTAAGTTAAGGGGTTCAGAGAAAGAAAAATTAAAAATTGGAATATGTTAACTGTAGGAACAACTTTAAACTTAAAAGTTAAGTTTGGAGTGTTACAATCTCTCTGGAGGTCAATTAACCCATTTCCAAACTCTTAAAATGTATCAACATGTATCTTGCAACTTTATTTCTAGGAATTTTTCCTAAGGAAATAATGGAACAAATGCACAAAAATATACATACAATTACACATAAAGTATATATATTGCCTGCGAAATAAACTGAAAAATAGTGTTTTCTTTAACTGTACAGACTAAAATCGATTCACATCGACGAAAAATGTGTAGAAGAAAATTCTGTTTTTTAAAGATTTTTCTTCTAACATAGGCATCCTTTCACACTTGTTGAAGTACTCACCAAGGCCGTCACTAAATATATCTTTGCTTAGACTCACAAAGTATGACAGGGCAACATCAGAAGTCCACTTAGTCTTCCAGTCCCTCAATGCTAATGCATTTGAACATCAACGTTTATTCAGAGCCGGGTGAAAGCTCCCTCGGTAGCCCAAAGATTTAATTGGTATCTGTCACTCTATTTGAAAGCATCATGATTCTCACTTTTGAGCCTTTTAAGATTAAAGTGTCACTGGCCCTGCTTTCAAGCTCAGCACCTAAAGACCTCACTATCAATTAAAAGATTCTCACTCCAAACCCATGGGAGCCCTGCACTGTGTTCCTGAAGCACACATCTAAAGAGATTTTTAAGACCAACACAGATTCAGTGTTCTAAAACAGTCACTCTTTCTGGCAGAATCCTTTCCCCTCTGTCTCACACAGCAAATTGGACAGAAATCCTCCTGGTACTCATATTATTAGAAACCTTAAAAAGAAAAACCAACATTTTTGTGCTTGGATCGAATGCCCTATAATTGTGATTCAAGTTTTTATCCTCCTAGGATCTTGGTCATCATGCCCTGTATCCCGGTTTGTCCTCCCAATTCTCTGTTCCAAAATAAAACTTTTGAAATTACAAGTTCACAGATGGCGTGGTGGCAGGAACCAGAATGAGTATATTTACTAGAGAATAAATATGGAAGAAAATTCTAATGTTTACTCCTAAGGCAAATGGGCAGAATCAAAATATCAAATTTATGGTTGCAGATTATATAGATTTAGATATTTTAAAGATGCCCAGCAAAATCTGTGTTATAATAAATGAAACTAAGCAATGGTTTGGTTTTGGCCATATGGTGGTCAGAGGAAGATTTTTTTTTTTCATAGCCAAGTTATATGTTATATGGGCCCTTCAAATATAATAAAAATCCAAGTAGATTGCTAATTGAGAACTCATTTCAACAATTAAAAGGAGCAGTAACAAGTAGAAGATAAAAAAAAAAAAAAAAAAAAAAAAAAAACCCAGATTCTGTCTTTGGGTATTGAGACATGACTGAGCTTGTTTGCTTACATGTTTAAACAAGAGTGTCTTACCTTGACAAATTAAACTGGGACCGATGGACACTATGTGATCAACAGGACTGAGATGAATTACATTCAGTCACATCTGCATTATTATATGCACATTTCAATAAGATAAATGATGACCTTGTACCAGCAAGACACAAGAAATCATCTTTTTTTTTTCATAAATCATCAATTTCTTGAAATGAGAGCAACATTAAGGAGGCAAAATATCTAATTGTGAAGAAATCTCCTTGTCCCATGAACATTTTAGTAACCTGAACCAAAGTGAGAATATTATTTGACATTTTATATTGTCTGATCATTGAATGCTTTGAATCCAAAAACATGTGGAACAATCTACCACTTTTTAGATATTTATCTATAAAGGATGTGATCTAATTCTATGTTTTTCTAGGAAAATATTAAATAAATCCACAAATCACTCTTTCCATTCTTTTTTCCTTCAATCCATTAGTCCATAGTTGATCTCAGAGACCTAATGATCATAATTAAGGTAATTCAGAATGAAGTTCAAGTACTAAACACACCTTTAATTTTCTTTTTCAGGTCAGATACACATCAATAGCCAAAATGCTGTTATTTCTTTATTCCTCAGGCAAACAATGTCAATGGTTTACTGTTTTTCTTCCTTTGGTAAATTTTATAATGAAAGTAATTAATTTTCTTGCATAAAAAGCATTACAATGGAATAAACTAAAATTAAACGTTTTACTGTTTTTCCATTTTATAGTGACAACAATTCCCATTCCATATTTCTGGTTACTAAAGAATTATTAATAATTAAAGACATATATATATATTTTGAAGTTATATATCTCTCCCCTCCCCCCTCATTGTTTGTACGCACTTTCTGCTCTCTGTGTCTGTTCATTGTTTGCTCTCTGTGTCTGCTTGTATTCTTTATTTTTAGGAGGCACCGGAAACCAAACCCAGGAACTCCCACGTGGGAGGGAGGCACCCAATCATTTGAGCTACCTTCACTCCCTGCTTGTTGTGTCTCTCATTGTTTCCTCTTTGTGTCTCCTCATTGCATCATCTTGTTGCATCAGCTTACTGTGCCAGCCTGATGCGTCAGCTCACTGTCATGCTTGCCTTCTTTAGGAGGCACTGGGAACCAAACCTGGGACTTCCCCTGTGGGAGGTGGGTGCCCAACTGCTTAGGCCACATCCATTTCCCATTGACATACATTCTTATCTATAAGAAATGATTCTCTTCCCTTAATCACTTCACAGGTATTTTAAAACCAGGTCTAGCAAATAAACAATGAAAAATTGGAAATAAAATTCCATTAATTAGGGAGAAATCAGCATGAAGAGGCTGGAATTTACAAATGGGCAAGATGTCTAACTGAAATTTATAGGCAATACAAAGTCCATTTCTAGATATTTTATGTTATAAGACAAAATCTTCTCAAATAAACTAGGCCTCAGGAATTTCTCATTTTACAAGTTCATAGAATTTCATTTTTTATCCCCAGAAAGACCACCATGGAAATCATCATGACTTGGTTATTTGATGTTGTTTATGCTTCTTAAACAAATTAATTTAGCTATAGCCATCATTTGCTTCTTGAAACAGGAGCTCCTTGTACGACTGGATGTTGAACTGGTCCATCAAGATTTGACAGCGAACATACTTTTGGAGCAATACTAGTATCTCTAAGGAAAACCAAAGAGAAAAGAGCCTAATTATGCAAGTTATCAGAATTAAAAGATATTTGAATCTAATTAGCATAATATTCAAACAGAAAGATTAGTAGATCAAGTTCAAGCCTAGGATTAAGAGTAGCTTCCTTGACTTCAATAATTAATTGAGTTATAAACCAAGGATTTTTAAACCTTTATCAGAGTCTGGCCCTAAATAGATGGAGGTAAACTGAGGTAGTTCCTATATTTGTCAAGGCACACATGTGGATGAAAACTTAAAAATTCATTCAGGAACACCAAAACATTACATTCTCAATCCTAAAAACAAGCATAAAATGTAACAAAAAATATAGCATGCATTTCATCTATAAAGTTAAGTGCTTGGTTTTATGTCCTGGTTTGACTCCTTACTAAATATGTGTGAACTTGAGAACCTTACTTAAATTCCTTTTGTCCTGATTACCTTTTAAAAAGTTATGTAAATGAAGGTGTTAGTTGCAAATTGCAGAACCCATTCAAGCTAAAGAAGAGAAGAAATTTATTAAAGCAGAGATCTGAACACTTTTTCTCTTTGGACAGAGAGCAAATATGCAAGGTTTTTTGGGCCAGATGGTCTCTCTTGTAAAACTCATTAATATTGCAATTGTAGTGAAAGTAGCCATAGACAATGCATAAATGAATGGGTGTGGTTGTGTTTCAATAAAACTTTATTTACACAAGGAGGTAATGCCATCCTCTGTATTAAAGGAAAGTATTACCCCCACAGAATGTTGAGGATTTCTGAGCTCTTATTTAGATCAGCAGTTATACATCTAATTTCAATGGTAAAAATCACTATGAATCTACTTGGAGGAAAGTGAATCACATGCTATAGAAGAAGCTGGGCAAGCCAATCTTTAGCTTCTACTCTGGGAAATGAGGGACTTTTATTGGGGAAATTACCAAAATATAAGGAAAGTTTAAAAATATGTTGGTGGCCACAAAATGTCAACAATCTATAATATGTATATGCAAAAATATATCTCACATAGTATTGTCATTATAATTAAAATGAATAATGAATGCAAAACATTTAGAAATTATGGTTGGCACTTAATGCTCATTAAACGTTAGATACTGTTGTTTGGAATTTCCAGTTTGGAATTCATATTTTTTTCTTGAAAATAAACAAAACACAACCAACATTTGATAGCATCATTTTCTGTAAAAATGAGGTAAAATCAATGAAGTAGTCAAAAACAATGCAGCCTGGACCAACTCTTATGTGTTCTGAGGAAGAACTGCTTTCCTCCACCTGCTGTCCCCGCCAACTTACCTATAAATTTTTATAGTCCACATATCACCAGGAGAGAAAAATGAAAAGATAAGCTATTTGAAAATGGTACATATTGCCTTTAAAATTTTGAAGACAAGTGAAAAATCATGGGACCATATTTATTTGTTTGAAAATACTTGTTTTCCTCCTTCTTCCTCCCCCACAACTCAGTTGCAGACCATGCTTACCCAGGAATGTCTTTCGTCAAAATGAAAAAGATAGAAAGAAACAAGTAAAAACAGAGGTGCTTTGGGAGAGCTAGTGCCCTGTGCATTCCAACCAATGTCTTACTATTAGTGTTTTTCACCTTATGCTACACCTTTTTCCTTGATTTTGAACTGTTGCTGACTTTAATCACCTGTTTTGTACTTTCTTGACTTTATTTAATTGTGTCTTTAGTCTGCTCAAAATCCTCCAATGGCTTTTCACCTTGCTCAAAGTAAAAGCAAAAGCCCAAATGACCCATAGAGGCTTACATGGTAATCAGGACCTAATACCTTTGGGATCTTGCATTCTATCACCTCCTTCTGGATTGTTCCACTGCAGCCACATTGGACTCATCACTGTACCTCAAGCGTCCAAGGCATCTCTGCCTTGGTCTTTGCATTTTTTGTGTCTTTCTTCCATATAGCTTCCTCATTTCCTTTAGAAATCTACTTAAAGGTTACCTTTTAAATAGATATCCCTTGGTTATTCTATTTAATGTCTAAAACTGCTAAGTCATTAGCTCCCAACATTCACATATTCATATTTTCTGTATACTTTTTCTTTTTTATTTATTTTAATTCTTAACACTTATCACTGTTTTTGTTTTCTGTCCTTAAAGAGATTCCAGGTCCAAGTTAAGTGAAGTAGGACGAATGTATGTCTTTTAAATGTGTTGAAATAATTAGGTATATCTCATACAATTCCAACAGCAATATTATATCCTGTTTCTGTCACATGAAATTTTGTTGTATCTTCCAAATTGCTAAGAATCAACAATCTTACACAACTTGCTGAGTTTCAGCAAGTGGCAGAACTAATCCATGCTCTTCCCATTCTATCACACTGCTCCTCTTACAACAGAAATTAGACTCAAATTGGAATATCATAAACATTCATCATGTACACAGGCCACAGAATTGAAATGTGGTGGCAATTGATTTTGTATCCCTCCTTGGAAATTGAGCAAAATCAATGTGCTTTACTTGTCATCACATTTTCAAGCCTCATTAAAAGAAATAAGTTGAAATAACTTATTTATTCAATAAGTTGAAATAAGTAGGAGGAAATGACTCTTTAGCATAAGAATGGTTTTGCACATTATTCATAGGTAAAAGTACATTCCTTAAAGAAGTATTATCCCAAAGTTCTTTTCCAATTTACTTCCATTTTAATTCCATCAACTTGTAAATTTATTATAAAACACTTAAAGCATTATTTGAAAATATATTAATGGATCCCCCTGAATTCCTTTCCTCAAATTCTCCCAGATGAACCCATAGAGAGGAAGAAAACGTTTTCTTTTCGATCACAAATATTGGTAAAATATTCCCTGGATATGTGCATTTGTCCCCACCTCCTTTGAAAAAAACATATTCCCTTCCAGCATCCTAAACAATATTTGGGATATTGAAGGAAACTAGAAAGATGAAACCGAGCATGCCTGCATACAGGAAGTCTGAGGAAACGTAAACAAGAGTAGTGAGAGTAAAAGGGTGCTTGTAGATCCCAGCTTTCAACAGCTTCATTTCAAAACCATTAGGGGAAGATTGCAGATAGGATTTCCAAACACTTAAGGGACCCAATGGGACTCCATAACAAATGAAAACATCATGCAATTTTTACTTTTTATGTCCTTTGTTTTTGTGAAAGCCATTATTCTCCCAACTGTAATTTTCATTGTGAAATCCTTTGAAATGTCTGACTGTCACAGCAAGGCTTTTGATATAAATGACACAAACAGGAAATACCCAGTAATTTCTACGACATGTTAGCCTCAGTGATTCAAAAAATGACTTGATTTTCTCTAAGCAGTGGATTAAACTTTTTATAATTTAAAGGCAATTTGAAAGAAATAAAGTGACTTAAAATCTATTTTTACTCTTCCTAAAACAAGTTTACGTTTATTTCTGTATCTAAAAATAATATACCGGCAACTTACACTTCTCATTATGCATATAAAGAAGTAACCTCAACAAAGTTTATATGGAGTCCAAAGTAGGAATTAAATATGCAGGTGATGGTCATCCCTTGATTTTAACTTCTTGTTAAATTAAAGGAAGTGCCACACATGTGACATCGTAGTATAGCTGTAACCACACAGCCAGAGCTTGTCTCATTTAGTTGTGTCTACTGCTTTGTTTACATTCTTATTCCTTTAGGCATCTCACTCACGAGCTCTCATTTCTCAGGAGCTCTGGCGAAAGTTCTTATAATTCTATTTCCTGTCTAATTTCCTCCTTTAGCATTTCCCAAAAAGCCCAGGAGCCTTTTATCTAGAATGGCTTTATTTTCTCATTTGTCTTGAACTTCAAAAGTACTTTTCAGAAGTACTAAATATTTTTGCTGATTAATCCCTCCCTACCACAACATATTCCCTCACTTCTCTTTACGAACTATTACTTTATAAGCACTCTTTAGTGTAAAAATACATATTCTGTTGTAGGTATAGACATTTCAGTGTTAGATGCATAAAAAGAACATGGGATGGACAAGAAGCTACAAAACCTGGGTTTGAAGCCTGGGTATACTAGTCACAAAGTGGGAGATGAGGGCTTAATTATCTAATCTTTCTGAACTTCAGGTTACCTGTCTGAAGCCTGAAAATCACAACAATTATTCACCATATGTAACGAGGATTTAGTCAGTATCAAATGAGAAGTGTATAAAATAGTGGGAGTGAATGTGGAGGTACAGAGTATTGTAGAATCTGGCCCCACCCCTTGTTATTACATAAAATAAGGCTATTGAAATGATGGATTATTTGGGGGTGTATATTTGGGAAATTTTTTCATTAAAAAAATTTCAACTCTCTTTTTAAAAAGAGAGAAGAACGATCAAGTATTTTCCCAGAGAGCGCACACAGTCATCATATTTACATTTGTCCAGGCCTGATAAGTCCAATGGATGGCAAGAAGTCAAAACAATCATTCAAGACTTTTTAGAAGTTTATATCCTCTACTGTATCTTAGAATAACAGGACACCTGGGTGTGACTTACAGAATTCTCTTAAGCCATACGTGTTCAATTTCTCCTTTGTGAGTTAAAATGTAAGAAATCTGTTAGCCATATGTCCATCCTTCAAAAAACTTGTCAAAAAAGATCTATGCCCTAGTGCTTTATTGGTTATTACAACTAACTTTTACTACTCTGACTGAAATGGCCAGGGATGATAATTTACAGTATGTAAAAATAAAAAGGTCACCTCTCCTCAATAATTTGGTTGGAAGAAACTAGAGAAAATATGCTTTTCTTACATCTTATGGTGACAGACACCACTGACAACTAGGATGCTCAGGTTGTTTTGATGGGGAAAAAATGGCCTAGGAGAAAGAGCTTTACATTATTGTGAAGTGTGTGTATGAATCATATTTGGTAGGGGATGGGGCAGCTCAGCAATATATCACTGAAAGCTTATCTGTGTGAGTTGCTTGGGCTATCACGTCAACCATGGTGGTGTCACAGAGTCAATGTGGTTCCACAAAATAAAACTTTGGGCCATGGGGTCAAAGATACTTTGAAAATCAATTATGCTACCAACATGGTATATGACCTCATATAAGTAACTTCAACGTGGCTCCACACAGTAAAACTTTGGACCATGAAGTTCAAGATATCTTGAGTTCCAGTTCTGCTACCAACATGATATAAGACCTCATATAAGTAACTTCTCTTCTGTACTTTGTTTTCCCATGTATAAATAAGAGAGAAAGTCATCTTCCCCATGTGTAAGAGTAACCATGTGTAAGAGTAGAAGAAGCAAATGTCTCTTTCAGAAGCCCTCAGGCTAGGTGCTGTAGGGAACTGTATAAAACAAAACAACCACAAAGAAAACCAACAAAAATGTCCTTACCTCAAGGTTCTTATAGTCATGAAAACCCAACTAGTGAGAAGGTTTTAGGAGGGAAGTCACAAGTAGTATGCACGTGTATATATAAAATCTTCACACACGCATGCAGGGGCTCTCTAAATCAGTGGACTTGGGGAAGATAATGAGAGGTATTAAGGACAAAAACTTTGGTAATCACCTATCTGAGAAGGTCTTCTTTGTGATTTTACTCATAATAGTTTCAATACCCTATTATAAAGTTTTCATGTTTTTTTTATTTTTATTATTATATTGGTAATAATAGTATTATTTTTTAATGAAGCAGCATTAGTTTAGAATGAGCTCTATTTGTTTTCAAAATGAAGGGTACTTTTAGTTTTTCCAGAGATTAGATGAGCAAATGCCTCATTTTAATTAATGTGTTTATACTAGCCCAGGGGTTCTTAACCTTTCTTGTTCCACAGGCCCCTCTGGAAGTCAGGTGAAAACCACAGACCCCTTACTAAGTCCAATTATACTGTATATTATTTAATAAATATATCACACCTACACCAACACATCCCCACAAGAATAATGTTTTTCTGACTTTCAATTCAAGCTCATAGACCCCTGGTTAAGTACCCTGTAAGTCTTTCCCACAGGCATAGGTTAGGCACTGTTTTGAGTCTAGTAGCAAACTGCAAGGCATATGTCATAAAATTTCAAGCATAACAGACACTGTGTGGAAAATGGATGTGGCTCAAGGAATTGGGCTCCCGTCCTACCATATGGGAGGTCCAGGGTTCGATTTCTGGTCCTCCTGGTGAATGGCAAGTTGGCCCGAGCGGAGAGCTGGCCTGCTCAGGAGTGCTGGCCTGCTCGGAAAGCTGATGCAGCAAGATGACACAACAAAAAGAGACACAGAAAAGAGACAATAAGAGAGACAGCAGACCAGGCAGCTGAGATGGTGCAAGAGATTGAGCACCTCTCTCCTACTCTGGAAAGTCCCAGGATCAGTTCCTGGTGCTGCCTAAAGAGAAGACAAGCAGACACAGAAGAACACACAGAGAGCAGGCAGTGAGTGCAAAACAATGGGTGGGGGTAGGGTAGGGGGAGAAATAAATAAATAAATCTTTTTTAAAAAAGACACTATGCTATAGTTTTCACTTTGCAAATAGATTCCTCCAATCTTTTCATCATTTATGTGTGATAAAAATAAATAGAGCCCACTATTTTATTAGGTTACACTAACTAATTCTATACATGATGAAGGACCTTTACACATCATGAATTCACATCTAAAGTTTGGTGATAAAAGAGTAAAAAAAGAATTTTATTATTTATTTACTAAAACAAATGTATTTGAAACACAGGGGAGAAGTGGATCTGCTCTGATGCAATATCAGAGAAATGAATATTTAGCAGACATTAAAATTATAACAAGTCCACATTTCTTTGTTCTGAACACGAGAAATGGAAAGTTGGTGTCAGTTTTTCCAGCTGAAATCTGCAAATAGCAGCTTAAATGAGAAACTAGCAAAGTGACTTTTCAAACTTAGCTGTGACCCAGAGAGCACAGAGCCCTATAAACCAACCAGTAGTTTGTCTTCAGACACATTCAGCTTTTATCCTGGTAATCACTTTCTGCCAGACTGTGAGCATAATGGCCAGGCATATCATGTATCTGAAATTACACAGGGTAAACAGTCCTTAAAATGATTACTGTGTCTTCTAAGAGGATTAAAGTCTCAGAAAAACAGGCCAGGTATACTGTGGCTTCCAGCTTAAGTCAACAGGCCTGAGAGAATGATTTATTTGAAGAAGGGTTCTGCCCTGTCCTCTTAACTTCTATTGTCTCTACATTGTAATATAGATCTCCTTTTACATTATTGAGGCAACTTCTTATAGAAAGGGCCCAGAAAGATGAGGCTTTCCATAATAGCCCTGCTTTATCTTACTGTTTGACTTTAGAACTGTTTCTCAACTGTTGGGACACATTATGTTCCTCGTCTCTGGATTTTTATCTTGTGAACTGCCCCTCGGTTTGATTGTAAGAATGACATGAGAGGATGCAGTAAATCACCTGGCACAGTGATGGGCACTGAGTAGGTGCTTATTGCATGTTGACCTCTACAATCCACTTCCATCTCTCTACTTTGAAATTTCCATAAGGTAGCACAAACTTCCTACTGTTTCCTTCCTAGAGGAAGGCAGATAGTTCCTTCCTTACCTGTCCAGCATCATTGATGGACCTATTCCTTTCTTAGAGCACTGTGACAATGAAGGCCACAATATATTCTTTGAGAAAGCACATGGATTACATATATATAATACTTCAGGTCCTGGTCCAAAGTGTTCATTCTGGTGAGATTTCTAGAGATAAGTGACAAACACAAGTCCTTGTGTCAGTCAGAGGCTTTGAACAGAGGTGAATCTGTAAAGAGCATTTGAAGAAAAACCTGAGCTGTAGCATCTGAAACACTTAGTAGAAAAGTCATGGAGGAAAATAAAATTGTCCTGTTTAAAGATGTTTGACATCTATTCCTCATGTCTTAAGTATTCACTGTTTTGGATTAGTCCTCATGAAATAATCCACATAAAAAATACTTAGATAATTTATTGATGAGATGTCCAGGCATTTTGCAGAAAGTAAAGCCTGCTAACATTCTTTATAACAGACCTGTCTTCAATGTTGCTTTACCAAATATCCTGGAAAAATATCCTTGCAACTTCTCCAAAGGAAAGGGTATCTGGACTCAATGTGTGATGATAAGAGAGATAAGAGGAAATCTTGACCCTTAATTAATATGGAGAGAACTACTTGGATATCCCTCATAATATCAGCATGTACATCCTAATTTTCATAGCCACTGTATAAGGGGGTCTTTTTATTACCCCCACTTAATGGATGAAGCTCTTGAGGATCAGAAAAATTCATTATTTTCATCAGGCTACAACACGTAACTAGTAGAGAAGCCTAGTATTGAAATAATGCCTCTATCACTTAATGTTCTTTGAACTTTGTCCCCCCAAAAAGGGCAAAATATAAAAAGTAACCTTAACTTTACCACTCAGTATCCTCTGTGATAATCCCATTACCTTATTCAGGTTCACAAAGAATCATCCAATTCCACTTGCAGCAAGCAAGGGACTTGCATATTCACGTTAGGCTTTGAGATCTGAGCCTAATGTGAATATGTAAGTTCTGAGCTGTCTTCTTAAACATGCACAGGAGAATAGGTGAGGGGGATAAATAATTCCCCTTGTTGAAGCATCTTGAATAGTAGGTCTTTGCATTACTTATAACAGCCACTATATCCAAATATACATTTCTCTCTTCTATGTTTTGTGCCTACCTGTTTCTTTCTGTATATTTTGTCTTAATTTTCCACTAAAGGAACAACTATTCCTCCTTCAGTACTCACCTAAAATGCCATCCTTATCTGTGGAGTCTTCTCTGGGTCTCTCAGGCTATTAATAATTTATCCCTTCTTTGTTACTCTAGAAATTCCCTATGACTTTATTATCATACTTTAACACTGTACTGCAGTTTGTGCCTTTATATGTCTCCTCTCCTACTGAACTCAGAGTGACTTGAGAAATGGATTTACAGTACATAATTTTATTAACATGGGAAGGAATCATGAGATATTATATACATATACATAGTTTATATGGAGAATTGTCTAGAAAAATACATGAAGTTGTTACCATTGAGTGATGGGATTTGGGATGATTTTTTTTTTTTCTTGTCTATACTTTCTTATTTTTCACCACCAATTATATTACTTTTATGCTGAAGGTGTGAGATAGTTGAGATGCTTATATTACTTGACCCACTGATCAAACTCTGTATAGCAAACCGTATCCTGCTTGTGGCTATGTGGCATGGAGTTATGTGTTGTGAAAAACATGTTAATATTCTTAACCGATTTCTGTGGGTGAGAACCCATTGTAAATAGGACATTTTGATGAGGTTATTTCAGTTAAGGTGTTGTCCAACTGGTGTGTTCCAAGTGAATCAGGACAGGTCTTTATCCTATTACTGGAAGCCTTTCAGAGCAGGCCAGAGAGGAGGAGCTGGAAGTCAACAGATCTGAGAAGAGAAAGGAGAAGCTGCCCTTATGTGCATTGCTTGGTGACAGAAAAACCAAGCATGAAGGAATGCCAGCAGCCATTGCTGGAACTCAGAGTCTTCAGGGAGAAAGCGTTGCCTTGCTGACACCTCAACTTTGGACTTCTTCTAGCCTCAAAACCATGAGCCAATAAATTCCCATTGTTTAAGCCAATCTATTGTATGGTATTTGCATTAGCAGCCAGGAATAAAATAATGCTTTATCTTATTAATTCAAAACATAAGGAAAAAAAATAACAGAAGCTTTGACATAAGGTAATGTGAGGGAAGGATGGAAACTGATTTCTAGGTAAGGAAAAATGAGGCCTTCCTAAAAGGTTAAAGCAACTAAGGTTATTCAACTAATGAGGAATTACTATCTACCAATTATATAAACGATATAGATACATATGAATGGTGACCAGCTGCTCTTCCTATCCATGGAAGACTGATTAAAAGAAAAAAGAAAGGCAAAGAAAGAAAAAGAAAAAGAAAAAGAAATGTGTAGAAAATTCAACAGAAGGGATGTAATTGATATATAAGGAAGACTTCTCTGACAGAACTGTTAAGTACTATACCAGATTACTAATGGAATAAGGAAACATTTTTAAGGCCTTATAAAATCATTATGGAATAATTTTTAAAGTGGCATGTATGTAGACAGGGTGATAGTTAGGTTAACTTTTAAAGGTCCTTTACATACTTTGCTTTTATAGTATTACGGATTTTACAAGAATAAAATGTATTTCTCAGATGACATTAAGTGACTTATTCAAGATTTCCAGAAGCCAAAACCCTATCCCCAGTTCTTTACTGACATGTAGCTTTTATTGTTTTAATCTCCAATGTGGAAAGTAGATTTCTTAAATATACACATTGGGATTTTAGCAATCCCATAGACGTTCTATATTTTGAATTCCCAACACAGATCAAATTCTTTTTTGCTTTATTAAATACAAATCATCACTGAAAAGCAATTTTTCCTCTTTAAAATCTAAACTTCTCCCTTCCTGTCTTCCACTTTAACTCCTCTACAAGAATGCTTTGTTTTAGCAGAAGATGTGCTTTAGCTCCTGGCTTCTTATTAACTTAGTGTAGGCCAGTGAATGTGCTTTCAAATGTAGAAAAGAAAATTGAGAAGATGAGTTATTAGATAATCAGGAAGATTTCCTATCACCTTTATTTTACACTATATTATTTGTTATTCTTCCTTGTGATTAAATAATATTCAGATTGAATTGTTGTTACTGTTTTCCCAGCTTAATTAACATTGCTTTCACTGGCTAATGTGCAATTTCATTCTTTTTCCTTTTAATATGATTTCCCCTTTAAGAAAACAGCTCTCAAAGGACTTAAGAGCCCTCACTCTTCTACTGCCCAATAATAATAATATCCTCCTATTAATTGGCTTTGTTGTTTCAGGAACTCTTGAATGTAAATTATATGAAAGAAAATAACAATTAAAAAATAAGGAGTGCAGATATTACATGACACACTGATGTGAACTAAGGATAGGGAGTAGATTCATGGTGGTAGAATCTGTAAGACAGGCTACTAGGAGATAGAAGGGGAGTAGAGATTAGTGAGCCAATGTTTGGTGTGTGCATAAGTTAAAATTAGGCTGATTGTAACAGTTTGGAAATGGATGGTGGTGATGCCTAACAAAAGAAATGGATGGTGATGATGCCTAACAAAAGAAAACAGGTTAGTATACCCAGCTTGTGATCTTAATGCTTGTTTATGAGTCTTATTCCGGTAAAAATGAAACTTAGCCTAATTATATAAGTAATATCTAAGAGTTACCTACTAACAACCTCCTTGTTACTCAGATGTGGCCTCTCTCTAAGCCAAACTCAGCAAGTGAATTTCTCACTACCTTCCCCCTGATGTGGGACATGACTCTCAGGGATGAACCTCCCTAGCACTGAGGGGGTTATTACCAAGTGCTAACCAGTGATGTAATTGGAAAAAGACCTTGACCAAAAAGGGGAAACATTAAATTAAAAAGAGTTAAAAAAAAAAAAAAAACAGAGTTTTTATGGCAAGAGATTTCAAAGTGAGACCAGGGGTCATTCCAAATGTTACACTAATACAGGTCTCAAGCAGATTTCACTGACTGCCACAGTAAACAAAGCCTCATATAAGATTGCTCCCCAAAGCTCTAGGGACACCCAGACACCATAGAGAAGGCACACAGCCTCATGAAATCAACACCCCCTTGAAGGGCCTTGTTTAGAATTATATGATAATCCATTTTCCCAATATAACATAGTTATATTCATTTATAATTCCCCTACTTGTGATTCTTCTACACCTTTTATTTGAATCTATAATTTTCAATATACCTGTTAAATATATCTTTCAGAGACTTAAATATTTCAATTATTCAAATGCTGGGTGAGCCCTGAATCCTAGCAGAGTTGTGGACAACTCCTACTCTCAAGTTCTTTGGGCTTACCCTGGACAACTGGCAAAATGATGATGATGGACAAGTCCCATCCCAAAAAACAAGAATTATCTACAACTACAAGCAAAACAACTCCTTCCATCTGCCTCATAATATCTAAGTCCTCTCTCAGTGTGAAGCAGAGTAGATCTCATCCAAAATCCCTTAAGATTAAGGAATGAACAAACATAAGTGGGGAGTGTAACCATCAACCAAAGTAGATTTATTGTTATTGAAGTTATTATCTTGTGTTAATAAAAGACCTTGTAACATTGATATAAAGACAGTGGTTGCCAGGTGTTCAGAAGGAAGGGGGAAGGATGAATAAGTGGAACATATTTTAGGGCAGTGAAATTGTTCTGTATGATACTGCAAGGATGGTCACATAACATACATTTGTCAAGGCTTACAGAACCATACAGTGTAAAGTGTAACCATAATGTAAACTATAGACTTTGATTATTAGCAATGCTCCAATATTGGTTCATCAATTATAACAAATATACCACATTAATGTAAGATGTTAATAATAGGAGAAACTACACGTTTGGGTGTGTGGAGGGGTTATACAGGAATTCCCTATACTTTTGATGTAATTTTTTGTAAATCTAAAACTTCTCTAAAAATAAAGTTTATTATAGCAATAAAATAAGGTAAAGTGAAAATCAAAAGATTTATTTAGAATAAGTACTTTGAATCCTTTATCTCAATCTATCCAGACTCACACTAGATACAGCATTACCTTTATCCCCTGGTAGTTTATATCATTTAAGAACAAAACATATTCTATCTTTTTTTTCAAGGTGAGATAGAAAAGGAGACGAATATTTTCCTGAAAATTATTTTGCATATTACATTTTTAATGGAAACCACCCATTCATTCATATTCTTTATTTTGTTAAAATTAACCTACCAAGTATTATAAATGCCCTCATCCCTTTATATTTTCTTTTTTCCTGCTTTCCCAAAGCTTACTCAAGGAAACATTTGATCAGATACCAATCCTCAGAACACTGATATTTCCTGAATAAAAATGATTAACATATGTCAGGCCCTGCCCTAAGCAATGGGATAAAATAGTGAAAAAGGCTGTAGGGGATTGAAATAGAATATATAGACAAGGAAATAGGAAACGATATTATAATTAATGTAATGAGAACTGGGTACAACCTGACTCTATTGAGCACCTAAGAGGGCTGAATAATCAGTATATGGGTAATATTCATGGAGGAGATAAAATAAGAGTAAATGAGACCTGAGAAATGAGTAAGAGCCAATAATGCAAAAGGGGGCAGGTCAGAGAGTGAAGCTTCACAGTAGAACAAAATACATAAGACGAGGAACTGCAGGTAGTTGTGTGAGAGTTATAGTTCTCAGTGTGTGGTCCCTGGACCTGCAGGATTGGTATCACCTATGAATATGATAGATATGCAAATTCTTCCTGCCAAATCCCAGATCTACTGATTCTGAAACTCTGGGGTTCCAGTAATCTGTGGTTCAACAAACCCTCCAGGTGATTCTGATGAAGGCTAAAGTGTGGGAACTGCAGTGTAGGAGGAACTGATATTCATATTGGCTACAGTATGTAGAATGTACAAGAATGGCTAGAGATTGACATTATAAATTGATAAGAAACAAAAAAATCATTCCCTTATAGATCAAATACAGGAAATGAAGACCCATGGAAAAGTTATAAGTAAGAGATTGGCAACTATTTATTCATAACATTTCCTTGTAGGACTTTCCTTACCACCTTTTCTAAAGCAGCCCACTAGCCACTCTTTATCACACCAAAAGTTTTGTTTGTGTCATAGTTCTTATCACTACCTTATACTTTATTTTTTAAGTTTTGTTTGTCTCTGTCTGTCTTCTCTTCTCTCACTATAAACTAGGCTCCTTGAGGGCAGGGACTTATCTTTCATGTTCTATATTAAATTTCTAGTGCTTAGAGCATTGCATGATATATAGTAGATATTCAATAATTGTTTGTTGAATGGATGAACCAATGTGCAAATCACTACAGATGCCAAATTGAGAAAGACAGACCCAGATCCTGACTTCTTGGAGCTTGCTTTCTGGATTTCTTGACTAAATTTACATTTTAGATAAGAATTTAGGTTGCTACATGGCCACTAGAGGCAAGATGGAAGACAGAAAAGCTAATTTGGATGCTCTTGTTGCCACCAAAGTCAGAGATGATGGTGATCTCTATTAAAGAAACGCAAATGGAAGTGGAGAAAATAGAAGCATTTAGACACATTTGAGGATTCTGCGGTTGATAAGGTGTGTAAGGGAGGAGTCAAAGTATGAAGGGCTGGATTCTGGTTTAAACCATTTGAGGACAAAGACAACTTTTATATGCAGAGTGATAGAAGAGAAAAGGCAGGCATGGTTGCCAAATATTTCATAGGGCCTATGTATAATTAAAAAGTATTCATTGTTTATATGCATTCAAATTTAACTAGGAGTACTGCATTTTTATTTGATAATAGAATACAGTGCAATATGGCGTAAAAGCTTGGTGAAATTATATGTTATAATCAACACACATTACTTTATAGGGAATCTAAATGGTAAACTGCACAACAAAAATATTAAATTTGGAGTGCTTAATGATTTCATTCACTAACAAAAAGACATTAGGTTTTCTCGTGAAAGTTCCCAAGAATTTTGCACCTAGATATAAGGAACATATTATAAGAATTTGTGAATAAACTTCCACTCCTTTCATGCAAACAGTATTTTGAGATTTTAGATTAAGTATCCATTGCTTCTTTGTACACTTAATCCATTTTCAGAAAACAAACCATTATTCTATATTCCCTCTTATTATATGATTAGGTCATCAATCAGCTTGCACTCCTGAAAACTAGCAGTTAATAATCATCTGTATTCTTAGTAGTTTAAGTATAAAAAATTAGTTAGATATTCCATCCTCTGGATTTCCTATTCAACAAGTCAGTCTGTCTTATGAAAAAGTTTCTTAATACCTTTTCAATCAGTGATAGTGATAGGAATTAATTTTAATTGGAGTAAGAGTAAAACAGTAGAACCTGACCAAAGAGATAATTGAGTCAACTTTCTTCATTTTTTTGGATGAGACAACTGACTTTCCAAGAGTTGACACTGAGAGTTGACTTCAGGGCTCATTGGTCATCTGTACAGAGCTATTTCTACTTACACAATAATCCTGGCCAAATTGTTTGTATGCATTTTTCTCTACATTTTTTATTAGTATTATTTTCAAACAACAAACATTTCTTTATGTTCTAGATATAGTTTCTCTTTTAAGACACTTCATCAATCTCTTTGGAATTTTTACTAATAATGCATGGTGTTGAAATGTGTTAACTTTTGCACCTTATAGGAAAAATACAACTGTGTATATTTTATCAAATGTAAACTAAGCTCCCTTTTATAATTACCTGTGATGTAGGAAAAAGAGCAAACAATTACTTTTTAATCACAGCCTTGGTATTTACTATCTATGTGGCCTCTAAAAGTAATTTTTACTTTTTTCTCATTTTTTCATTTGAAATTGTTTTTTATTCTATGAAATTTTATGAATATCTACCATATACTAATCACTAGTCAAGGTTTTTAGAATAAAATAGAAAGATGTCTTACATTCATGGGGTTTAGAGCCTACTGGTAAAGCTAGGGATGCAAATACATTTTGGTTAGAATGCTCTGCTAAGGAAGCTAAGGCCGTGGAGATAAGATGCCATGGTGCTGCAGGGAAATGAAGTTCATTATGCCAGGATCATCAAAGGTGAGGAGGAGATATGTGTCAAAGAGATGAGAGAAGCAAGCTCGTTCACATAATGTCATTTTTATATGATATTAAAGGGCTATATTTAAGTCACAAGGACAATTTTAAGTCACTCAGTACCCTGAAGCAGAAAAGTGATATGATCAGGATTGTGCTTTAAAACATTACTCTTAAAACCCCAGTATACAGAATAGATTAGAGCAATTCAATAATACAAAAAGGGATGACATTATGTTAATTTTAAGTATTCCTGATAAGAGCCAAAGGTGGAACTGAACTTGGTATTTGGCAGTGAAGATAGAAATGGACAGATTCAGAGATAGAACTGGCAGATTCATTGGATGCAGGCCTAAAAATTGTCATTCTCAATGGGTTTATAGTATGGATGAGATGAGATAATATACTGGAATGCACTCTTCAAAGTGCCTGATGAGTAATACTTATTTTGTAAATATCAACTTCTTAAACCTTGATTTCATGCCTTCACAGCTGAACAAGTACAGTTTCCTCTGCTTGAAATTCTCTTATTGTCTCAGCTTTTATCCATCATTCAAAACTGTGTCCATTTGCTATCACCACATAGAAAGAGTTCCTCATACTCCAAAGTTAGTATCCTCATTAGTTTTCTTATACTTTCAACTGAGTCCAGTTTTGCAATTCTACATGTGTGTTTCAATCAGCAGACTGGGAGCTTTTCAGTAAGATTTCTTCATCTCATTCGTCTCTGTATCCTTAGCCACTAGAGTATAATACATGCTAATAATTTTGTCGTTTGAAATTGTTTAATGTTTCTTGAAATCAGTATGTGCAAATCAGTGTACATACAATAAGTGTACAGCTGGATTATTTCTTAAAAATTGACCACAGTTGTGTAACTAGAATCCAGATCAAACACCAGCACATAACAGCACCACAGAAATCCTCCCCATGCTGTCCTTTGAACAGTCCCTGCCCCCAACAAATAATCCTGCCCACTCTCACCATATATTAGTTTTTCCTATTCTAAAATTCATATAAATGCAATCCTACAACTCTTTTATGCCTTGCTTCTTTCCTTCAACATTTGTTTGTGAGCTACATACATATTATTGAATGCAATTATAGTTTGTAACTATCATTGTGTATGTATTCCTTTGTGTAACTGTAATACAATTTATTTTTGTATTCTCCTCTTTATGGAATATCGGCACTTTACATAGATTATAATGAATAGTACTGCTATTGTGGTTAATTTTGTAAGCAAATAAATGCATCTTATAAATAGGAAGCCATGGAATACATAGGGGCTGTTTTTCTTACTCAATGTTTTTGGTTTAAAAATGTCTCCTGGTACATGAAAGAAGAAGAAAAATTAAGGCCTATTATCTAAACTTAAATATTACTAATCTAGATTCTTCAGGTTGGACATCGAGAAATAAGTTCTTGTTACAGTGAGATACTTGGGAAAAAGAAAGCCAAGGGAGAGGAAAGAGATGGATGTTATCATGATTGTGTTAACCAGACCTTCATAGTCTCATATTTGTTTACAGTTTGAATGAAAGAATTTTCACATACATTTGACTTTATTTAACCCTGACAGAAACTCTGTTAGGTCATTAGGAGTTATCTCAATTTTGTGTGGATTTCTAAAGATCACACGTCTAGAAAGTGGAAGTGACAATATTCGTACCCAGTACTGCAGCCAACAGGTTTAGAGTTACATTTCAAGGCAGCATTGAAGGGAAAAATGAGTTACTAAAAATGTAACATGTTCTATACAAATATGTGCCTTCTCCATGAATCTAGAGGTGGATACCTGAACCCATACACTGGAAAAACTGCAGCAAGGTAGCTGTGGTAAAGTTTTCACAGAATTGCTTCTAAAATGTTACTGCAGAGGTGGCACTCAGTGGAACATTATGTGGACAGCTACTGAGAGATGATGAGGCACCATTAATCTACTAGAAATAGCTAATAGAAGCTGTTAACTCAGTGAACATCTGTAATAAAGTTAATGCCTAATAGAAGATGACACTGACAAAAAGAGTTGCTTGAAATCATTATGAAAGGAATCACAACAAACAGGAGAAGCTTAGGAGAAATGGTGGGAAACCCAATCTAAGGCAGAAGACATGCCTAAAGAAGAAGGCAGATGGAGTTTCAGGCAATGGAAGTGTGGTCTTCTTCCATATCTGCCCCATTCACTATCCCAGTGAGAATGTAAGTTTTCAAAGAGAAAAACATCATTCTATCTGTTTATCAGAGTGAAAGTTGAGTTCAAGAATCTGTTGCTATGGTGATATCATCAGCATGGTGATGTAAGACATCCCCTAAAAAATCCTCCCCAGAGATTAATAAAAGACAAAATTCCAATTGCTTAAAACTCTGGAGGATAGACTAGAGAAGGACCCCATAAATACTGAATTGAAAAAAAAAAGGAAAATATCAGGTAGAAAGCATCCAATCCAGACCCACTGGTCCATTCCCTCTCCCTCAGTTTGTCCTGCATAGCTTGGGGATTTGCCTAGAGACAGTGTTCCAGATCCCTCTCACATCTCACCAGAGACAATAGCCATAGGTCCCATGCATATCCAGGCATAAGGACACAAGTACACAGAGACCCAGGGTGCTAAGGAATGCTGCAAACAAAAGGGCCCCAAGAGGAAGAAAAAAAAAAAAAAAAAAAAAAGAAGAAGGAGCATCTATGAGAAAACTGTGACTGGAAAGTTCTGTGCTCACTCAACCCAGTTTCTGTTGACTGGGTCACCTAAATGCAAAATAGTCTTTCTTGGAGTGGCCCACCTTTCTGGATTGACTCCATCTGTCTCCTGCGGGTAGGGTATCCTATTGGGGAAGAAACCAGAGGCAGAAAAGCCTCATAGAGGCTATTGTATTTCATCCATTCCTCTCCATTCATCCTTTCTCTCTCCCTCGCTCCTTCTCTCTTTCTCTCTCTCTCTTTCTCTCTCTGTCACACTCAGTCTTTCCTAGTGACTAAATTCTATCACTATTGCTTGATCATGCATTTACTTGGCTTTTGTCTGTCTTGCACGAATCTAACTCAGATTTCCTGTTTCTAATCTGCTGAGGGGATTTCTTTACTTCCTATTGCTCTGCCTTTTCAGCTATAAACCTCACAAAAATTAATCTCTCCTGTTCTCCATTTTCCCTCACTGCCTAAATTTTTTTTAAATTCTAAAATGCCTGCCAGTACTTTTCACACTTCATCATGTCTCCAGGAACACTGGCCCTAGGTCAAAGCCAGAGGCTGCAACTTGACAAAATGTGTTGTAAGGTGGTTTTCCCTCCACACTGTCTGCAGCTGTCATCTCTCTCAAGTCCCAAAACTGCAAATTAGCCAGAGTGGGCCTGGGATCATGGGGTTTTGTCATTCCTATTCATTAAACAAAGGAGAAGTTTGTCAAATATTTCCATATCCAGAAAAAAATAAACTCATAAATCTATATCTTTGCTTTTTATTGAAAAAAACAACAACAAGATTCTGACTCATAGGATCAGAAATAGCGATAGTGAAAACATGTTGAAAATCTCCCTTCCTGGAGGAAAGTGATTCACAAATAATTCTGTTTTTGGCCAGAATAATTGCATATTGCCCTTTAAAGGAAAACAGATCAGCAGCACTAATATCATTTAATATTTAAATTATTCTGTGGGTGATTTTCCATACCTGTGGTTGTTCCAGGGCAGAGACAAGTGGTAACTCTCTTTATTTAAAAGAAAAGCAATCTAAATTTCTCTAAACGATTCTCAGCTTAAAAGATTAATTGTACTGTTTTATATATTCTAGGTAATGTTCTATAAGCATCCTATTTGAAATCAGTGCAGAGACCATTGATATTTATGAGTTGCACTTTGCTTTACAAACTTATGCAGAACAAACTTTAGATATTTCTGCTATAGGAATATGATTGGCATTTCATTCCATTTTCAAATAAAACCTGAAATATTGTTTTAGTTCCAATCCTGTAACTGTCAATTCCAGGTGGTTATTCTAGGCATTCCATGTTTCTAGTTATAATAGTTATTCTTAAAATGTTCACCATAAGTTTACAGCAGAATATGTGTTTTACATGTTATAGTAGTTTTATAGAAATAGAGAATGCTTACAATATCTATTGAAAAACCACCATGTGCTTAGAAATGTGCTAGGTTCTTGGATTGTGATAGATATCATTGTATCCTCATAAAGCATTTAGGTATTAAACAAGTAATCACAGAAAATGCTGCAAATTAAGTTTTCTGGATTTCATAATTACTCTTACTGTTTGGGGAAGAGTAAAATCAAATTGTGCTTGTGTGTTTTGATCCATGAGCATGGAAAATTGTCCTGTCCCGCGGGACAAATCAACTGAGACTCTGAGTTACCCAGCGAAGGAATGAGGCATAGACACCTGTAAGAAAATGGCTGTGCACTTTATTCTGCTAACATAGCTCTTCCGTTGCTTTGCTCTTGCTCTGTGGCGAGGGTTACAATCAGCTCTTTTATAAGCAGGGAAAGGGGAAGTACGTTAGGGCTTAGGTGTCGATACATGATTGGGTAATTTGGGTTGCTAGGAGTGGTAGAGATGGTGAATGTTCGCGCGCGCGAACATTGTGGCGCGAACAGTAACAGGATATGCTATTTTAAGAAGAAAAAGAAGAAGAAGAAGATAGAGACGGCCATGACAGTTGTATTCATTCGACATTGCCCCCAACATCTCCTCCCTTTTGGTTTAAAAACAAAGCATTATAGACTGTAACCAACTGGATGGAAGGTATGAAGGGGGGGGACTGTCCCTGTTTTAGGTCAGGACCATGCTATACTATTACTGGATTTTACCCGTCATTGGAGACCTTAGCAGCAATTGGGCCAGGGCCCTTTGGCAACAATCGGCTAGGCTCCTGTCTTAGGTTGTCCAGAGTTCTTATCGCGAAAGGGGTCCAGTTGCCCGTCATTGACTAACCAGTCCAGCACCCTAGTAGGTATGCAGTGCCACAGGGTGGCTTTAGCAGGTTTCATTAGTACAGAAGATTTTGTTTTTCATTGGGGGCAAATGTCGTTAACCCACTCTGGGGAAAGGCCGTTTTCAGAAAGGTGAAGTCTGTGATAGTGCACCTGAATGGGTTTACCAAGAGCAGAGTTTATTTGGTCTTTGACCAACTGAATAACTCTTCGCAAGGCCCAAGGTGCAAAGGTTAAAATAAGCAGAAAGGTTATAAGAGGAGTTATTATAGGGATTATATAGGGGAGTACTGAGGAGGACAGCCAAGAGAATGGGCTTGGAGTTTCTAGGGATCGCCTTTTCCGAAAGTCCTCCTTAATTTTGTTTAATACGTCTATGTTTTGTTCAACTGTTCCTGACTCGTTGATATAATAACAACAGTCCTCCTTTAAGAAGAGACAAGCGCCACCTTTGTCTGCTGTGAGGAGATCAAGTGCTCGTCGATTTTGTAGAACCACACGTGCCAGAGATGTGAGCTGACGCTGTAATGCAGCAAGCGATGCGGAGGTGGATTCTAGGGCAGCTTCAAGCTTTTCCTCGAAGTCTCTAGCACTGGAGATGCCATACCCTAGGGCAGCACCAGAGGTTCCAGCAGCAGCAAGGGCGGTGGTCATGCTGACTCCTATCAGCAGAGGGATAAATACTGCTCTCTTGTGACGATCTGAAAAGGCTTGAGGAAGAAACTCTGCACGGGTATAAAGAGTCGTACTAGGGACGGTAGTGACAAGGAAACATGGACTAGGAGAAGAAGCATTAAGACAGGTAACAAGTGAAGTTACACCAGAAGAAGTGTCCAGGGGGAGCGGTGATAGAGGAGGTTATATTGGTGCTGTTAATACAATTGAAAGATGATGCATCTGCGGTATGATTGGAAAAGAAACAAAGTGAAATATTTGTTGGAAAGGGGGATAGTGGAATAGTGACATTCAGATTAAGATTGGGACAATTATTAGAAGTGTTGACATTGGTGACAGGAGAAGGCACAATGGTGAGTAAGGGTTTGTATAATGAAGCACAAAGGAAGCAATCAGAAACATTGGCACTAGGTGTGGTGATATTAAGAAGATTTAAAGCGCGTTGAATTAGCATAGGCCAAGTGGGTAGAGGGTTGGAGGATGTTATTATTTACGGAGGGCAGACGTCTTCTATCATTTTTTGTGTTATGCCTTGATCAGAGAGGTGAAGTCGGTGGTAATGCACTTGAACTGGTTTACTTAGGGCAGAATTAATTTGATCCTTAACTAGTTGTATTATTTTTCTTATGGCCCAAGGTCCAAAAGACAATATAAGAAGTAGGGTTATTATGGGGCCTAGTATAGGGAGGAGATAAGGGAGGATTCCGTTTAATCCACTCCATAAGGGGTTATCAGCTAATTCTTTTCTTCTTTTTTTCTAGGTCCTCCTGTAACTTTTAAATTTTGTCCCGGACAATTCCAGATTTATTGGCATAAAAGCAGCATCGTTCCTGTAGAGCCAAACATATCCCTCCTTGTTCGGCAGTTAATAGATCTAGCCCTCTTCTATTTTGTAAGACTACTTCAGCCAAAGAGTCTAATTGGTCCTGTATGTGTCGGATCATGCTGGATAGGACTTGAACATCCTCAATTAGTTGTTTAGACAATTTTGAATAATGAGTAACAGACACTCCTAGGCCGGCAGATCCTGTGGCAAGCGCCCCTGTTATACCTAAGGTAGCCAAAAATGGGATAAACTGTATGGCTCTTTTATGGCGGCCAGCTATAAAATCCAATCTAGGAATAGGCACAGGTTCATTTCCAGAGATAATATCTATGTCAGGGAGGAGGTAGGCTAGAGTGCATAGCCCCGTCCAATTAGTAGGCAGCAGGGAATAGGCTAGATTATTGCGGCAGACAAATACTGAACCCTGGTTTGCACAGAGAGCATCAGACACATTATGCGTTAAGTTACATTGCATAAACTGGAGCATCCCTAAGTTAAGCTCATCACTATTGTTGAAGAACATGGGTTGCACTGTAACAGGTGGGATAAGGACACAGGAGTTATTGTGATAAGGAGAATAAGTGGCATAGGGTGCTGGTATAGCTAGTGGCATAGGGGTTCTGGTACGCAGACACAGCCAACAGCCCTGAATGAACTCAGGATGGGTTTCATTGAGTAACTTAAGGGAGGCTGTAAGAATATCATGGGTTTGAGCATCTATATCTGAGCTAGTGGCTTTTGGTAAGGCTAGAGGATGATATTCAATTTGAGGGAATAGTTTTTTTGCCAATTCTTCCACTCTATGTTGGATAATGATCTGTCGAGCTTGGTCTTGTGGGCTTCCCCCGTCTGACACATGTACAGGAGGTTTTTGGTTCCAGCAGACCTGATCTCCTATTTTACTATTCGGGCCTCCACAGGGGGCCTGGGCAAGTTTAGGATTACCCAGGACTTCAGTTCCCGATCCTCCAAATGAACCACTAGATGTATTTACCAAAACGGCAGTATAATAAATATGGTTATTTGGACCGGTACAGGATTGAAGTGAGGAGTAACAACTGCGCTGAATAGCTGGATAATAAGTGCTTCAGGGACATGGCCCCGGTTTGCCGTCATCAGAGGGGATTACTTTTGGACGACTTATGCAAACCCACTTCAACTGCGATCCTCCTGTTCTGCTAGGGGTAGATATTAGATAGGCTATGTGAGTGGGACAATGCACGTACTGGAGTTTGGTGGTATCTCTATTGGGGTTAGGCATTTTTCCCCCTCCGCAATCACAAGGCTTGCCATAGAGTTTTTCAAGCAAGACATCACGAGAAACGGGAGGTCCCATTCCTCCATGCAAGATTCTTGGCATGACACATATAAGGAAGATTTTGAGCATGGAGCAGATAGGCCGGTCCATTTTGTATATAGGGAGAGTTATAAAAGGCAGGTGGTGGTAATAAGCAGACCGATATACGTGGCAAAAAATGAGACGGTTAAGATTTTGTATACCGTGTTCCAGCTGCAGGGGGCACTGCCGTAAAGCAGAAGAGCTCCAAGGGCAGTGATAAGGCTGCACAGGAAGAGTCCCGGAGCAGTGCAGAGTTGCATCAGTAGAAGGCGTATCTGGTGCTTAACCAGAGTTCCTGCGATGAGGCTTCTTTTTGTTTCCTTGTTTCTTCGTTCACACCGTTGAACTTCGTGACAGCTGGTGGCTGGTCACGGCTTTACGAATGATGAGGCTTCTTTTTGTTTCCTTGTTTCTTCGTTCCTTCGTTCACCGACACCGTTGAAATTCGTGACAGCTGATGGCTGGTCACGGCTTTACGAATGAGAGGGCCCTCCTCGTTCGATGCGGTGCTTCCTTTTGCTGGATGTCACTCGAGCCCCACGTTGGGCGCCACTTGTCCCATCCCGCGGGACAAATCAACTGAGACTCTGACTTACCCAGCGAAGGAATGAGGCATAGACACCTGTAAGAAAATGGCTGTGCACTTTATTCTGCTAACATAGCTCTTCCGTTGCTTTGCTCTTGCTCTGTGGCGAGGGTTACAATCAGCTCTTTTATAAGCAGGGAAAGGGGAAGTACATTAGGGCTTAGGTGTCGATACATGATTGGGTAATTTGGGTTGCTAGGAGTGGTAGAGATGGTGAATGTTCGCGCGCGCGAACATTGTGGCGCGAACAGTAACAGGATATGCTATTTTAAGAAGAAAAAGAAGAAGAAGAAGATAGAGACGGCCATGACAGTTGTATTCATTCGACATTGCCCCCAACAGAAAATGAACTACTTCTACATTTTAAATGATGATCAAGACCAGATCCAAAGTGGTACACATATTTAGGTCTCCTAGCCTAAACGTTGTTATAAAGTTTGGTTTTATATGTCACATACAAAAGAAAACCTAAACAAATTCTTGTGCATTATGTTATCTTTTATCTGGCCATCATTTAGGGTGAGACAAATAATTAAATCTCCTATGAAGTAAAAATCCAGTCCACATATCAAGTCATATGTTCCTTATCAGCTGATATATAAGAGAAAGCATGTGTATCATTCAGTGAAAGTGAAATTTAGCCATATAGTCACAAGAAAAGTACATGGAAATTAGTTTACATGGAAGGCAGGGAAGGAAGGAAGGAAGGAAGGAAGGAAGGAAGGAAGGAAGGAAGGA
>JAKSZT010054575.1:1050204-1060674 GCA_026826555.1 Tolypeutes matacus
GGAAGGAAGGAAGGAAGGAAGGAAGGAAGGAAGGAAGGAAGGAAGGAAGGAAGGAAGGAAGGAAGGGAAGGAGGGAGGGAGGAGGGAGGGAGGGAGGAGAAAAAACAAAGAAAGAGAGAAATAGAAAATGCAAATTATATGGGATAGAAAATATACTTGATGTGTTATTTGCTTCAAAAATACACTCAGTGACTATATAACCATGGAACTGAGGCTCTAAAACCAGGGTTTGAAAACTCTGGTTTTGTTGTTTTTTTTTGTGTGTTTTTTTTTTTTCCTTTTTTTTTTTTTTTTTTTTAAGGTACTGGGGCTGGGGATTGAACTCCAGACCTCATATGTGGGAAGCTGGGGCTCGACCACTAAGCCACATCAGCTACCCTGAGTTGGATGTTTTCATTTGTTTGCTTGTTGTTTGTTTTTTGTTTGTTTGTTTGTTTTCAGGAGGCACCAGGGACCGAACCTGAGACCTCCCATGTGGGAAGCAGGTGCTCAACCGCTTGAGCCACATCTACTCCCCATGCTCTGTTTTATAACTTGAGTGGTAGTAAATATTTTAACTTGTTTTGCTTAACTTTTGGCATCTGCAAAGTTGGGATAATAGTGTTATCCACCCCATAAGGTTGTTTTTAAAATTGAATGAAAATGTACATATGAGAGAAATTTTTAACCTATATATTTCAGTAAAATTACTTTTAATATTTGTATATTCTTTATATAATCATATTCTACAGGATACAGTGATATGAAAAAATATCCAGAGTAAATGGAGAAGAATTCTCATCACTTTAATAGCTCCCACCAGATAAAGTTATTATCTCCATCAACCGGTATTTATCAAGGGAAGGTGGCATATCTCTCTAGCACACTGCAAGAATCTCAGAATCAACTTCATACCTGGAAAAATGTGAGCACTTGATAAGTGTATGACAAATGAAAGAATGAATGAATGATGCATCTCTAATTATGTCCACCTGCTACTTTCAGGGACTTTGATTAGACCAATCGTTGGTTCTTAGAGTTTTAGGGGAAGAGAAAGGGGAGAGTTATATTATAAAACTGTCCAAAGTGTTCCAAATAAAAAGTACAGTGGTTTAGAAATTGAAAGAAAGGCCAAAACACTTTCATTTTAACCCACTGTGTCTAAACTTGTCCAGAACACTGCTAAGGTCACACCTGGTTGTGAAAGCTTAGTAATAAAAAAATATATAGCATCTGGTTTCATAAGCCTGAAAACAGAAGAGATTTATGGGAGAGCAGGTATATATATATATTACAATATCATGTTTGAGAAGACTGGAGCTCACTATGTGCCTGACCCAATACTTTATTTCCCTAGAGGTTACCAAGCTCTGTTACCTTTTGACAACTTTTGAAGTTCATTTGACCAGTATGGTATCACAACAGCTAATATTTAGAATACCTAAAATACTGCCATGGGCATGAGGTTTTCAGTCTTTTAAAATGAAAGTTACAGTAATTTGGATACAGAACTATCAGGGAGTGTAGTTGGGCTTGACATAAGAAACATCTTCTAGGAAGGAAATAAAGCCTCATATGGGCAATAAAATCTTGTAACACAAACTGTGATTTGTTGACATATGCTTTATAGTATCTTTTCCTCTCATCACAATTCTCAGGTTAACTTCAAAACAGTATGGGTAAACAGGATGAAATATAAGTGTTTTTCTACAACCTTTCTTTTTTATATATTCGAGGTTAGGCTGTTGGCTATATTGTTGCCAACAGGAAACAAACAGTTATTAAGCAACAAATGCCAGTATGTGCCATCCACTGCAATGCACGTGTAGGGATACACAAATTGATATGTGATAGGAATGGTTTAAATGATGTAGCAATAAAGAAAGAGCTATGAAAAGGTTAATGAAGATAAGCAAAAGTAAAAAAGACACATGGAAAAGGAAATATTTCTGTATATACTGAAGATTTCAAATAATAGAAAAAGCAGAATTTTGAAAGGGTGAAAGTGTCAGAATGTGTAAAAATAAACATAAAATGATTTTAAATACTTTCAAGGAAAAATAAAATGAGATTCTGTGATAAATTAAATGGGTTGAGGGTTGGAAGCCTTATTACCAGAGGATCAGAAAAGGCCTCTAAGTAAGTGATATTTGACTTGAGACTTGAATGACCAGAAGGACCAACTATACAAATACCTGGATAAAGGGCAAAGATTACTAGAAGATTAAAAAAAAATAGTCTTGGCATATTTGAAGAAGACCTAAATAACTAGTATGGATTAAGCACAGAGAGCAAAGTGGGCAGTCCAAAGTAACTCTGAAGGACTAGAGAGAGACTAGATATCACAGAGCCTGATAAAACTTTGGGAAGAGATTTGGGCTTTGATGCTAATCTAGTAAGAAACCTAAAGGGTTTTAGACAGGTCAATGGCATAATCAGTTACTGGAGTGCAGAATGGAGTGTAGGGAAGAGGAGTATTTCTTAGGAGGCCTGGTGGTCAACAGATTAAATAGTAATCTACACTGGAGATATTAATGGTATGAACAAGGAAAGTGTTATCAGATGGAAGGAAGTGGAGAAATGAAAAACCTATTTAGGAAGTAGAATTGACAGGCCAGCTGCTGAGGGTAGGGGGGTGAAGGAGAAAAGAAATCAAGAATCATTTCCTGGTTTGGGTGAGTAGTTTGCTGATATGAGGATTAAGTGGAGAGAAAGTGGGGGTGGGAGAGAGTAGAGCATTCTCTTTCAGAGATTTAATTAAAAGACTATCTGTTTCTAAATAAATTTTAAGAAAAGAAATGAGAAAAATCAGTGTCACAAAGAGTTATTTATGCAATAAAAACAGAAAATCAAGGGGAATATTCATTATATCTTTGTGGAATTGATGAGGTAATTTTTGCATAACATTCATTTAAAACATATTTCTGTTTAGATGTTGGTATTCATCTAGAATCTACGTGAAAGGGGAAATTCTTTACTTCCATATTTAGCTGTTGTGGAAATAAAATGAGCTATTTCTAAGATGTCTTCTACTACATGACAACCAGGCAATTTAAAATTATATAGTATAACAGAAGAACAATGTGCAATGCTCTACTTTTTGAGAATGGCAATGTGCATATTTTTAGAGTTTAGTGGCATATGCAAATAATTTCTCATTGATGGCAATCTAAGTATTTCAGAGTAGGAAGATTTCTTAAAATGCAAACTCTTCTTGGCATAAAGTTTTCCATGTGATGTGTTGAGCAAACTTTTATGAAGAACAGTTTATAAATATTTTAAATGGCTTCTGCCTATTTGCACTGAGTGCTTTTCATAATATTTTCACAGTCAGTGAATCAACTTCAATAACACACTTGACGTTAAACGGTTGAACTGAAATGACGCATTTTAACATAACTTCCCCTTCTACGTGCTTGATTTTGTTAAATGTGTTTTCCCTTTATTTAAATATTTTTCTTTTCTGATGATATACTCAAGAGAAAATGATGAAGAAATACCGTCCTATCAATTGGATAATTTTTCATTTTCAAATCTCAAATCATAGTTGTTTTCGGCTCTTTGTCTTTCATTCTGGAAATACATTTGGCTAAATCTCTCTAAGTCCAAAATGACACCAGGTTTCACCTGCATAAAAAAGGCCTCTAAACGTTATGAAATCTGGAGTGAAGATGACAGAGTTTGATTTTGCCACTGATCTCAATACACCTCATCAAGTGTAATAGAAATCCCGAGCCCCGATATTGCACAAGTGAACTCTAATAAAGGAAATAATGGTGTATAAGAGAATTCACCTAAGTGGTCTTCACAATAAAATGGTGTCATATGTAAATACACATGACAAGCACTGTATATTTTGACTTTTCAAGATATACCTTCAGTAAGCAAATTATTGTCCTTCTAGATAAATAAGAATATTGGAAAGTTACATATAAAGATGTTTAATTAATTTAAGCATTTGGAGTTAATTTCAATGGTATTTTTTTAGGAGTTAATTTTGGGAATTTGAATAATAATGTGATTGAACAAGGATTACCTACATTTGAAAGAATATTTCCTTACTTTATAAGTATTCAATAGATATTCAATATCCAGAAAATAATAATTTTTATTATAACTCTCTACAAAGTTAACTAATTTATTTTCTTTCATGAAGGTTTTAAATTTAGCTGTTGATATTCAATTTTTTTCCTGGCTCATAGATAATCAACATACTGTACACATAAGTGTGTGTCTCTGTATGTATTTAAGAAAAAGTAAAAATATCAGACATGCTGCAAGTTAGAAAGTAAGGAAAGTTTCGAGAAGATATTAATGTTACTATTTTAACTTCAGGAGGTTTCCTCAACACAAATGGTCTAACCCTGTTTGGTTTAATCCATCTCTTACAAATTCACGTATGTGCTGAACACAATGAATCATCAGAATATATTTATGTGTTCATAACATTGGGAATGTAATAGGAAACAACTGTTAGAAAGCAGATTTAAAAATCCATTTACTATGTTGATTATAAAGATATGTTCTCATTATTAATTAGGCCACAATAAATACTGATGTTTTTTAAAAGATAAGCAAATAAAATGCAGAAATTTTTATTTTAGCATAAAGAGTAATCAATGTTAACATTTTGTCAAAATAGTTTCTTTAATTAGAATTTGATCAAACTACAGATTCTGCTTTGTAATATACTTCTGCTAGTAACAATTGTGTAAACAGTTTTACCTGGCATTAAACACTATTCTACAATAAATTTATTGACTCTAATCTACCCCATTATATGGAAGGATAAGCCTCTAAATAATACACTAATGTTAGATATGTTGATTGTTTATATTTTATCTTTCAACTTTGCTGAAATATATAGCCTTGAATCTATATCTTTGCCCATATTCATAATAATTTCTCTTGAGTAATCCTAAAAGGTGGCCATGGGTTGTCAAATGTTTAAGACTTTTGAAACATATTGTCAAATTGCCCTCTAGAAAGTTTGTACCAATTTATAATCTTGTTAGCAATATATGAGAGTACCTACTTTTATGGTATTTCATTTAGTAAATTTAAAACACTAGGAAAAATAGGAAAAAGATTAAAATTCAGTCAGAATGCATTGTGTTCTCTTCTGTCAACATGGCATATTTTTGTAGCTTCATAATAATGCTGCCCATCATTTTCTCTTAGACGGTAGCACTTGAAAAATTAGCATATATACAGATAATATTTTTCCTAATTTTTCTGATTTCAGTATCCTATATGATATAGTTTTGTGGTGGGTACTGTGTTATCAGTTTAGTATTGCAGAGGAGATATCAGGTATTATTTTTAGTTTGGGTATATCAGTTTAATAATACTTTATCATACTGTATATTTGCGGTCATTCCCGCTCTTGTTATATATTCTGATTATGTTTATTTGAGATCCACAGTAGGAAAGCTTGCCAAGTTTGACAGTGTACAGACTTTCAGTATGGAGAATAGTATAACATTAATAAAAAGTCAAATATCTCTGAGTTAACAATTTTAGGATAATGTCAGTCCTCATATCCATTTGCTGAGGAAGCTTAGAATTTAACAATTAGAGAAACAAAGCTTTTCTGCCATTATAACTATGATGGCTAAGATAATTTACATTTAATAAAACATCAAAGTCAAAAATAACTCCTTGGGTCATCTACTTCACTCTCTGAATCAATGAACCCATCTTTCCAAAGGTAGTCATCCTTTCCTTTATATTGTTCTTTGAGTGAAACAGCCTATTTCACTTTTAGGTAACACAGAGTCTCCTCATGTTGTACCTAAACATGTTTCCTTTTGATGTCCAACAATCATATACTATTTTTTCTCTTCCAAATAACAGGATTTCCAATATTTTAAAGTGTCTGTCTTTCCTCCTCTGTCTTTCTTTTCAGACATAATTTCTTCAATTCTATCTATAATTTCTCACATGACCCATTTCCTCAGTTCTTTGACCAGGTCACCTTCCTGTTTTAGCTCACTGAGGCTTCATTACTAGATATATAAGGATGAGATAATAGGAGATCTGGACCCACTGTGCTTTCTGCCAATTAGATACTCCTTGGACTATTGTCTTCAAGCTGAGCATGGCAGTTCAAACTAGGTATATCCAGGGGAGATTATCTTCAATCATCCTGAGCAAATAACCTGGATTTTTTCATAGCTAATTAATCAATATGATCTGTTTTATCTGATATGGTTGTGCTATGAAATGCATACAGATATAGAGAACAAAATAATTAGGATGTGCATAAATAGAATTAAGTATTTATCTTGGAACAGTGTTGTTCTACTAGAGAAAGTGATGATTCAAACTAGTAAGTAAGATTTCAGAAATTAATTCATGTACTAAGTTTTAGTATTTTGCCAGAACTTAAGTGTGGTATTGAGGAAGTTGATACTTATGGCATTAGGAGAAATGCCAGTGAACTTTGCAATGTACTGTTCTTGAAAATGAGCAATCTCTTCTTCTCATCCATTCTATAAGTTAGCTTGCCAGACTACATTTCCTAAATCTCTGCCCAACCATTGCATTTTCCCTATGGAAAGGCTATGATGATCAATGAGTTACTATTTACTGCTGGATAGAATCCAAAATAATTCATTATGGTTCTTTAAAATCTGACTTTATTCTTTCTTCCCAATATACCACTATTGCCAGTGCTTGATATTGTTGCAGCTAGAAAAATCCCGCTTAGATGCTGAAGACCGTGGCAAGAAACCAGTACAGAATGCAGAAAATTAGGCAACTTTATTGACAGCATGATTCCTATTGGTATCCTGACTATAGGAACTGAGATGCCTCAAGTCCAATTTATAAAGATTTTTTTTCAAGTACATCTTCTTCCCAATTACATTATCTATGCCAAGCTCAGGCTAATCTCATCAACATGATGACACCAAAATGGTTTTAAACAGTTGTGGAAATTCTAGAGGTGAAAGAAGTGATACTGCAAATGTAATCTTTGTTCCTAATTAAGAAGTTTTTGTCCTCAATGTCTTATCTAGGTTGAACTCTTTTTTGTAAAATCCTGTTATATTTTGAGATACCTGGTGAATTCATTTTCATCTGCTACCATAACAAATCCCCGCAAACTTGGTGGCTTAAAGCAATGGAAATTTATTTTCTCACAGGTCTGGAGGTCAGAAGTTCAAAATCAAGGTGCCAGCAAGGCTACACCACCCTCCAAATCCTCTATGAGAGAATCCTTCCCTGCTTCTTCCAGTTCTGAGGGTTTTTGTGTGTTCCTTGTCTCATAGCAGCATAACTCCCATCTCTGCCTCTTTATTCACTGTGTGTCTGCCTGTCCTTCCCTATCTTTTATAAGAGCAACTCTCATATTAAAGCCGTCCTAACACACCATGATCTAATCTGAATCCTTGCCTTAACTGCATCTGCAAAGACCTTCTTTCCAAATAAGGTCATTTTCTGTGGTTCCCAGTGGGCAGGTTTTGGGGGACAGTATTCTACCCATTGTACCACCAACCCATAGACCTGTAATATTTTCCAGTTAGTCTTGAGTGCTTCCAACAGTTTCTCATTATTGATCACTTTCTCATTAGAAAAACGTCAAATAAGCATTACATTTTCACAAATAATAAAAATCACAAGTATATCCAAATACACACATACACACACACATGCACACCCATTATTCCTACTGTGTTGCTGAATTCTGTGACATGGACTTGCTCTCAACCTCATACACTTGAAACTTCAGAACCATTACTGAATTCACCCTCTCCCCTCTCAGATCTCAATAACCTACCCAAAACAGTTTTTTGTGCATTCTCCTTCCATAATATATTCAATTTTTCTTGACTAAACTGATTTAATAATTGAGTTTTTATGCCTTTAATGTACAAAATGCCACCCAAATAGAATGTGTTCATCTTTGATTCCTCATTAGGTTCATCTTTTTCTTTAATATTGATTCCCCAGTTGTAATTATTAACATCATATTAGGTTTGCACCTCAGCATTGCAAGTGGCAAAATCTAATGTGTAAATATTGAGTCTGGAATCAGGGAAACTTTTTTTTTGTATGCAGATGTCCATGATCCATTTGATGCCCCAAAAGTAAACTGAATCTAGAATTTATTGAAGTATAATAATTATGTAATGACCTTAATAAAGTCATCGATTTGCTTCATTCAATGAATTCATTAAACATCTATCCACATATTTGATTTTTTTATATTCATAAAGTTGTAAATCATAAACTCACTTGGAAAAGATTGGCCTTTCCAAAACCTTTTCAGTGCATTTAATATTCCAATTAAATGGGATTATTAACCATTTAGATATTTTCAAATGCTATTTAGCATTTGAAAATGTTTATACCTCAATAAGTCTTTTACTGTCACCCTATTTATTGCAGAGGATTTATCTATCTATTGTTTGTTTCAATAATCAGGGAAAAGCATTTTGATTAATTGAGGTATTTCAGTAGCATCTGCAAAACAGGTGCCTAGAATAAGTTGTTGAGGATGTTGAATTCTGTGTAATTCGTTTATTTTTTAATCTTTCAATTTCATTGGAAATTAGGTCTAGTGTATTAACAGCCAGTGTTTATTAGAGGAATTAGATTTCATAAGGAAGAAATCAAGTATAGAAACCTGAAGCAGAACATAAACTTTTCTTTTAGAGGAGTAAGAGGATTGGCAGAGGAATATGTTGTTTTGATTTCATCTACTTTTTTCTTATTTAATGTATGAATGCATCAAGTTTTATTCTTGAGCATCATATTTCTTCATGCAGGAATTTCTATTTTTCACAGTCTGAACTCTACCTCGGAGTCCTGTCCCTCCTCTTATCCACCTAGAAATATCCCACTCATTCAAGACCCATGTGAAAGAAAACCACATTTATGAAGACTTTGCTTAGTATTCTTCCATTCTGCTCAGGCTGGGTCACAACTAATTCTAATTATAATGCTTTAATCCAATTCTAGAAACACTGTACACATTCAAACAAATCAAATGACAAGGCCTATTAATGTAATTGCTAAATAGAGATGCTAGAGCAAAGACATATCTTTCTTTCTGTGGGGTTATGGACTTGCTGCTTGAAACATATGTCCTTGGTCATTTATAGATCTATTTTGCACTGATGTCATTCTACTTACTGTTGGTTATTTACAAAACTATCTACCCTCCAGCCCTTAGTTAGGAGAATTAAGTCTTAGCTTATACCATTTGTACAGAAATATTCTCAGCTCACAAATCTCTTCATATGATAAAAGTCTCAGGCTTAATTTATTCCATGAATTATTCCTTACAAGTTTTCTCACATAATGATATTTTATTCAGTTACAGTTTACATCTTACACTTTTGAGAACCAAGAATCACTATTATTAGCAAACTCATTCCCAAATCATATGTTTATGTACATAAGTATACTCTCTATGATCCTTGATTTATATTTAATACTTAGAACTATCCACTCAATAGATTATGTGAAGTGAAAGACTGGCTTGAAATTAAAACATTTCTTTCAATATATACATGTCTCAATATGATTTCAGCTGAACATTATTTTTATTGATCATATCCCATCAGGAAAAGATAATCTGTGAATTGTTTAAGTCTAACATGAAGCCTGCTTTGTTCAAAATATAGGACATTGTTTTCACATTCAAATAACTATTTTAACAATAAGAAAACAACAAAGCAGAAATACCCAACAATATTGGCATTTCCAAATTATTTTAAAAGTTAACACAACAGAAATCTAAAATGTGCACTGGATGAGATATGCATAATAATGCTCCCTAAAAGATGTCCACGTCCTCCTCAAATTCTGTGCATATGTTAGATTATCACAAGGCAAAAGGAAACTAAGGTTACAGATGGAATTGAGGCTGCTAAACTGCTGACTTAAGATATGCAGATTATCCTGGATGATCCTGGTGGGGTCAATAAAATCACAAGTTTCCTTAAAAGTGGGAGATAGATTTAGAAGAGGAGAATCAGTGGAAGGGTGATAAAAATACTGTAGAAAAGTAGAAAGAGATATACTATTTCTGGCTTTGAAGACAGAGTGAAGAAGCACAAGTCAAGGAATGTGGGCAGCCCTCAGGAGCTGAAATGGCAAGGGAATGGATCCTCCCCTAGAGCGGCTAGCAGCATGTAGCCCTGCTGATGACTCTTTGATTTCAGTCCAGAGCCCAGTGAGACCCATGGCAGGCTTCTGATCTCCAGGACTCTGTGATAATAAATTTGATATTTTAAGCCATCCAGGTGGTGGTAATTTGTCACAACAGCTATAGAAAACGAATACATAAAGAAACTGAGAGTGTCTACAACTGCAAGCAAGAGAATCCCATCCATCTGCCCTATGGGATCGAAGCTCCCTCTCAATTAGAGGTGGAGTAGGCTTCACAATCCCAGAATCCTCAGGATTGGGGAATGAACTATGGACTAAAGTAGACTTACTGGTATTCTACCATAGACTTATTGTGATTCTAGCAATGGA
>JAKSZT010054575.1:1061074-1119553 GCA_026826555.1 Tolypeutes matacus
TGTGGGGTCAGTAGTGATATCACCTTGCTCATTCCTTATTTTATGTATTTGCATCTGTTCTCTCTTTTTCTTTGTTAGCCTGGCTAAGGGTTTGTCAATTTTGTTGATATTCTCGAAGAACCAGCTTTTGGTTTTGTTTATTGTTTCCAGTGCTTTCTTATTCTCTATTTCATTTAGTTCTGCTCTAATCTTGGTTATTTCCTGTTTTCTACTTCCTTTAGGTTTAGTTTGTTGTTGTTTTTCCAATTCCTCCAAGTGTGCAGTTAGGTCTTCAATTTTAGCTCTTTCTTCTTTTTTAATATATGAATTTATGGCTATGAACTTCCCTCTCAGGACTGCTTTCGCTGCATCCCATAGGTTTTGATATGTTGTGTTGTTGTTTTCATTAGTTTCAAGGTAGTTACTGATTTCTTTTGAAATTTCCTCTTTGACCCACTGTTTGTCTAAGAGTGTGTTGTTTAACTTCCATATCCTTGTGCCTAACCTGTTTCTCTGGCCCTTATTGATTTCCAACTTCATTCCGTTGTGGTCAGAGAAATTACTTTGTATAATCTCAATCTTTCTGAATTCATTGAGTGTTGTTTTGGGGCCTAGCATGTGGTCTATTTTGGAGTATGTTCCATGTGCACTGGAGAAGAATGTAAATCCTGCTGTATTTGGGTGAAGTGTTCTGTATATGTCTATTAAGTCCAAATCTTCTAATGTATTGTTGAGTGCCTTCGTTTCTTTATTGATTCTCTGCCTAGATGTTCTGTCTAATGATGATAGTGGTGTGTTGAAGTCCCCTGCTATAATTGTAGAGGAATTTATTTCTCCTCTTAGTTTTTCCAGAGTTTGCCGCACGTATTTTGAGGCACCTCGATTAGGTGCATAAATGTTGATGATTGTTCTCTCTTCTTGAGAGATTACTCCTTTTACTAATATGTAGTGTCCATCTTTGTCTCTTACAATAGTTTTGCATTTAAAGTCTATTTTGTCTGATATTAGAATAGCTACTCCTGCCCTTTTTTGGCTATTGTTAGCTTGTAAAATGGTTTTCCAGCCATTCACTTTCAGCCTCCTTGAATCCCTGGGCCTAAGGTGGGTTTCTTGTAGACAGCATATAGATGGATCATATTTTCTTATCCATTCTGCCAATCTGTGTCTTTTGATTGGTGAATTTAATCCATTAACATTCAGTGTTATTACTCGTAATGAATTTCTTACTTCAGTCATTTTTTCTTTGGGTTAATGTATGTCATATGTTGTTTTGTTTCTCTTTTTGAGTTTTCAGTTGTTTTTAAACTCTCCTCCAACTCTCTCTCCTTTGTTTTTTCCTTTCAATTTGTAGGGATTCCTTTAGTATTTCTTGAAGTGCTGGTTTCTTCTTGACATACTCTCTTAATTGCTGTTTATCTGTGAATATTTTGAGCTCTCCATCATTTTTGAATGCCAATTTTGCTGGGTAGAGAATTCGTGGCTGGAAGTTTTTTTCTTTTAGTGTTTTGACTATGTCATACCACTGTCTTCTTGCCTCCATGGTTTCAGCTGAGAAATCAGCACTTAATCTTATTGTGCTTCCCTTGTATGTGATGGTTCTCTTTTCTCTTGCTGCCTTGAGTATTTTCTCTGACTTACTGGTATTCTACCATAGACTTATTGTGATTCTAGCAATGGAAAAAATTATATCATTGATGTGGAGGCAGTGGCCACTGGAGGTTCTGAGGGCAAGGAGAGGGAAAAACAGGTGTAATATGGGGGAATTTTTGGGACTTGGGAATTGTCCTGAATGACATTGCAATGACAGATACAGGCCATTATAAATCTTGCCATAAACTGCAGAATTGGATGGGAGACAATGTAAAACTACAATGTAAACTTTAATCCATGCTTAGTGGCAATGCTCCAAAATGTGTTCATCAATTGCAATGAATGTACCTCACTAATGAAGTATGCTGTTAATGTGGGAAAATGTGGGCAGTGTGGGGAGTGGAGCATATGGGAATCCCCTATATTTTTTATGTGACATTTGTATAATCTAAGTATCTTTAAAAAAATAAAAATAATAAAATGTAAAAAATAACAAAACTAATATGGAAATTACTTATATGTCTATCTTTGCATATTCCTCTTTCCCAGAATATAAATGCAATGAGGACAGGGGAACCATTTCTTTTTTTTTTTCCACTGCTGTAATCTTAGCATCTTGCACAGAGCCTGGTACATAGTGGTTCTAATATCTATTGAATGGAATCATTAATTAATTAATTAATTAGTCAGTTATGGACAATTTGATCAGATATTTGTTTTAGATAAATGCAGATGGTCAGGTTAACAGGATTTCACAATATTCTGGGCTAAGAGTGAGGAAGGGCTCAACCAGGTAAGAATGGAATTTAGAATAACCAAGAATGTCAGGACTGATAGCCATGTAAGGAAGAAGGTGGTGGCCACAAGAATGCTACATCAAATGAGGGATCCTTCAGCAGCAGGTAAAGTAACATGTGAGGTAGAACATATGCTGAAGAGAAGATAATTTGTTTAATTGTGGACATATTGAAGTTGAAGTGCTTGAAGTCATCCAAAGGGAGGAGTTAAACAGATATTTAGATTTACAAACATGAAAACTCAAGGGAGAGGTTAAAGAGTGATTTAGAATTTTTCACCTATAGATAATTATTAAAATAATATTATTAAAATCGTTTTTATGATCATACTGAAAGTAACAGTGAACTGAAAATACCAGAGTGTGGGGAGAAGTACTACTTTGTATATTTGGGCGGGATGGAAGGGATGGAAGGAGAACTTAAAAAGAAATATGAAAAACTTTGATTTGCAAGGTATTGCTCTGAAGTCAAGGGAGAAGAGGTTTAAAGAATGATGCAGTAGCTAACAGTTAAATATAAGCCAGATGCCTGAAAAGTTATCTAGAACATCCCTTTACTAAGACAATAAGACATAAAAGCAAAACGATCTTATATTTTGCATCACCCTTCCCTTGGTTTAGAAACAATCCTGAGGTTCAGTGCCCATTTTTTCTCTTCTTTATTTTCTTTTCCTTCTCCTTCTCCTTCTCCTCCTCCTCCTACTCCCCCCCCCTCCTTCTCTTCTTCACCTTCCTCTTCCTCTTCCTCTTCTTCCTCCTCCTATTCTTCTTCTTTTGTGGGGTATGGGATACCGAGACATAATCATAGGGAAGGCATGGAGGAGGGAATTAGAATGCTTGGTTTTATCTAATGACCCTTACAAGGTCAGCAGTCTCCATTGCAAGTGATCTAATCATGGTATTATAGGAATATTTTATTACATAAAATGGTATCACAGCCAGAATTCTGATGATTGTATACAGAGGTGAGATTCCTGCATATTTTCAATCTTGTAATTTTCTGTCAGTCTTCTGATCACTAAGGAGTAGCCTTTGCCATGTGCCTTCCTTCCTTGTCACCTAGCTGTTTGAACTCTGGTATTTTCTGTGTGATATCTTTTTTGTCAGGGTGCTTGGAGGCCAGCAGCTTCTGGCAGCAGGAGGCTTTGGTTTTGTGAGGTAAATCTTTCGGACTCATTGATGAAATTGACATACGTCCCCCAAGATTTCTAAATCAAGAGAAAAACAAAACAACAACAAAAAACCACACACACAATGGCATTGTAACTAAAAATAGGAAACACAGTCATCTCAGCCTCTTTCCTCATAATTGCCCATAGCTTTTGAGAAAGTACATCACTTTTGTGAAAGTACACATGAGAAAACCTTAAGCACTTAATACAACTTAATACATTTTTAATGTGGATGGTTAAAATAGATATGTGTGTTAAGAGGGAAAAAGGGAATATTTTCTTTAGAATTCAAATGCCAGGACCCAATTTCAGATATATGAGATTATCCCAGGAATGAACTGATTGGCAGGTAAATGGTATCAACTGGATTTAAGCTTCTACTGAGCTACAGAGTCCAATATGTTATACAGTGATAAGAGACAGACCCTCTAAAGAACAAGTTGAACATCACGGCCTGATGAGATCAAATGTACTTATTCATGCCTTTCTGATTCAAGTTGCTACAGTCATTATGAGTAATGTATCACAGTCCAGGTCAAGAAGCTTTGTCAAGCAACTCTTGGAGATTACTTTAGGAGTTCTAATATTGCCAATTCACATATAAGCAGTTCTTTTGGTAATATATCATACTTTTTCAGTTCCGTATCCTTGGCTGATGATTATCACAATGTTGCACTATGGCGTTTAAGATGTTTTAAATAATGATGATCTAGTGTTCTTTGAAAAGATCTTTCTAAGCCTCTCCTTCTCTACTTTGTCACCCTCCAGGATATGCATGGATTATTACTGCATCCTCCTTAACTTTTAAGGAGTGCTGGTCTCCTCTTCAATCCATCCCACTTGCCATTCCTGTCTACCCACCTTAAGAAACAGATTCACGGTAGCACTCTCTTGTTCAATTTCCCCACTGTCACCTAGTACTTAGCATAATGATTCTTTCACAGTTGATATACAAGTACTTTTAGATCCAATTACTACTTATTAATGAACGATTTAAATATATTGACATATCTAAGTGTGCTACAACTTTAAGTTAATCCAACTCTTTATAATGTTGAATTCAGGATACTGCAGATCCAATTTAACCATTTCATGTCACAGACTCTATAAGAAGAAATATTGGATATTATCCAATCTCTTTCCAATATATGAATTTTCTCAACTCACTGCTAAATGTTTTCTCAGTATCAGGAAACAAACAACCAGAGAGACACTCACTTTCTTAACAATTAGGCAATTAGCATTTCCTATACGTCTTCTTTGCATAGCACCTTGTTAAAGGTTTTGCCCAGAATTTATAAATTTAGCCAAATACCTGTTATAAGCATCCAAATTATTAAGGTTCACCAAAGGAAAGTATCTCACCTCTACTTTCACAAGGCTCAAAGTAGAAAAAAAACACTTTTAAAATCATGTATTGCTTCCTTCTTTGGAGAAAACTGAAGAGGAGTTCTTTATCTATGGGAGAAATGCATTTTGTGAGCAAGTTGTAGCATAGAAGTCTATTTACAAATACATAAATGTGAAGAAATAGATGTAACTTGATGAGCAATGTTCATTGTGCTCTAGAAAGCTACCAAATATATCAATTTTATAAATTAATATTTGAAAAAATCAATATATTCACAAACTCTCTTCAACATCTCTGAGTTAGTGGCATTACCCTAACTATGCCTTATGAACTAAAATATGGAAGAGACAGAACTGATGCAGTATCACATGAAAAGAAAACAATGGGGTACAAGAATGAAGTAGAAAAGTAGAGGAAGCTTCAAATAAAGGAAAACTTTAAAGAATGCCTTCATTGTGTCAAACACTCTTTTAAGCATTTTACAACTTTTCAAATTTAATCTCCCTAAGGTTGTGAGATCTTTATTATTATACCAAATGTATAAAAGAGGAAACTGAGGCTTCAAGATATTAAATCACATTTTCAAGCTACAGAATTAGAAAGTGAAAAAGCCAGAATATTCCCAGGACATGAAAAAAGCTGAGTTTATGCTCTCTCAATCCATTAACAAGCCCACTTGTCCATTTTATCTTTATTACCCACCCAGCACCTAGCAGGATGTTTTGTAAAGTGAAGGTGTTCAATAAGTATTGTTGAATTTCGTTTCATGAAATATGTATAATAAGTTAACATATTATAATGCCTATTGCTTAGAATTGTCTTGTCCCTACAAGTCATCTGAAAGAATGTGCAATTCCCATATCGCTATATGATCAAGCATTTGTCTTTCCACTGCTCTTTAGCTCTATTTTACATTCAAAATTAATATGTGCAAAATGTGGGTCACACTGAGAAGTGTGAAACACACTAATAGACTATTTTCTGCTTTAATTCATTTTGAAAATATAATGTTAGTTGACTTTACATGTTTTTAAGTATGCAGCTATACATTCCCTCATTTTATTCCTTCTCAAAATTAGTTGGTGACAGCAATGGTGATCGTAAGCACACTTGGTTTAGGAACCTACTACTGAAGGGTTGAGGATAAAATCGGGCACAGTGAACCATTTTTAGGGATGTAAGTTTTAGAAAATATTCTACATCTTCCTACCTACAATGCATTCAATCAAAAGCCCTGGAGGACCCACCATATCCATGGGATATAAGCCCTCTCTCACTTGGAGGTGGAGTGGACATCACCATCCCATACCCTCAGGATTAGGGGAAGAACTATGGACTAGAGTGGCCTTGAAGGTATTCTGTTGTTCACATATGGTGATTCCAGCAATGGAAGAAATTATAACAATGAGGTGTAGCCAGTGGCCACTTGACACTTTTGGGGCAGGGAGGGGACGAGCAGTTGAAATACAGGGGCTTCTTTGGGATTTGGAGGTTGTCCTGAGTACCGTTGTGGCAACGGATGTAGGCCATTTTAAATCAGCACACACCACTCAGAACTGTGTGAGAGAGAGTGTGGTCTATGGTGTGAACTGTGGTCTATGGTTGGTGGCAAGGCCCCAGGATGTGTAAGTCCATTGAGGGTGGTGGGCCACACTTGTGGGAGATGTTTGTGTGGGACGTGGTGGGAGGTGTGGGAGGTGGGCAACATGGGAATCCCAGCGGGTTCTGTGTAATATTTTGGGTAATCTAAGCACCTCTTAAAATATATATATATATATATATAACATTTTTGTAAGCAAATGCACATATATGCATATATATTTATATATCATTTGCAAATGTTGGTATGTATTGTGAAAATTTTGATTTTTACCCACAATAAAAAAAAAAAAAAAAAAAAAAGAATTGCTGAGGCAGGATGGAAAAAAAAAAAAAAAGTCCTGGAGGCACGGGCTTTGTCTATTATTAGAGTGGTCTTTGTTTATAGGGGAGAACAAACTTTTGGGGAGCCTACATATTACCATACTCTCATACCCCTTAACACCCAAGACCCTAGAAGTACCTCTGTATTCCTGTATTCCAAGCATTGTCTCCAAACTTAGCTCAGTTTCTACATTGTGAGTTTCTTAAAGACTTGCAAAACTAGAAGATTGTGTAAAGTACTTTTGTTTTAGAGAAGACACCAAGCAGGTGACTTGCTAGGCAATCAATAAGTATTAATTTAAATATTAAATTTCTGATCTTAAGAACCTTCCAATTGTCACCAAATTCATAAATATACTCTGTACTATTTCTAATCCTTTTCCTGAACTTTCAGTAAAAGTAATAAGCAAAAACATAATATAAAGGAAAATTACAAACTCATAATATTTTAAACACTTTTCCTTTTTTACATGAAATCAACCTTTTTAATTCTTCCAACCATAATCAGTTCTGGATTTGCAAATCCTCAAAAAAAAAAAAAAAAAGAGAGAATCCATGTATTGGAAATAGAGATATATGTTTTTATCCTAAGCTTACCTCTTTGTACCTAAGTAATCATAAAGTAAATAAATCATTCCTCATTTCCTCATCTATAAAACTGACAAAATAAAACCTATCTCATAGCGTGACAATTAATAATTTAGGTAACTCATTCAAAGACATATTAAAGTTACCTAGCACATTGTAAGCAATCTAAAAATGGTGTTCCATCCACCCCTCCTATCCTGTCTTATATAAAAGCTCATCGAATATTTGAAGACATATATGATGTTTACTTTTAAATTCTCATCTTTACTCTCAACTTCTCCAGGTCCTTCAAGCATTAATCCTATGACACGGTTCCTAGATTCCTCTTTATCCTGGGATGAATTCTAGGGTGACAATGAAATCATAAAAATGTGAATACTGGAGCAGAACATAGTTCTCCGACAATACTATGAATGTTATTAACAAACACCACACTGAAATCAAGACACACTTCACTCATTGAATCAATCACTAGATGAGTAGCTAGAACAAATGAAGAACAAGAGTTTTCTATGAACCAGTCTAGTATTAGTGGACCCATGTTGCCTCCTGGAGATCACAAATGTTCACCAATTATTTTGTTAATGATGCATTGTACAATTTTGCGAGAAATCAAAATTGGGTTTAAAGTTAAGTATTAGCTTCGTTATTTAGTATTCGTAGAAACTTGGATTATTTACTTTACCTCTCCTTAACTCTTCTGAGTTAAGAAGAATAAAGATGATAATATTACCCTCTTTTGAGAATAATATTAGCACCTGCCTCATAGGTTTTTTGAGGACCCAATGTGTTAATTATGTAAAGAATTTATAGGTCTATAACATTATATTAAGCACCAATATATGCTTACCTATACTATTACCTATTACCTATGTTTAAGAAGTGGGACTTTAATTTTTTAATTATACAGAATATATTTTAAATTTATTAATAGCCATGTACAATTTTCTAAAAGTAGAAAGACACTTTTATAGTCAAGAAGTAGGAGAAGACAACATAAAAAATGACTAAATGCAGTATGTTAAATATGATTAAAATTTACCATAAAGCTTCATGGGGAGAAAGGAAGGGATTGAGATTACATACAAGTAATATAAGAAAGATTTAACTGAGTAATTTCAGCTGAAAAGAAGAACTTGTACAGAATTACAAATTGGAAAGAACATTTGGAGCATAATTTGTGTACTCTCTTGAATGTCAGGAGATGTATATTCTACTTAATTTGATGGATTTAGGGAGACGTAGATTTTGAATCCAAGAATATATTTGTGAGGCAAATTTTCTTGTTAAGAGAGAAGCAGGTAAGCCAAGTTACAAGCATTGCAGTAATTCTTGTGACAGTAATTCAGATGCACTCTGGAAGTGTTAGTTATGGAAATTAGAGGTCATATTTCAGAGAAATTCCAGCTTAGATTCCATATATAATCATTTCATAGAGAGATAACAGAGAAAAGGAGGAGCCCCCAATTTTTAAATGTATTAAACATATATTTACTAAATATTAAACACTTATTAAACATTTATTATTTCCCAGGTGTCTGGCTAAATACTTCACGTGATTTGTTATTTTAATTCTTACGAAATTTTTTTGATGTGGGCTAATATTATTATACTCATCTTGTTTCTTGTAAGGAAACAGAGCCTTTTAGGAAGTTCAGTAGATTGCTTTAGGTTACAGCATTAATAGCAGGTAGAGCTAGGACATGAAGCTGGGCAATCAGGTTCCAGGGTCTACGCTCTTTTAATTACTCAGCCTTACCTCTTGCTTGATCCTGAGGCATCAGGTCTGGGTAACTAAATGAACCTAACAGACAAGGCAGCCATAGGCCCTGCTTTGTTTGAAGGGGAAGGAAGACTATCAAATTGGTTAGGACATCTTAAGTTTAAGGTGTCAGTGGGTGTTTTAGTTTGCTAAAGGCTGCCCAAGCAATATACCAGAAATGGGTTGGGTTTTACAATGGGGATTTATTAACTTATAAGCTCACAGTTTTGAAGCTATGAAAGAGTCCATATCAAGGCGTTATTGGGAGATGCTTTCTCCAAGAGCTGCAGCTACATGTGATCAGGCACATGGCAGGGCACAATGGTGGCATCTGCCTGCTCCTCCAGGTTCCATTGATTTCAGCTTCTGACTTCCATGGCTTCCTCTATCCTTTTCTAGGAGTGTTTCTCTGTGTCACTTCATGTTTCTCCCATTTATAAAGGACTCTGGTAAGAGGATTAAGACCCACCCTGGGTCACACAATCTAACCAAAGGCCCTTAATTAAAAGGTCATACCTACAATGGGTTTGCACTTAACAATGGAATGGATTAGTTCTAAGGACATGATCTCCTGGGGTCCACCCAGCTTCAAACTGTCTTAACCCCAGAAAGACATGTTCTTTCCATATGTAAATACATTCATTCCATCAAAATATTTCAAAAAGGGTTAAATCATTTCAGTAATAATATTAAGTACAAGTCTCATCAAAATTGGTAATAGACTTGCTGCCTTGGGGCAAAGTTCCCCCAATTATCCACCTTTCCAACAACATTGAACATATTTTTTTCTGTCATAAAAAAAGCAATCATGGGATCCAGTGTCAGATTATGCAGATAGAGACCTATTGAAAGTCAGGGGTATAGATCAAGTGATTTAGAAATAATTGCCCTATGAGCAAATATTGAAATTAAATTAATTGGATTTTTCCCCTTTGGTTTTTCCCTTTGTTATAGAAGTTATGGGTTTACAAAACAATCGTGCATATAGTACAGGATTCACCCTATTATTAACACCTTGCATTGGTGTGGAACATTTGTTATAATTGATGATAGCACTTGTTTATAATTATACTCTTAACTAAAGTCCATGGTTGACCTAAGGGTTCACTGTGTGTTGTACTTCCGTGGCTTTATAAAAGACTTTTATTCTCTTATAATATATATAATCTAACATTCCCCCTTTTAATCACATAATATATATATATATATTTCAGTACCGTTAATCACATTCACAATGTTGTGCTACCATCACCACTCTCCATAACCAAAACATTAACATGATTCCAAATAGGAACCCTGTACATTTTAATCCTAAACTTCATATTCCCTATCCCCTTTTGGTTCCCTGGTAACCTTTATTCTTGATTCTGACTCTATGAGTTTGCTGACTCTAATTATTTCATATTAATGAGATCATACAATATTTGTCATTTTGTGTCTGGTTTATTTCATTAAACATGATGTTTTCAAGTTCACCCATGTTGTCAAATTTATCAGGCCTTCATTCTTTTTATAGCCAAATAATATTCCATTGTATATGTATATCACATTTATATATACATTCATCTGTTGATGGACACTAGGGTTGCTTCCATCTTTTGTCAACTGTGAATAATGCTGCTATGAACATAAGTTTGCAAATATGTTTGAATCCTTGCTTTCAATTCTTTTGGGTATATACCTACTAGTGCAGTAATTGGTTATTTTTAAAACAATTTATTGAAGTATATCATTCATACATACATAAGTGTTCAGTAAACATCATGAATGTACAAAACAAACATGCATAACATCATCAAGAGCTCCCACATATCAACCCCCCCACAAACACCTTGCATTGTTGTGAAACATTTGTTAACAAATCATGAAAGAACATCATCAAAGTATTACTACTAACTATAGTCCATATCTTCCTCCCCTATACATTTTTTTAAGGATTTATTTATTTATTTACTTTTATCCATTTTTACCCTTCTCCGCCCCTGTATTTGCTGTTTCTGTGTCCATTCGCTGGGCGACTTTGTGTCTGTTTCCTGCCCTCTCTTCTCATCCTTCTCCTGTCTTCACTGGGATTCGATCTTCAGAACCTCCGATGTGGGAGAGAGGCATCCTACTGCCTGTGCTACCTTAGTTCCTGGATTTTGGTGCATCTTGTCTTGGCTCTCCCTTATGTCACTCTCCTGTTATGTCATCATCTTGAATGGCTCGTGGGGCCTGGTGGTGCACCTGCTCACGGGACCAGGTGGTGCACCTGTGGATGGGGTCTGACGGCGCACCTGTGGATGGGGCCTGGCGGTGCACCCCCGCATGGGCCTGGTGGCCCACGTGCCTTCTATAATTTTCTTTTTTAAATTTTTACCGAGAGGTCCCAGGGATTGAACCCAGGTCCCTCTATATGGGAGACGGATGCCCAACCACCCAAGCCACATCTGTCCCCCTGTTATATCTCTTAAGGTTGACCAAATATACCCAAAGTTATAGTCTTTTCCCATAGAGGATGATAATATAATAAATCAGGCTTAGTTTATCACCAGCATTCTAAAAACCAGACCTAGGGAGAAAAACTAGGTCTGGAGACACATGCATGGTTTCTAATATAGCGAATGTTTAGCCTACCCTGCTTATCATAAAATCAGGACTGTGAGAATATTCTCAAGTGCAGAGGTTTTTAACAAGGGGTCCATGAGCTTGAATTTAGATTCAAAAAACATTCCTGTGGGGATGTGTTGTTGTGAGTGTGATATATTTATTACATAATACATAGTACAGTGTGGACTTAGTAAGCAGTCCGTGGTTTTCACCTGACTGGCAAAGGGTTCTGTGGAACAAAAAGTTTAAGAACCCCTGTTGTGGGATTGCTGGGTCAAATGGCAGGTCTGCACTTAGTTTTCTGAACAATGTCCTGAACTCTATTCTACAGAGGCTGCATCATTTTATATTGCCACTAGCAATGATGAGTGTTCCTATTCTCTCCAACACTTATTACTTTCTGCTTTTTTTTTTTTTAATAGCAGCCATTCTAAATGGTGTTAAATGGTATCTTGTGGCTTTGATTTGCATTTACCTGATGGCTAATGATGGTCAGCATCTTTTCATGTGCTTTCTGGCCATTTGTATATCATCTTTGGATCTATGTCTGGTCAAGTCTTTTGCCAATTTTTAATTGGGTCGTTTGTCTTTTTGTTGTTAAGTTGAAGGATCTCTTGATATATTCTGGTTACTAAGCTTTTATCCAACATGTGGTTTCCAAATATTTTCTCCCATTGTGTAAGTTGTCACTTTACTTCCATGATAAAATCTTCTGATGCACAAAAGTTTTAAAATTTGATGAGATCCCATTTATCTATTATTTGCTGCTGCTGCTTGGACTTTGGGTGTAAAGTCTAAGAAACCATTGTCTAACACATGGTCCTGAAATTGTTTCCTATGTTTTCTTCTAAGAGTTTTCTAGTTTTGCCTCCTTTCAGCCACAATCCCATTTATAAACCAGCCATGTTAGTTATAATCACTATAATGTGTTACCATCAACTCTATCCATCTCCATGCTTTTACTGTCAAGCTAATTAAAAATTCTACATACATTCTACATACCCCATCTCAGCCCTCATCCCATCTCCTAGTAACCTATATTCTAGTTAGTAACTCCATCTGTTTATTCTCCATATTTATTTCATATTAGTGAGACCATACAATATTTGTCCCTTTGTTCCTACTATTTCATTCAGCACAATGTCTCCAATATCATGCTATCATATGTGTCCCAATTTCATTTCTTTTTACCACAGTATAATATTCCATCATATGTATACACCACATTTTGTTTATCCATTCATCAGTGGATGGACACTTGGGTTGCTTCCATCTCCTGGCAACTGTGAACAATACAACTATGAAAATCCATGTACAAACATCTGTCTGTGTCACTGTTTTCAGTTCTTCTGGATATACCCCTAGTTGAGGGATTGCTGGATCATATGGCAACTCTATAGCTAGTTCCCTGAGGAACTGCCAAACTGTCCTCCACAAAGGCTGCACCATTTCACATTCCCATCAACAGGAAAGCAATGTTTCCATTTTCCACATCCCCTCCAGCACTTATCATTCTCTGCTTTTTAAATAATGACCATTCTAGGAGGTACAAGATGATATCTTATTGTAGTTCCGATCTACATCTCCCTAATAGCTAGTGATATTGAACATCTTTTCATGTCCTTTTTTGCCATTTATATTTCATCTTTGGAGAAATGCTTATTTAAGTCTTTTGCCCATTTTTTAAATTGAATTGCTTGCCCTTTTATTGGTGAGTTGTATGATCTCTTTATATAGCATGGAAATCAAACTCTTATTGGATATGTGGTTTCCAAATGTTTTCTCCCATTGATTGGGCTGACTTTCCACTTTCTTGACGAAGTCCTTTGAAGCACAAAAGTGATTAAGTTTGAGGAAGTCCCATTTATCCATTTTATCTTTTGTTGCTTGTGCTTGTGGTGCAAGGTTTAAGAAACCACCACCTACCAGCAGGTCCTGAAGATGTTTCCCTATACTTTATGATGTTGCTAGCTATTCAGGGCCTCCTACCCTTCCAAATACATTTGATAATTTGATTGCCCATTCCTTTCAAAAAGGGCTGTTGGAATTCCTGTTGGGATCCCATTGAATCTCTATATCAGTTTGGGTAGAATTGTCATCTTAATGATATTTAGTCTTACAGTCCATGAACACAGACTGTTCTTCCATTTATTTAGTTCTTTGATTCCATTTAGCAGTGCATTGCAGTTTTCTAGATACAAGTGCTTTAGGTACTTGATTAAGTTTATTCCTAAATATTTGATTCTTTTAGTAGCTATTTTAAATGGAATTTTTCCCCTGGCTTCCCCTTTAGATTGCTCATTACTTCTGTACAGAAAAATTACTAATTTTTGCATATTAATCTTGTATCCTCCCACTCTGCCATACTCATTTATTAGCTCTAGTAGCTTTGTTGTAGATTTTTCAAGGCTTTCTAGGAATAGGATCATATCATCTGTGAATAGGAAAAATTTTAGTGTTTATTTTCTCATTTGGATGCCTTTTATCTCTTTTTCTTGTGTGATTGGTCTAGCTAGAATTTTTAGCGCTATATTGAACAACAGTGGTGACAGTGGGCCTCCTTGTCTTGTTCCTGATCTCAATGGGAAAGCTTTAGTCTTTCACCATTGAGTACAATGTTAGCTGTGGGTTTTTCATATATGCCATTTATCATGTTGAGATATCTTCCTTCAAATCCTCTTTTGTAGTATTTTTTTTATCAAGAAAGGATGCTTTATTTTGCAAAATGTCTTTTCTGAGTTAATTGAGATGATCATGTGATTTTTTCTTTGGATTATTGATGTAATGTATTCTGCTGATTTTCTTGTATTGAACCACCCTTGCATGGCTGGTATAAGACCCACTTGATCATGATGAATAATTCTTTTAATGTGTTGGATTCAATTGGCAAGTATTTTGTTGAGGATTTTTGCATCTATATTCATTAAGGAAATGGGTCAGTAATTTTCTTTTTTCATCATATCTTTATCTGGCTTTGGTATTATGGTGATAGTGGTTTCATAGTATGTGTTTGGTCACATTCTTCCTGTTTAATATTTTGAATAGTTTGAGTACGATTGGTAATAAATCTTCTTTTAATGCTTGGTAAGATTCAACTGTGAAGCCACCTGATCCAGGTTTTTTCATTGAGTGTAGCTGTTTGATGACTATTTCAATCTCTTTACTTGTGATGATTTGTTGAGGTCTTATATTTCTTCTAAAGTCAGTGTGAGTGGTTCATGTGTTTCCAGGAATTTGTCCATTTCATCAACATTGTCTAGTTTACTGGTGTACAATTGTTCATAATATCCTCTTATGATCTCTTTTATTTCTGAGGGGTCAGTAATAATGTCTCCATTGTCTTTCCTGACTTTATTTATTTGTATCTTCCCTCTTTTTTTTTTTCTCTGTCAGTCATGCTAAGGGTTTGCAATTTTGTTGCTCTTATTCAAGAACCAACTTTTGGTTTTACTGATTCTTCCAATTGCTTTTTTGTTTAAATTCATTTTTTTCTGATCTGATCTTTGTTATTGCAGTCCTTTTGCTTGCTTTGAGAATAGTTTGCTTTTATTTTTCTAGTTCCTTCATCTGTGTAGTTAAGTCATTGATTTTAGCTCTTCTTTTTTACTGTAAGCATTGTGGGCTATAAAAATATTATAGGCCTCTCAGCACTGCCTTCCCTGCATCACATAGACACTGATATGTTGTGTTCTTGTTTTCATTCTTCTCAATATATTTACTGATGTCTTCTGCAATTTCTTCTTTGACCCACTGATTATTTAAGAATGTTTTCTTTAATCTCCATATTTTGTGAATTTTCCTTTTTTTCTGCCTGTTTGATTTTCCAGCTTTATTCCATTATGATCAGAGAAAGTGTTTTTGCATAATTTCGATCTTTTTAGATTTTTTGAGATCAGTTTGTGACCCAACATATGGTTTATCCTAGAGAAAGATCCATAAGCACTGGAGAAGAATGTATATCCTGCTGTTTTGGGGTGTGATGTTCTATATATGTCTATTAGGTTTAATCGATTTATCATATTATTCAAGCTCTCTGGTCATTAATCCTATGCCCAGATGTTCTATCCAATGATGAGAATGGTGCATTGAAGTTTCCAGCAACAATTATTGTAGAGACATCTACTTCTCCCTTCAATTTTGCCAGTATTTGCTTCATGTAATTTGGGGCATGCTGGTTAGGTGCATAAACATTTATAATTGTTATTACTTCCAGGTGAATTGCTCCTTTTATTAATATATAATGTTCTTCCTTGTCTCCTTCCTTTTCACCACTTTTTTAACACTTAGTCACTTTTACTGATAGAATCATCATTTCTAGACTCTCTTCTAAGCCTCTCTCACCTGTCTTTTCTTTTCAGTCCGTAGCACTCCCTTTAGTATTTCCTGTAAAGCCTGTCTCTTCATTAAAATTCTCTCATTTTCTGTTTATCTGTATTCTAAACCCACCCTATCTTTTGAAAGACAATCTTGCTGGATATAAGATTCTTGGCTGGTAGTTTTTCTCTTTCAGTATCATAAATATAACATACCACTGCCTTCTTTCCTCCATGGCTTTTGAGGAGAAATCAGCACTTAATCTTATTAAGCATCCCTTGTATATGATGAATCTCTTGTCATCATTTAGTTTCTTGAGACCTTGTTCATTTTTTTCCATTATTTTTCTTTATCTGTTCTTTTGTATGTTCTATTTCAGAGACTCTATCTTCAAGTTCACTGATCCTTTCTTCTACCTCTGCAAATCTGCAGTTACATGTCTCCAGTATAATTTTAATTTCATTTATTATGCCTTCATTCCCATAAGAGCTGCTACTTTTATATGTATGCTTTCAAATTCTTCTTTGTGCTCACCCATTGTCTTCTTAATATCCTTAATCTTTTAAAGCCATTTTCATTGAATTTATTAAGGAGATTTGTTTGCGCATCTATGATTGGTCATCTCAACTTCTTAATGTCATCTGGAGGCTTAGTTTGTTACTTTTACTGGGCCATACATTCATGTTTCTTGGCATGGATTATAATTTTTGTTGATGTCTTAGCATCTGATTTTCTTAAAGAATTTATTAGGGGCACAATTTCTCTCTTTAGTCTAGGGTTTTCTGTTTGATTGGCTTTGTGCCACAGCCCCTCTTTAACAGTTGGTTCAACTTAATGTGAAACATTATAGTGGCTTGTGTTTAGCCAATAGAATTTTTCAGCTCTTTTTCATCAGTTTCTTGCCCTTTCTCCCCTGCTGGTTGTGGAGTAGGAGCTGAGGATGTGTTTGGTACTGTAAGCCATGGAAGCTAAACCTTCCCACATTGCTCCATAAACCAGTGAAACTTCTCCCACCTTTCTCCCCTCCCACAAGTAGGGATCGAGACACAGTCATGTGCAGTAATCCAAGCCATTCAGGGCAAGACCATCTGTAGTTGCCCAGATAGACTAATGAAGGTAAGCCCTCTCCTTCCCCTGCCAGGGCTGGCAATGGAGTCACAAGTGTGCACAAAAATCTAGTCCACACAGGCTGAAAGTGGCTGCAGTTGCCTGGATAGGGTGAGGGAGCACTGTCCCAACTACTGCCCAGTCAGGGATGGGGAACGAGCCACAGATGTGTCCAACATCTACCTCATTTTTTTAAAAGAGTCTCACTGAATATAAATCCTTTGTTGGTATATGTTTTCTTTCATTGCTTTAAGTATTTCAACCCACTGCATTCTTGCTTCTATGGTTTCTGAAAAGATCTCAGCATTCAGTCTAATTAAGACTCCCTTGTATATAACATGTTGTTGCAGCTTTCAAAACCCTCTCCTTGTTCTTTGCCTTAAATAGTTTGATCAATATATAATTGGGTGTATTTTTCCTCATGTGTATCCTGTTTGGTGTCCTCTGGGCTTTTTGTATGTGCCTATTCATGTCTTTTGCTAAGTTTTGGAAGTTTACTGCAATTATTTCTTTGAGTATTACTTCTGCACACTTTTCTCTGTATTTTCTTTTATGCAAACTTCCATAATGCATATATAATTATGCTTGATGGTGTTGACAGTGACCCAGTGGTGTCTTCTGCTATTTTTGCTTTTTATAATTCTTTTTTCTTTCTGCTCCTTAGTCTGCATCATTTCCAACATCTTATCTTCGAGTTCATTGATCCATTCTTCTACCAGCTCCAAATCTACTCTTGAAACCCTCCCAGGGATTCTTAATTTCAGGTATGGGGTCTTCAACTCCAGTAGTTCTTTGGTTCCTTTTTAAAATTGCTCTTAACTAAGATTATCAAGTTGTTTATTCATTGTTTTCCTGATATCCTGTAGTTCTTTCTCTGCATTTTCCTTTTTTCTTTGAGCATTTTTAAGATCATTTTTTAAAGTTTTGTTCAGTATGTCCACATTCTGATCTTCTTCATTGGTGTTTTCTGGATTTTTATCATCTTCCCTTTACACTGGACATCATTTCCTCTTTCTTTGTTTGTCTTGTACTCTTTTATTGCACACTGTATATTTTAATATTTTACAATATTAAGTCTGGTATTTATTCACTGGGATGTCTTTTTCTTGGTTTTCTCACCAGCTGGTGATAAGACTGTGATTTTTTTAGTTTCACCCCTCCTATCAGGAAAGTCTGCCCAAGGTGAATGCAGTGTGCAGAATTTTCCCTGTCCTTCTTCCCCTCTGTCTTGTCCTGGGCTTTTGATTGTTAATGATTTTGGAGTTACCCTGTTTACAGGAGTTTGGTTGTCCCCTCTGTTTCACAGGAGACAGATGTCCTTCACTCTTGTGTTTGAAGCCAGCAGGCCTTTGCTCCAGACTGTCCATCTTTGTAGTTTTTTTTTTTTACCCTCCTTTCATTGTCTCAAGCTGCTTTTGCCTTGAGGATAAATCTTGGAGCTGCAGCATGCTGGAGAGAACATCCCAAATCAATCTTCCCCAACAGAAACAGGTCCAGGGTCCTACAAGGAGGTACAGACTAGCTCCACAGTGCTCTATGGAGGAAATCAGGAAGGGTGCCTAGAGCTTCTTACATGGCTCCCACAGCCATTGTTGAAACAGTGTCTGCCCTCAGACTTGGGCCCCCATGATCCGAAGCCACTAATGAAAAGCCATGATCAGCTGTCAGCCATGCCCAACCACCGTTTTAGGTATTTTATATCCCTTTCTTTCACCGTCAAGCTAGCCAGGGGTTGGACCCCAAGGCAGCCTGCCATGAAAGCAGGGGATATGTACCTGTAGTCTCTGCATAGAGAGTGTAATTTAGTGTTCTTTAGAGTAATTTACCAACCTAAATTTCCCTGGATGCTGTACAGTGTTCTTTTGGCCTGTGGAATTTCAAAATAATTGTTCCAGATAGTTTTTGCCTATTTAATAGTTGTTAATAGCTGTTCTGGTGGATGGATTGAGTCTTGGAGCTTCCATCTCACCATCTTCCCACAATAATTTCCCTTTTTAAAAAATGCAAAAATACAGGCACTAAGAAAAGCTAATAGAAGTTCAGAAGGCATAGTGACTATGAAGAGAAGAAATCTAAAATTTATCTATATTTCTTTTCTATTTCTGCATAACGGTTTTCTACAAATGAAGAGACTTACATTAACTCCCATTTTTTCTCATAGTTTCTTTAGGTTAAAAGTCCTGCATGGATCAACTGGGTTCTCTGTCTGGAGACTCACACTCAAGGTGTTGGCTGACTGAGCTCTTCTCTGGAGGGCCTGGGGAAGAATCCACTTTGGCGTTGGCAGAATTCAGTTCCTTGCCTTATAGGACTGAGGTCCTCATTTCCTGGCTGTTAACTAGAGGTTCCTCACCTCTTAGAAGCTGCTAGCAATTTACTGTCAAGTGTCTTCTCACAGATCTCACAACTTTGTAAATGGTGATGGTGAATTGTTGTTGGAATCCACCTCTCCAAATCTCTCTGACTTGCTCTTCTGCCACGAGTTAGAGAAAACTCTCTGTGAGTTCAGCTGACTTGGGACTTAATTACATCTGTCACGTCATTTCACAGCAGTAACTAGATTAACCCGGGGATAGGAATCTTGGGGACAGGAAGTGACCTTCAGCATTTCAAATTATCCATCAGCTTTTACTTTGCTAGAATAAAAAGCACACTTGAAACCAAAAGTGAAAGAAAACTGTCTCTCAAGAATTTTATTTGGTACCTAAAAAAGATTGTTTTGTATAATTTTCACAGTATCTCTTAAGACTTAGAGAATTATCACTATTTTCAGATAAAGAAATTCAGGCTCAGGATGAGTAAACAAATTACTAACATTGTGTAGTTATTCAGTTCACTCTGATCATCCAAACCTTTGCTCTTTCCATGAAACTGCACATACACAAAATTTATAGTAGTTTGAATTCACTTTCTGATTGTGATGTAGGAATAACAATGATATGGGTGGTAAACTCTAGTGAAACTCAAACTCAGGATCCTTTACTCCTTTTTACAGTGATCATACCCAATAATAAGAGAAAATACCGAGTAGCTATTAGGGTAAGTTTAACTTTAACTTCTCTATGCTCTAATAGAATATTAATTCCAAGAAGGCAAGGACTTTGTCTAATAAAACACAGACTAGTTAAACTCACCTGGCTGGTTCATGATAGATTTAGTAATAATTGTAGGGAACAGGAATGAGAATTACCCTCACTTCATAAAAATTATGCTGCTGTCAGCAGAGGTTAAAAAACAACAACCTCTATATGAATACAATTTTCCTGTGCCTCAAGAATTTCATCTTAAGTGCAGCAGTGGCTGATGTGGCTTATGCAATGGTTTACATAACATATACCTGAAACATTCTCTGACCCCAAAGAATGAGATAAGATTGTATAAAAGGTCCACTTATGTAGGGTCTATAATTAAATTAGAGAAAGCAGGGAAGGGATTTTAAAAAGTTATAATTACTTATTTAGGTTATAAGCAAAAATAATAGTCATAGAATTTTATAGGATGTGTCTTCACCTAAGTTCAGAGCTTTGTAAATATGTTTTATTTTATTTTCAGGGAATATCTTTACCACTTTAAGAAAACCCATAAAAATACAAATTATTTATAATTATAAGTTAATTATCAATTAAACTGCTTCAAATAATTCTTTGCTTAAAGAATAAATTCCAAGTTAAAATGCATTAAGTATTCAAGCCGTATTCTAATTCAATATAAGTTCTATTTTCAATGTAATAGTTAATAACCACTCAATATGATGAGCCAGATATTGTTTCTAATATGTATATGCACATATATGTATACATTTATATTCATATAATCCTCACTTTAACCTTATGTGATCAGTGCTGTTAATATTTCCATTTTATAGCAGAGGGAACTATTTAAAATAAAAATTTTATTTGAAAATATTTAAGTAACTTGCTCAAGTGACAAAGGTACTAAACAAGGGAATTAATTTTAAACTCATATCTGATGCTTTAAAAAATTTTTAGTACTCCATCCTTCATGTCACATATGGTAATAATAATCATTTTAGCAACACTTATAGCTCAGAAAAGAGAGTTAAAATATGTCTATATATAAATGTACTCACATTATTCAGAGATGCGTATGTTACTGCATTTCTCTATTTTGTTTACTGCTCATTTAAGACAGTCTGTACTTATTTTAAGTTGCTGAAAATAGGTCTCCTTTACACTAATTAGTTTGCTAGGAGTATAAATTGGCAATGTTGTTCGGTGAATTCATATAAACAAGTCAGAGATGTGTGACTACTAGATAATACGCTTCATAGATTGCTAAAAATAATAATAGAATGCTCTTTGTTTGCAAGGACAACTATACTGATTCACTATTCAACTCACTTAAGCAAACATTCGCTGAGCAGTTTCCATATACAGGAAAGTATATTAGGCCCCATGGAAATACTCTGCCCTCAGTTAAGCTAAAATTCTAGTAAGAGGCCAAAAATACTAAGAAATTACTTTGAGTAATTGGCAAAAGTAAAATAAATCACTGAAGAAGGAGCACAGCGCTCTAAGTGAGTTTATTAATGAAGACATGACAAATATAATGATATATGAGCCCGGAGAATTTCAGCAGTTGCCAAAACCATCCCAGGTAGAGAGAAAATGCCTTAAGTATCATATGTGAGCTAAGTGCAAGACATTTATGGAATAAGAAATTACTTTCTTTTGTTTTATATAAAAGTGTAAGACAGACAATGAAGTTGAAAGAAATCAGAAGGGTCAAAATTGGGGAGACCTTCAAATATCAAAGTGGCATTTTTGTATGTTCCTATTTATAGTGAAAATATAGTAAACCTTTTTCAGTGGGAAAGTTAGATAATCATATTTATGTTTTACAAAGTTAAATCCAGATAGGATGTGGAGAACAGATTGGAAATAAATTGAATATAGGAAGATTAGGGAGGAAGTTATTGAAAAAAATCTTTTATAGTGAATGTTATCCACACGCCTTTTTTAAAAAATCTTTTGTGGATGAGAAGATAGAGGCTCAGAGTATTAAAGAGGCATATCTAATACAGGGTAGAGTCAAACCAGTTAGAAACCAGACTTCCTGACTTCTAGTTCTGTTTCCTGATTATATTGGTATCACTTTTTCCTCAAATCCTCATTTTGAGCAATTTCAAACAGTTATCTGGTATCTGGGCAGCTGTGTTAAAATATAGACATGAGGGTTTTTTTGTATTACCCTAAAGATCCAGCAATGTCCAGATCTTGTCCTGCCATTTCCTCAACAAAGGTGCTATTGGCTAGTAAAAGTAGACAAATGATTATAAAATGACCACTTTATTAATAGTTAAACAAGCAATCCATAGCCTATGTAGATCTGTAGTTGAGGAGATGGAAAATATAACTTGGAGCTAAGTGGGGCTTCCTATTCCCTTGCTAACCATCTCATCACTTTCACTTCAAATTACAGATCAGGTCTTGAGTCCACTCAACCAATTTGAAGAAAGGAGGTAGTGGAAGCAAATATCAAGACTTTGTCTTGACCTGCTCACCTCACAGAGACAGGAATATCCAACATTTAAATCACAGTAGCATATTCACTAGTCAAATGTGGCCCTTACACTATAACCAACCACAGTAGCAACTTCTCTTTCCCTGGTGAAAGAATTAAGGACAGCAGGGAAAGGGATAGAAACACGGGATTAAGGGAGTAAAATACCATTTCTCCTACTTTCTTCATGGGAATATACTATTTGGCTTAAGCTAGAGATCTGTTAAATTCTTGTAGATTTCTTCCTCACCCATATCCTGAAATTAAAACTGTCACTTACTCTGATTAATTTAAGATTTCTTAAATATCTCTTGATCCAGACTTGAATTCATCCACCACTTTTTGTCACTGGAAAAAAAATAAGCATTTGTTTTCAACCTACTAGATTCTAGAAACCCTGTCCCAAAGTCCCAATTATATTGACAACTTGGATTTTCCCTGATAAAATTCTCTTAAGTCAACAACTATATCAGGCACAGAATGATTTTTCCATTTCCTGAATTAAGGTATGAATTCAATTGTTTGTGGAAATTGTTTTAAGGTTTATTTTATTTATTAATTTCTCCCCCCATCCCTCACTGTTTTGCGCTCGCTGTCTGCTCTCTGTGACTGTTCCTTGTGTGCTTGTCTTCACTTTTAGGAAGCACCAGGAACAGAATCCTGGACCTCCCATGTGGGAGGGAGGCGCCCAATGGCTTGAGCCACCCCTGTCCTGCTTCTCGTGTCCCTCATTGTGTTTACTCCTGGTATCTCTTTGTTGCATCATCTTGTATCAGCTTGCTGCATCAGCTTTCTGTCTTGCTCATCTTTAGGAGGCACCGGGAACTGAACCCAAGACCTCCCATGTGGTAGGCAGGCACCCAACTGTTTGAGCCACATCTGCTTCCCTTTTGTAGAATTTTAATATCCCTTTCTATTCTCCTCTATCTCCAAAATATAGTGCTTTCCAGATTTGTCCATGGGTAGCAGGGTACCTAGAGACATAGTATACAATAAGTTGAATATTATGATACATAATAAACCTAAACCTATTTTAACTCTAAAATAAGTACAAGTAATTATTTGGGTTAAAGCTAATACCATCATATACCAGATTATAATGTAGGCAGGCTGTAGCATTTGCCAAATGTTTAACAAAAATGTATGATTGAAAACATAATATCAAAAGTTTTTTTATTTTTATTTGATAAATTTGAAATAATGCCATTATTATGTTGGTGTAGCAAAACAACTGAGATCATTCATGAAAACCAGTGTCCCTCAAGAACATACTGTGAAACACTTTGTTATAATACCCTCTGTGCAGATATTAAATTTAGGGCAAAGAAAGAAGTATGTTAACCAAAATTAACTTCTGAATTATTTCATACATTATGACCATGATCATTTTACTTTCTCAGTTTTTGACATCACAAGTCATTTTCAAAAAACCCTTCATTTGTCACTGATAGTTGAGAAAATAGAAGCAGATAATTTACTAGATTGTGGTAAAGAAAAATCGACCTGTGAAATTTCATCCTAGACCTATCGTACTCACTCAGAAATAAATAACAGCTTTATTTTGAGTGATTCTTAAACACACCAATGTTGGGAATTTCTTTTCATATTGCAAAATGCCTCAGTCTAGTTGGGTTTTATTTAAGCAGAATCAAAGGAAAACTTGAAGTTTTCAACTTAGGAGACATTAAAATCACATGGAAATTCATAAGCTATGCTGAGACAGTTTCAAAAGTTTTAGGCTTTACATTGTGTTTTCTCATTATAAACATTCACCAGTATTCCAACCCAAAAAACATTGTATGTCCAGGACTGGGTAAAAGAATTTCTCGATCCAGAGTGTCTGATAAGTGCATATGATAGTCATGTATTAAAGTGCAGTAGTTCTATTTCAGTTAAAATAACATTTATACTCAAGCTAATGATTCGTATATCTTCCATCAGTAATAGAGACCTCTTCGTATCACTTACAAGATATCTGCAAACCTCAGAAGGATGATAGGTATATAACAAGATTACGGAACTATTCATTTTACAAGTGTGAAAACTTCAGCTCACTAAATACTTCGGGTGAATTTTAATTTTCAAGAAGAGCTCAAATAGGTAATTAGTTCTCAGGGTGTGGCCCCTGGACCAGCAATATTAAAATCACCTGGGAATTTGTTGGAAATTTAAATTCTCTGACTCACCCCAGAAACTGTGGGATTGTACCTGGCAATATGTGTTTTAGAAAGCTCTCCGGGTGATTACAATGCATGGTAAGGTTTCAGAACTACTGAAATAAATCACACATACTATGTAAAAATATTTAAAACTATACATTGCTAGCCAGATTCAATATATTGATTTTAATTGTTTATATTGGTATTATTATTATTTTCTTTACAAGTAGGGGGAAAACATCAAGTTGAGGTAACTTGCCCAAGGTCATTTAAAATTAATTAGGGAGCAATGGGACTAGATCAAATGGTACCTCAAAATTTATGCTCAATAAATATATTTCCTTCTTCTCTATACACAATGATAATAGGGATGAAATAGTGAGTGGACTCAAGGAATACCTAGAAAGTAAAATCAGCAACAATATGTGCTTGATGGGATAAGAGGAGTGAGGAGGATGATGCCAATGACTGGGTGAATGAATAGTTTAGGGAATGAAGTGAAGGAGCATTTTGTAGTATGGGCTTTGTTTATTGGGAGTCCAGTGTATCTTAAGTTTGAGAGATGCCTAGCAGGCATCAAGGTGAAGAGCTCTTATAGGTGATCTTTCCATTGCCCTAGTTTAAGCTCACATCGATTCTCATCTGGACCAGTGAGTTGTCTCCTAGCAGGTCTTCCTGCCTCCAATCTTTATCCCATCTGATGAAGTGTACTACCTGTGCATGTTCTCAGATTCATTTTTCTAAAGCACAAACCCAATGATGCCATCATCTCCTGCTCAAAATCCTTCCATCACATCCCATTATTCACCCTCCCCAACATGCAAATACTTCAGACCCACATCTAAATCCCTCTATAGTTTTAGCCCTTTCCATCTCCTAGCCATATCCCATGCAACATGGTCATGTGAGCACATCCATGCTAAGAAAGTGATTATAACTCAAATATATTTTTCTCTTATACATACTCTGCAGAATACAATCACTGGGAACAGCAATGACTGTTCAAAAGCAAAAGTCTTAGAGGCACCAATGACTAGGAAAGTAAGTGACAGTAAATTCCTGGCTGAGCTAACTGTTCAAAACAAGCCTGTTTTGTAGGTGTCGGTTTCTCTGCTAATATTCAGTGGTGCTGTGTAAAGCTGGCTGGATGATATACTACAACATGGCAACAGCCTCAGCTGTGCTGCAGTTATTAGAGGGCTTACCACCTTTGTTTCACCTGAAAAATTGTCATATGTCATATGTCAATGTTCTGGACCATTTGTTTTAGAAGTCACAGGTAATAATTTATGCTGTTCTACCCCATACCATGCAATGCTTTTATGAGGAATCACGAGCAGGAAATTATTTCTACAAAATAATTATTTTGATCAGATGCCTATAAATGGATGATGTGCAGACGGCATTTTCTGGATCACAGAGGGCTGTAGTAGTTGCAGAAGAAGTTAAATGAAAAGAAAATTGTCAATTGTGTATGTTAGTATTGAATACAAATAATATTAGAATTGATTTTTTTCTATCCATAGTACATGCAGACTGGGCAGTAGCTAGCTAATAGTTTTGACAAATAAATCAATTAATTTAGGATTTCTGTTCACTCGCTTTTCAAGTAAAACTTGTTGAGTACCTCTCTATGTCAGAGGCAGCTGGCCACTAATATACAGAGGTGATTAAGACTTGGCCCTTTTCTCCAGGAGAGAAAAATGATAAGTAGATCATAATTCGGTGTAATAAATGTGAAAGTAGGAGCTGTACAGAATGTCATAAGAGCACAGAACAGAAAGGAAATTAACTGCATAGGGAAGTTAGAAAAGGGTTCACAGAGAAGGCAGAATTTTATCCTGTCCCTATACTCTGTGTAATGAAAGATAATAGGAAGTAAGGTTGAGAAGTGAAGGACAGGGAAAAACACAATATTGTTCCAGTTTGAGAGAACATTATGATAAACGGAAGTAGGGTAAGAGCATACGTAGGTTTTTAGAGACAAAAATTAGTTTTCAGATTCAAATCGAGCCTTCTCCCTCTTTGATGGAATGGGGATTCTGGTTGACTTTTTTGTCTTTTTCTTAAATATCAACATGAAATACCTGCATGGTATGAAAAATCTTCCAAAGCAGGCTCTAACCTTCTTGTCTAGTCTTATTTCTCTCCTCATTCAGTTCTGCAAATGCCAAGTTGGAGACACAAGCTGCATTTTCCACACAAAGGCCTGTGTCTCTCTCTTTCCTGGGCTCTACAGGGCTCTGTCACACCTCAGGGACCTTGCTCTAATATTGCTCTGACTTCCCTCCTTGCCCCAGTTGTTAAACTCTTGTCATTCCAAAAAGCACATTCCTATCATTCAGCAAATGACTGCCTCCTTTCATATAGGTTTATTGTAGAATTGGTGACATATCAGTGATTGTTTTCATATTTGGGAGCCACTTTGGACTGTGAGTTTCCAAATTGGTAGGTACCTAGAAAAGACTGTTATTGAATTTTATAAATAACGGGCATATTTTGGCCTGGTGGACTCCTCAGTAGGTTCAACCCATTTAACAGCCATTATGGAACATTGTTTAAAAGCATAAATAGTAAAATGCACGCATGCAGAGATTCATATAACATGCAGAACCTCAAACCAAATCAAGTACACATGTAATAAATATGATAAAGACACATTCAGTTTTTATTCAAATTCATTTTTGAATAAGTATATATTCACAAGGTTAAAAAATAAAAGGTATACAGCAAAAAAGTTTTACTCCCTTTCCTGTTCTTTCCATTCTGTTTTTCACTTGATGCCTATAGGTGACCATTTTTTATTATTTTTATGTATGTATTTGTCCAGTGTTTCTTTATGTCAATACAGTAAAATTCAAGAACCTGCATACATATTTGAGATTTCCCCCTTTCTTACACAAAATATGGCATAATATACACCGTGGTCTGAGTTTCATTATTATTTTAGTAATATTCCTCTAATTTTTTTACTGTATCAGTTTAGAGGGAGTGCCTCATTCTTTTCTTTTTTAAAAGAAAACATAATATTCTACTGTTTGGATGTATTACAATTTTTAAACTCCTCTGTTATCTATAGATATTTGGGTAATTTTAAATCTCTTGCTCTAAAAACCACAACACTGAGTAATCACGTACTTATTTCATATCATATGTGTTCTGATATATTTATAGGATAGATTTCTGGAGTGGAATTGCTGGGTCAAAGGGTAAATGCATTTGAAATTTTCATGGATCATACCAAACTATCAACCTCAGGGTTGTACAAATTGATATGATGGCAGGCTCGTAATTGCCCCCAAAGACACCCATGTCCTAATCCATGGAATCTATGAATATGTTCCATAATATGTCAAAAAGGTGTTTACAGATTTGATTAAATTAAGGATATTGAGATGGAGAGATTATCCTGGATTATCCACATAAGTCAAATGTGGTCCCAAGGATCCATATAAGAAGGATAGGAAGAGACAAGAAGGGGAGAGAGAGAATTGATTGTAAGATGCTATGCTCCACTGCTGAAGACCAAGATGGGACTAAGCACCAGGCATGCAGGTGGTCTTCAGAACCTGGGAAACACAAGGAAAAAACCCTTCCTAAAGCTTCCAGAAGGGATGGAACCCTATCGGGACCTTGATTTTAGCCACTGATACTGATTTGGGACTTCTGACCTCCAGAATTGTGAGATAACAAATTGGGTTGTTTTAAGTCACAAAGTTTGTGGTAATTTGTTCCAGCAGCCAAAAGAAACTGATACAGGCATCTCTGACAGTAATATGTGAGAGTGCCTACTTCACCATTGCCTCACCAGTTGGGTGAACCATCAACATCTGGAGTTCTGCTAATCTTTATGAGAAAGCAATATCAGTAGATTTTTCATTTCTCTTATTATGAATGAATTTGGCAATCATTTTATATGTTTAACATTAGTTTGCCTTTTTTATTATAAACTGTCCGTGTCCTTTGTCATTTTTACTGGGCTATTATTGATCTTTTATTTCTTGATTTCTAGAAGGCCTTTATTATATTAATCTTCTGTGATATTAAATATGTTTCTCAATTTGTAATCAGTCTTTTGTTCTGCTGATGGTATTTTTATAATATGCTTTTTAAAAGTTTATATCATCACTATTTTATTAAGGTATAATTCATACAGCATAAAATGTACCCTTTTAATGTGTATGAGTCAGTGGTTTATAATATATTAACAAGGTTATGCAACCATCACCATTATCTAGTTCCAGAACACTTTTATCACTCCCAAAAGAAACTCCATTAGCAGTTACTTCACACCCTTCCCTCTCTCCAGCACCTGGCAAACACTAATCTATTTTCTGTCTCTGTGGATTTGCCTATTCTGGACATTTTATATAAATGGAATCATGCAATATGCAGACTTTTGTGCCTGACTTCTTTTATCTACCATGAAGTTTTCAAGTTTCACTAACGATGTGGTATGTATCAGTGACTCTTTCTCTTTCTAAGCATTATGGAAAATGTGGAAGCATCATGTAAAATGTGGTTTATCCATAAACAATATGGATAAATGACATTTTGTTTATATATTCAACAATTGATGGATATTTGAGTTATTTCTGTTTTTTTTTTTTTTACTATTAGGAACAGTACTTCTGTAAACATTGTGCACATTTTTTTTGTGTATGAACATATATGTTTTCAGTCTCTTGGTCACAAACCTAGGAGTGAAACTGAAGGTCGTATGATAACTCTACATTTAACTTTTTAACCATTTTCAAAAATAACTGAATCATTTTACATTCCCACTAGCAATGTATTAGGATTCCAATTTCTCCTCATCCTTGCCAACACTATTTTCTTTTTTAAAAAAAATTGGCCATCTTGTTGGAGATGAAAAGGGTATCTCTTTATGGTTTTGATTTGCATTTCCTTAACAACAAATGATTATGAACATCTTCTCATGTGTGTATTGGTAATTTGTATATCTTCTTTGGAGAAATTTCTATTCAAATAGTTTGCCCATTTTTTATTTGTGTTATTTGTCATTTTATTGTTGATTTGAAAGTGTTCTTTATATATTCTGTATATAGACTTTTAATCAGATATATGATTTGCAACTATTTTCTCTCATTAAGTTGGTTGTACTTTCACTTTTGTTCTTGTTTGTGTATTTGAAGCACAAATGTTTTAAATTTTATGAAATTCAATTTACCTATTTTTTTTCTTTGGCTGCTTATGCTTTTTCACATCATGACTAAGAAACCATTGACTAAATCAAGGTCATGAACATTTATACCTATGTTTCCTCTAAGAGTTTTGTAGTTTTAGTTCTTACATTTAGAACCTTGATCCATTTTGAGCTAATTTTTGTATATAGTATGAGGAGGAAGGGGTCCAAAATCAATATTTTGCATGTAGATAGCCACTTGTCCAAGAACCACTTATTGAAAAGACTATTCTTTAGCCATTGAATTGTCTTGGCACTCTTGTAGAAAGCAATTGACTATAAAAGTACTGTTTCTATTCCATTGATCCTAATGTCTACTGTTATGTGAGTACCACAGTTTTGATTAATCTAGTTTTGTTGAAATCAGGAAGTGTGTGCCCTCCAACTTTGCTCTTCTTTATAAGATTGTTATGGCTACTATGTATACTTTGTATTTCCACATGAATTTTAAAATCAAAGTAAATTACTGTAAAAAAAATCCATCTAGAATAGTGATAGGATTACATTGAATCTGAAAATTAATTTGAGATTATTGCCATTTTAATAGTATTAAGTGTTTCAATCTTGAACATGGGATTTATTTCCATTTATTTAACTTTTCTTTAATTTCTTTCCAAAGTGTTTTGTATTCTTCAATGTACAATACTTGTCATTCTTTTGCTAAAGTTATTACCAAGTATTTTATTTTTTATGCTATTATAAATAGAATTGTTACACTATTTTCATTTTTAAATTTGGCATTACTAGTGTATAGAAATGCAATTGATGTATATTGATCTTGTATACAGCAATCTTGCTAAATTTATTTTGTCAGATTGTGTGTGTGTGTGTGCGTGTGTGTGTGTGTATGTCTTAGAATTTTGTATATACAAGAACATGTCATCCACAAATAGAGTTTTACTTCTTCCTTTGCAAACTGGATGCCTTTTGTTTCATTTTCTGGCCTAACTTCCCTGGCTAGAACCTCTAATAAAATATTGATAAGAAATGGTGTAAAAGGATACCCTTATCTTTTTGCTGATTAAAAGGGGAAAGCCTTCAGTTTGCACCATTAGGGATGATGTTAGTTATGGGTTTCTCATAGATACCTTTTATCCAGTAAAGGAGGTTCCATTACCTTCCTAGTATAGTGAGTGTTTTTTAACATGAAAGTATACTGGCTATTTCCAGAGGCTTTGTCATCATCTATGCAGATGATCATAAGATTTTGTTCTGTATTCTATTAATATGGTATATATTACATTAACTTATTTCTGTATATAGAACCAATGTTGCGTTCCTTGGATATATTATACTTGCTTGTGGTATATAATCCTTTTACTATACTGCTGAATTTGGTTTGAAGTATTTTGTTGGAGAAATTTACATCTATATTCACAAAGAATATTAGTCCATAGTTTTCTTTCCTTGTGATTTCTTTCTCTGATTTTATTAGTAGGGTAATTCTGGACTCATAGAATTAATTGTGAGGTATTCCTTCCTCTTCTATTTTTGAAAAAGTATATTAAATGTTATTTTCCAGTACATGATCTAGTCTAGAATCACTATTGAATTTAGTTATTACATTTCTTTAGTTACCTTAATCTGAAACATTTTCTAAGCCTTTCTTTTTTAAGACACTGACTCATAACCCTCTCCTTTAAAGGAACATCACTTAATATATTTGTAGTCCCCCATGCCCTTTATAACTAGTCAAGAGGCTTTCCCCTTAATAAATGCTACACTAAAAGTGTGATTTGTCATACTAATGAAAGAGAACAGATCAACAAATCTTTCAAATATATTTTTATTAGCTTGCAAGTGTTAATTCTTCTTTAAAGTTTTCATAGTATTCACCAGTGAAGCCATTTCATCCTGACCCTTTTTTGTGGCAAGTATTTTTTTTATTACTAACTAAATTGCTCTACTTCTTATAGGATGATTCAGATTTTCTATTTCTTCCTGAGTCAGTTTCTTTAGTTTGAATCTTTGTAGGAATTTGTCCATTTCATTAAGGTATCCACTTTGTTGGCGATTGCAAATAGTATATCCTTCTAGTCCTTTTTATTTCTGAATAGCAGTAGTAATTTCCCCCCTTTCATTCCTGATTTTAATGATTAGGGTCTTTTCTCATATTTTCCTAATCATTTTACCTAAAGGTCTTACAATTTTGGTTTCTTTTCAAAGAAACTGAAATTACTTATGAGATCAATTTTAAAATATTGTTATATTATGCACTATGAGAAAAATTATCATGAGTAAAGTAAGAATACAAAGACTATTGAGGCTCAGTTTTTCACTTATTAGTTCATTCAGTGTCATGAGGGACTGGGAAATAAACACTAATTTTTATATTCTGTGTGTGTGTCCATGCATGGTTAACATATATAGTTCTTTAATGTAGAGATAGTTATAGGGACATGGAAATGGTTATATAAAACATGCCTCTTTTATAGTTGAGGTAGATATATGATTTCTCTTCTTGTCATTGATACATTTTTATTTCCCTTCATTTGTGTAGTATCCTAGGATGGAAATACATTGGGAGTTATTGCTCAAAGGCACACGCACCCTTAGGTATTGTAAAGAGAGGCAAAGCAGGCAACAGATAGCAAATGCAGCACAAAGCTATATAAAAGAGCAAATCGTGTGATTATGGTGTGCTGTGTAAAGGACTGAAGAGAAAATCCCATCTGGAGGATAGTGACCTGAAGATTGTATAGAAAGGGCAAAATTTAAGGCTTTCGAAAGGAAGGTTAAACATGAGCTTAACCAATTTAACTTCAGAACCAAATAAAATGAGTGTGATGTTGCTACACTTTCTAAAGGGTTTGATGAATACTATTTTTCTCTTTTTTATGTGAAAGAAAATTTCAAACTCTAAAGAGCAGTTTCAGAATCTCTACAGGATACTGTTGTACTTAAAAACAGTGCTAAAAATGACTGTTGGAGGAACAGTAGAGTCATTGCAAAAGCTCAAAAGTGTGAAATAAATAGACCAAAAAGTATTCTTCTTAAAATATCTTTAGGTGTTTTTGAAGGAATTAGGATTTGGGTGGAAATTTCTCAGCACAGATACTGAGCAGTCTTCTAATGGCAGCTGTGATATTCAACAGTGATCCTAGACATGCTGTGAAGATAAACTCCCTGGCCCATAAAGGATGCAACCCTCCTTGTGCTATAACTTTTCTGATGATATTACACTATAGGCCAATTTCTATGTAAGAGCTCAGTAGCTCAAATATGAATGCCATTTAAATTACTTATAAAAAGTAATCATTATAATAAAGAAACATGCTGTAAACAATTCTTTGGATGTTGCCTGTATCATTTTCAACTCAATTTCCTGCTAGTTTCTGGTTTCAGGACAATTTCCTGGAGTCTACACATTTTTAGCACTTTGCAGACAACATTTCTTTGGGCAAGGGGAGAAATGGAGGAGAAAAATGGTACTTATTACAAGAGCAATCATGAGTGCTTAGCTATAATTGAAAACCCTAGCATGAAACAAGACTCTATGATTGCATCAAAGTATGGTAAGATTTATGTGTTGTTGAGGCTATTGGTTAAGTACTGGATGCAGTATCATGACATATTTCACTGTCTTATAAATTACATGATCTACCACATGAGCTTTTTGTCAGCACAGGTTTTTTTTTTTTTTTTAATCTATTGACGTCAATGCCAGAATTGTCACACGAGGCAAAAAGTCATCCACAAAAAAATAATGATTACATATTTCTAAAATGATACAATAGTTCTTGGTTGAACAGAGATGCTATGTTACTTCTCATCCATTTCTATCTTAACTTTTTAAATAGATAAATAATGTCAATTTCATTCTTTCTCCTCTCTGCTGGAGCAACTAGAATAATTGCTTATTTTAGTCATTCCACTTCCCTGTGTTCCCCAAAATAGAAGCCCCTGTCTCAACGCACAATAACAGATTAGATTATTTTATATCTTTCACATATTTTAAATATTATTTACAAGCCAGAGTAGCTGGTGTGCTGGCCCCTTACCTTTGTAACACTGAGATAAGGCAGCACGTCATAAAAAACAGAACACTGAGCTGGCCAACAGATTACCAGAATTATCTAGTCACTTTTGTCCATCATACATTGTGTGATCTTGACAAGTCTTTTAACATCTTTAAGTCTGAATTTTCTTATCTGTAAAGTGAGAGTGTTTAACTAAACCATCTGTAAGCATCCTTGAAGTCCTAAATTTCTTTGATTCCAGTTTTATTGTTTTATTCGATTGCTTATTAGTGGAGTCACATCTGAATATTAGGTTTCTAATTTGTTTGTATTATAGTATTTTAATTGCCATCAGAGAAATATTTACAAAGCTGTTCTTTCTGATCAAAATAAATAAAAGTACCACAAATCTATTGGTTAGTTTTTGAGTTTTTGTTTGTTTTGTTTTTTTAAGCAAAAGGGTAAACGTTTATCTGGAGTTAGTTCTCTGGTGGGTGATATTAAGGTCCCTCAAGCAGAACTCAGGAGCTCCTGTATAGATGCCTGGTGCTCGGGACTGAGCTGTGCTATATATGCAGTCCACAACCCTCCAGAAGCTTGTACTTGGTGAACAACATTAGCCGGATATTTGGCACAAGAACTTTCATGTTTAATCCCCTCATGCATTTCTTCTTCTGCAATTATACTAAATATTTTGGGCAGATTGGTATTGTTTGGACCAAGAACAATTGGGTGATTACTCTCAATTAGGTCACACAGATAACTGAAATTCTGTACAGCTGCATCTTTGTCTTCAAACAGAGGAAGCCAAGATAACCAGTGTGGTAGGACTTCTTCAACATTTACACAGTCAGGTTTGAATTTCATAATCTTCCCTACTGCTGAAATGCAGTTCTCTGTGGCATTGACATTTAATTTTGGTCTTAGAATCTGCAGACTGAATAACTCTTAAAACATTGGAAGTGCTTCTGTACAAAAAGGACAATATTATCTCCACCATACTGTGCCATGACTCCTAGGCCACATGGAGCAGCTTGTCTGACTTCTGGGCTATTGTCACATACATATTGGAGCATTGGTTTTAAGAAATATTCTGCATATTTAAATGAGGCTGGACTACTGTGTTCTATAACATCATCAAAGACAAACAATCCCAAGTGCCTGTCTGGCTATGGTCTATGTGGATAAATTAGGTTGACAATTAAAGGAAGAAGCTGTTCAAACCATGGTAACACTTTTTCCTTGTAGCTACTGAATATTGAGTGTAAACTGTTTGACACTTTGGCCAGAATATAAACATCATTATCATCTTCATCTTGTACCAGCTTTTCAACCTGTTCATCATGGTCTTAACCTTGTCTTTTAACTTGTCACAATTCTTGATTTTTAAAATGTTCTTCAAGTTCTGCTTTCAATATACCTCCCAGCTCTTCAAAATGTTCATTATTAAGGCACCCATCTCCCATTACTTATAGGCACTTTGCAAAAGAAAGCTTTATTTCAGAGTAGACATCTGAATCTGGTTCTATGCCTATGTCCTTGATTAAAGTGTCGCGCATAAAAGGTCACATCTGTGTGAGATACTCAGGACCATGAACTCTCACACATTCCAGGAGAATAGGCATGGATTCTGCTGCTGCCACTTGAACACCACCATGGAAATAAAATTTCAGTAAAGAGACCATCAGTTTGACCACTTGTTTAGTATATTCCACAAAGCCTTCCTTTAACACCTTAGCATTGCAAACCAACATCTGGCAAGCAATTGACTTTTCTTCCAGTCCCACATTTTTAATACCAAGACTCTGCTGTTCTCCAAGGTTCACAAATTCCCAACCATCATCATCACTCATATTCTCCAGGTCTTGGGTATCTAAAAGAGCTATTTCGGGTTTAGTTGAAGCTGTCTTCATTAAAAGTCCCATCATCACTGGAAATTATTGCTGAAATTCTTTTCCAGGAATTTTGCATATTCTGGCCCATGCTGAGATCATGTAAGAAATCTGAGGATCATCATCTTCCATATCATTGAAGTCTATATGGGTCTTCAGTAATAGCTGCATTATATCTGATGCATCTTACATGAATTATTCTTTCCCAACAGCCAGACCAATGGGCTGATGCATTCAATAGTTTTTCCTCTCAGAAATCTGAGCTCCTTTTGAACTGCATTCTTGACAATATGCTTTAGTGATGGCATAAATAAATCATAATAAGGCACAAATTTTTCTTCTGTGGTATCTGCAACCAATGCAATGGATGTCACAATTTGTTCCAAAAACGAACTTGATGCCTTCTGAATCAACTCTTGAGGTTTCAATACCATGATGGAATGCAAACGTTTCACCAAATTATCTAAATATGGAATTAGTAGTGACTTGGGGCAGTCTTCAGTAAAATTAATGAGCGCAGAAGCTGCATAGACCTGTACCTGCCTTGATCTTCCATTGCCTGCAACAGAGTCACAATTACCTTCTCATGGAATTTCTTTGGGAAAACAGGTGCAAAATCTGTAGCCACCTGTCCCATGGCCTTAAAGGCTGCATATCTTACTCTTAGATGAGGATCCTGAAGAAAAAGCAAAACAAAATTTTCTATCTCATTTAGAATCCCTCCCATTTGCTGGTGGCATCCTTCACCAATGGCAGATAAAGCCATCAATCCTGCATGCTGATATTTTCAGTGGAGATTCTGAAGCATTTGCATAATGTGTTCCTTGATCCTTGTTAGACCAAGCTTTCCACGAAGTACACAGGCCATTCAGTCTAAAGTACACTCACCAGCAACTGAATTTCTGTCAAAATCATCATCTTCTAGTTCATCAGCATTTGCCCAATCCTCATCCTCTTCCAGATCAACCATCATTGCTAACATCTGAGGAATAGTCTGCCGACGATATTGGTATGTTTTCTTAGCATAGCAGCTGCTGTCTCAGACAAGGTAAGATTACTTCAAGTGCAAGGTGGCATTGCATATTATTGAGGCTAGTGTCTCCACATAACTTTATTTATTTATTTATTTATTTTTTATTTATTTTTATTGTGGGTAAAAATCAAAATTCTCACAATACATACAAACATTTGCAAAATGATATATAAATATATATGCATATATGTGTATTTGCTTACAAAAATGTTATTTATATATATATACATATATTTTAAGAGGTGCTTAGATTACCCAAAATATTACACGGAACCCACTGGGATTCCCATGTTGCCCACCTCCCACACCTCCCACCACATCCCACACGAACATCTCCCACAAGCGTGGCCCACCACCCTCAATGAACTTACACATCCTGGAGCCTTGCCACCAACCATAGACCACAGTTCACACTGTAGACCACACTCTCTCCCACTCAGTTCTGAGTGGTGTGTGCTGATTTAGACTTAGCTGCAGAGTAGCTTCTAAATGAGGATGCAAATACTTTGGAACAGTATCTGCAATCTCTATGAGAGATTTTAGGACCGAATTGTCATTCTTGTAGCATGAATCATTTACAGCCTGTAAGAATCTGGGTAATAAGTCTGAAAAATGTTTGAACAGAGCAACATTATGTTCATTTGCAAGTATAAATGCAGCTGTATCCCTAGCAGCTAATGTCCTGATCCATGGATGTTGCTGGTCTTGCATATACTGAACTAACATCCATTTAATGAAGTCTAAATAATGCTGCTGTTGATTCCCAAAAATTCCAGGAAAGTTCCAGAAAATGTGAAGGAAATCTTCCTGCAGTCCTATGTTTTGAGAACTGACTAAATCAAAAAGGAACTTCAAACCTTCAGGCCACTGATTGTAGCCATCCTTACCTATTAAATTCCTGGCCCACTCTGCAGCAATATCGTAATTTTTTCCCCTCATACTAAATTGTGCTTCCATCTGAATAATCATTATTAGTTTACTCTTGATGGCAGTCTGAACATCAGAAGGAAGAGTTGGATAGACTTCATCAAATGTAGAGGACAAAAGACGTTTTAGGAGAACAGCCGCCATTTGTCTAGCCTCCTCAGCAGCTGTTGCATTTCTGATAGCTTGTAAGAGGCATGTGATCTTTGACTGGCCTGGAATATTCTCATAGGTTTCCTCTGCCTGTTTCTAGACCACATTGTCAGGGTTGAGCCGGTTTCCCAGGAGCCGGTAGAACTGTTGTTGCTCCACCTGGGCCCCACCATTAGGCCAGGCGCGAGAAAGAGAAGGAGGCAGAGGTGACAGAAGCCATGAGCAGAGAGGCGGCCAAGCGAAGAGGCAGGGTGAGGGGCGGGGTGGACGCAGCGCGGAGGGGGACCTGGCCGCTGAGAGGGGCCTAGTGGTTAGTTTTTAGATAAGTAGTAAAGAGGAAAGAAAAATGAATAATTTTAGATATTCAGATATAGTTTTCGAATACAGTTGCCATTTTGATCTGTTGACATTACAAATAAGGAGGAAGTAAGGAAATTAAGAAACCTCTTTCACCAGGTTAAATGACTGAAATATTTTTTGTGAGACATGACATTATAATGGTTCAAAGCACATCTTTCATTTGACTTGAAAAAATTGAGGACTAGATGAAATTACTCTCTTCCTTTCTCTCTTCTCTTTTTTAAAAATGATAGAGAATAGGAGCATGAACTCTAATGGTAAGTTGCAGAATGTTTGACCACAATAGGAAGGGCACTTGCAGGTTTAACATCTAGTATCCTGTAAACCATGCTTAGTACCCCACTTTTGGATTCAGGTGAATTGCATTGGCTCTGAGTCTTAAGTGACTTAGGAAGTCAAAATTCTCAGACCAGGAAATTCAGCTGCTTCCCTAAGTCATGCCGCAGCTGCACTGACTGATGAATTGCATCATACCACAGTATTTTTTTAAAAAATATATTTAAGAATTGATGTTAATAGACTTCAGAATGTTTTAGCTGACAGAAATTTGTTGGAAAATGAGCCTTCATTTGTATGACCCACATTCCACCTCTTTTTGCAACTCAACTTATTGGTAGTGCTTCTCCATTAGAAAGAAATGGGTCATTTGTTGGGGGAAACAAAAGTAAGCAAATGAAAAAATATCAAATTCACATTCACAAACTTATGCCAAGGGAAGATATGTGGAAACCCAAAAAACCTCAGTTTTCAGAAGTTTGACTTCCATATCCCACTACAGGACCCAACATGCTTAACTGAATCCCCTTGCTTACAGAAAAATTTTAAAAATTATTATTATTCCCTGCTTCCAATTCCCCTCCTCTTTTTCTATCTAAAATTCAGTCAAATAAAGCTTTAATTCCATTGAAATTGCTCCTATCAGCCTACATATTTTATTAGCATAATTACTAATTCTCTGTTCTCATCTTATTGAGACTGAACCATATGAAACTGAGAATACTTTACCATCTTAGACCTACAGTAGCAACAATTCCACATAGTTTAATTTTGCTTAATAAATCAGAAACATCTGCTTTAGTTGTGCATCTCTCTTTCTTAAAACTATTTCACTACTTGGCTTCCAAAACACCACATTCTCCTGTTTTTTTCTTACCTCACTGACTTTCTTCTCAGTCTTTCTTTGCCAATTCCTCTTAATCTTTCCAAATGCTAATCACTGTACCCCAAAACTCAAATGTTGGATGTGTTCTGTTCTCTATTTGTACAGGATCCCTTGGTGATCTCATCCAGCCTAATGAGTTTTAGTATCTCTATGCTGATGACTCCCATAAAGTTGAGATCTGTGCATGTGCATTCAACTGTATACTTGACCTATTTGGATTTTAATATATAATTCAATTAAATATGTCAAAAACTATACTTCTGACCTTGTCTTCCTGCCACATGCTAAACCTGTTATTTTTTCTACCAGATTTTTCCATCTCTGTTAATAACAATTTCATCTTTCCAGTTTCTCGAGTCAAAAAGCTTGAAATCATACACCACCTCCATGACTCCTCTCTCCTCTTATACTTCACATTCATTTTATCACCAAATACCATTGACTATACCTTGAAAATATATGCAGAATATGATTATTCTTTATCACCTCCCCTGCTTCCACCCGGTCCTAGTTACTATTATGTATGTCCTGGATTATTGTAATCCTCCCTTTCTCCACCTTTTCTCCCTTTTTTTTCTCTCTCTCTATACAGCAAAGTGACCATGTTTCATCATAAATCAGATCATTTCTGTTCACAACCTGCTAAGGGCTTTTTGTCTCCCTCTTTTAAAAGCCTTAAATTTCTGGAAAGCGGATGTGGCCCAAAGTGTTGAGCACCTGCTTCCCACATGGGAAGTTTCCGTGTTCGGTTCTCGGTGCCTCCTAAAAACATAAATAACAAGCAGACAAATGAAAAAACTGACTCAAGGGAGCCAATGTGGCTCAGTGGTTGAGCTCTGGCTTCCTGCATACAAGGTCCAAGTTTCAATGTCTGGCCCCAGTACCTGAAAAAAAAAAAAAAAAAGCCTTAAATTGCTAAAGACCTACTTGATCCAGCCCCTTTTACCTTTCTGATCTCAGTTCCTAATCATCTCTTCCCTCCTCATTCAGCTCCAGCCATGCGTTCATGAATATTTGATTTCCTAGAGTTGAATCCCCTAACTAGGAGAGTGGTCCCCAAATTTGTGTATATATCAGAATCATCTAGAGAACATTTTAAAAAGTTGGATGATCATCAAACCATTAAATGAGTTAGATTATACAATGGGCAGGGCCCAGTCCAACCTCAAGGCCTTGGCACTTATGTATCTCTCTTCCCCTAGATAGCCACATTGGCCTTCCCTCTTGCTTCCTTCAGGTCTTTGCTCAAGTATCACCTTATCATTAAGGCATTCCCTTATCACTTTTTATAATTGGCTCCTATAAACACACATACATGCATACAATTTCATGCTTTATATTTCTCCGTAGTGCTTAGCACAGTCCAACCTACCAAATATTCAGCTCTTATTTTTATCTCTGTCCCACTACAATAGTATGGTGGTTTGAAGCTGTATGTACCACAGAAAAATATGTTCTCAAACCTAATCCGTTGCTACGAGTGTGAACCCATTGTAAGTAGAAACTTTTGATGAGGTCACTTCAGTTAAGGTGTGGCCCAGACCAATCAGGATGGGTCCTAATCTTATTACTGGAGTCCTTTATAAATGGAATGAATTCAGACATGAGAGAGAGAAAGCCAGAGGTAGCAGCCAGAAGCTGAACTTCAATGGAATGTGGAAGAGAATGGAGAAACCAGGAGATGCCAATGTGTGCCTTTGCCATGTGACAAACTAAGGACCAAGAATTGCCAGCAGCCAGCCCCAGAACACCACAGTCTTCTGGAAGGAAGCCTTTATTTTGACTTTTCCCCAGCCTTAAACAGTGAGGAAATAAATGCCCATTGTATAATCTAACTCATTTAATGGTATTGGCTTGAGCAGCCTAGGAAACTAAAACAATGAGATATTGTTAGAGCCCTAACCTTACTCCTTCAGGATTCCTGTTCCAGTCTATGCCTACATCCTACTATGAGCTCCTGCAACTCTCTACCTAAAGATACCCTTTCAGTCCCCACTTGACCAAAAGTGGTGGGTGGTCAATGCTTCCATGAGCAGCTCTCAGTCCAAGGCAGGTAGAGTTAGAGAATAAATATTCCTGCTTTCTCCTTTTTGGTGAATAACTCTGTGATGGTTAAGTTCATGGGTCAATTTAGCCAGGTTATGGTGTCCAGTTGTTTGGTCAAGAAAGCACTAGCATGATTGTTACTGTAAGGGTATTTCATGGATTTAAATCATCAGTAATTTGATGCTGAGGAGATTGCCTTAAACAATGAAAGAAGTCTCATTCAATCAGTTGAAGGCCTTCAAGGGAGAACTGATGATTTCAGCAGTCAGAAGCGTGAATTTCCATCTCTACTTCAGCCAGCCAGCTTCTCCTAAGGAATTCATGGAAACCTTCATTGGAGTTCTCAGCTTGCAGCCTGTCCTGTAGAATTCTGATTTGTCCCCACAGACATGTGAGCCAATTCTTTTAATAAATCTCATAATATTAGTTCTGTTTCCCTGGAGAACCATGACTAATGCAAACTCCAATTTATCTTCTATAGTATCTCCCAACAGTCCTCAGTGGAAGAGAGCCTCAGAGTCCCACAGCAGAAACCTGCTTGATAGATTCATTACTTACCTCCTGGAATTCCTTGTCTTACTCCTCCACTTGTCTATGGATGTTTCCTAAGAATATCTCACAAATAGGCTACTTCACTAAAACTCTTTTCTCAGGATCTCCTTTTGGAGAACAGGACATAGCCCAGGACATAGCCAAGAGCTCCTGGTTCTTTAAGGGAGAGGTGTTTTTCTCTTTTATTTGTAAATTTTATTGTACAGATATATCTCTAATGACAACATGTGGTTTAGAGTAGAGATGCCATAAATATTTCTTGAATCAATAAAACTGTGTTATAAAGCTTGCCTTGATTCTACTCTGAGCATAGGCAGTGCCTGAGTTTGCAATCATCTAATTTACAAATAACCTCTTCAAACTAAAAGACATTTTCTACCTGCCTCAAAAGCTAGTCGTGCTGGTATGTAAGTTGTTGTGTAAAATGTGGAGATTTTGAAGAATCAGTACATAAAGAAATTGATAAAAAAGAGAAATTTATTTTTAAAACAGGGATCACAACTATCATGATTTTCAAACAGCTGCACATTAGAATCACCTTATAGTACTTTACAAAATTCTGATTTCTGCACCTAAGTGTCCCTGAATTATAATTCAGTATATCTGGAATAAGGCCCATAAATATGTATTTTAATTGCTTTCTTGATGATTGTGATAATCAGTTAGGAACCTCTTTCTTAGTTAAGGAATGCAACTCTAAGTAATCAAGTATTTATGCAAAAATATGATACTTCAGAATAGAAATATTAACTTCTCAAGTATTCCCAGTTGTATTTAAACAAGAGACAAAAACAGCATTTTAAAAAACAATGGCACTTAAAAAGCCTATGGAAGTAATTGTTTCATTATATGAAATATTTATTATCCTTCTATCAAGTTGCAGTCACTTATATTTACTTTGGCATAGGAAAGAGAAAGAAGAACTAATAAATATATGTATGAAGGAACACTGTTAACATGTATATGATTTAAGACATTGATTATCCAAACAAATGCAGAAGAGGAAAACCTTCAGTAAAATCATTTTTGAGGAGACTAAAAGATGTATTTTTTTAATATCCTAGATTATGGAGAATTCCTATTACCTACTTTCCAAATAAAAATGAAAGGATAAAACAATCATCAAATACACATTTATACATATTACATATGAGCCACATGGTTTTTACACTAGTGAAATTGTTTTTAAACCATATGGTTTTAATTCTAGTATAATTGATAATTTACTTGTCTCTTGTTGGTCTGGAATAAGAAAAGGAAGATGAGAGAGTTAACTTTTTCTTCTCTTGAATTCTCCAGTGTAATTATCTAAGATACAAAACAAAGGGAAGTGAATTAGAACCATCTGTCTTTGGACTCAAAATAATGGTCTTACAGAGGCACAAAGAATTTACTCCTTTTTGGGTCACTTGCTTGTCACATTTTAAAAAACCCAAAAAGAATCCAAGTAAGGCCCAGGTTGCCCCAGTAATGATACGTGGGTGAGGCTGTGGTTTGAATCCTAATTATAAAAAGATCATCAATAAACTGATTCTAAGGAACTTCTCTAATGAGGCATATGGGTCATTCTCTGGTATCAAATTCCAATTGTTGCCCAGTAGAAGAGACTTTTCAGGTCTTTCTAAGATTATATATTCTTATGCAGTAGAGTGTGTATAAGATTAGTTAAAGAAGGACCCTTCTGTCCTATTTATATATATATAAATAAAAGTAAAGTTTGACAGATCTTTTGAAAAGTCCTGAGGAACTTTCATTCATTTTATATTTTTCATGTAGTGAAGTTTTGCAAGGAGAGCAGATAGCATTGTCACAGATAATAAAGTGAACCAGGAAGTAAAAATGGCCCACTTCCTCTAGAAAAAAACACACTTCTGGAAATTTTACTCTCTTTCCAACCACTGGGATCAGGCATAATGGAAAGAATACTGGACAGTCTTAACTTAGCTAACCTGGGTTAGGCTCTCTACTTTTGCTATGAAGTACATGTCTTTAGTTAAGTTTCTTATCTATCTTACATTCACTCATTCATTTATTCATCAAATATGTCACAAATATTTCCTAGGTGCCGTTTTAGCTGTTGTATACATAAATAGGGAAGATGTTCTCTAGGTTTTAGTCTTTTTTTTAAGTATGCAAATAAAAACACTATAATAGCGTATGTTTACTATCACAATACAGTGCATCATTAGGATTCTTTCAGTAAGGAAAAACAGAAGTCCAACTCAAAGTGGCTTAAGTAATAAAGAGAATTTATTGTCTCTCATAAATTGTGACAAGAAAGCCATGGTTGCATTCAGATGAATAAATATCATTAAAACTCAGTATTTTTTCCCTCTTCACTTCTTAGTTTTGCTTTTCTCTCTGATGGATACAAGCTCAGTTAAGATTGCTGTCATCAGCAACAAGTCTGTGTACTATGCCATAAAAATATATAGAAAGATTCTCTCTTCTTAACAGCTCTAAAAAACCTCCATAATCTGGTTTGCTTTTCTCTGTTTCAGTAGTGCATCCTACTATGAAGCAATCACTGAGGCCAGAGAGAGATAAAATTCTGATTGCCTAGTCCAAGTTTCATTTCCACTCTTGAGAGTGGAGAATGACAAATATTGTATGATATCACTGATATGAAATGATTAGAATAAACAAATTCTCAGATTCAGAAACTAGAATACAGGTTACCAGGTGTCAGGGTGGTTAGGAAATGGGAAGGTAAGGCTTAATTGGTACAGAGTTTCTGTTTGAGGTGATGGAAAAGCTTTGGTAATGGATGGTGGTGATGTTAGTACAACATTGTGAATATAATTAACACCAATGAATTATATATTTGAAGGTGATTAAATAGGGAAATTTCAAGTCGTATATATGTTACTAGAATAAATTTTTTTATAAACTATAGGACTGAACAAAACAAAGAGTGAATCCTAATGTAAACTATGGACGACAGGTAATATAATTATAATAAAATAGTTTCATCAACTATAAGAAAGGTATCATACTAATGGAAAGTGTTATTAATAGGGAAAACTGTACATGGGTGTGTGGGGGGAAATTCTGTATTTTCTACATGATATTTCTGTAAATGAGCAACTTCTCTAATAAAAAATATGTTTTACAAAAACCCCTCTAATGTCACAGCAAAGAGGAGCCCAAGGATATATGATTACTAAATGCAACCACATATTCTGGATAGGATCTTGGAATAAAAAAAGGATATTATGTAAAAACTAAGGACTTTAGTTATTAAAATGTATAGTGTATCAATATTCATTATTTTTAACAAATGAATCTTTCTAAAGAAGATTTTTTAGTGGAAACAGTGCAAGGAATTTAGATACTTTGTATGATCCTCAAAATTTTCTGTAAATCTTAAATGTTAAAAATTAAAGTTCATTTGAAAACAGTGTCTAAATTAGTCCTCAAAAACCCTTCCAATTAGTATAAAATAAAAATTTTAATCAATTACAGAATAACTATATTACTGCCTGTCATTTCAATTGAAGTTCACATTCACTATTTGGTAAGAGATATAGTTATTCATTGATGTTAATTTTTAAATGTAGGGTTTTAAATTAATTGTGCTAGCTTGAAGAGATTGGAGTGATTTTTTTGGTTGTTTGTATATTTATTTTCATTGTGTTATTTATTGATTGTTTGATTACAGTCAGTTGAGCTAAAACATACATATAGTGTAGGTATAAACCTTGAGTTTACATCTTGATCGATTTTGCATATATATTCACTCATATAACCCAGAACAATATATATTAGCAGCCCCCTGGAAATCTCCCTTAGACTCCTTCCAGTCACCCATTGTTCTGACTTTATCAGAAGATTTACCTGCTTTTGAACTTAATCTGTTAAGCATAAAATCAGTGTGGGCATTAGAAGACCTGAATAACACTAATAACCAAATTGATCTAATAGATATTTGTAGAACATTCCACCAAATAATATTATAATATTCATTCTTTTCAAGGACATCTGAAACATTCATCAAGATAGATCATATTCTGCATGTTAAAACAACCATTAACATGTTAAAATACTTGGTATCACATAAAACATACTTTCTGACCATAATGGAATTAAGCTGGAAACGAATAATAAAAAGATATCTGGAAAATCCTCATATACTTGGAAATTAAAAAAAAAAAAACATGCTTAAAATAACACTTGATTCAAAGAGAAATTAGAACATATTGTATATTGAATGATAATAAAACTAAATCATATCAAAATTTATGTGATGTAGAAAAAGCAGTGCTTAGAAAGAAATTTATAACATTAAAGGCTTACATTGAAGAGAGGAGTATAAAAATAATGATCTAAACTTCCACCTTGTGAAACTATAAAAGTAAATTAAATGCTAATCGTTTTCAAAAATTGTGGAAATTAGACATTCATATGCAAAAGAAAGAACTTGGATTCTGTGGTAGGCAAGATTCTGGCCCCTTGATCTTTGCCCCTGCTATTATACTTGTCAGTATGTTAGGTTATCTGGCAAAACATAATATTGTAGATGGAATTAAGGTTGCTAATCACCTGAATTTAAGATAGGGGGATTATTATGGATGATCTGAGCAGGCCTGGTGTGATCACACAGGTCCTTAGTAGTGGAAGAGAGAGTCAGAAGAGTCAGAGAGATGGCATAAAGGAGTAAGAGGAAGAAAAAATTCCAAGCAGGGGAGGGATTCAGCCTGAAGATGCTGGCTTTGAAGATGAAGGGAGGCAGCCACGAGCCAAGAAATGCAGACAGCCTATAGGACCTGGGAACAGCCTTCAGCTGACAGGGAGGAAAGAGAGATCTCAGTCCTACAACTACAAGGGACAAAATTCTGCCAAGAACCTGAATGAGCAAGGAAATTGATTCACCCCAAATCTTTCAGAAGGAAATGTAGTTTTGCCAACACATTGAGTATAGTCCAGTGAGAGCCATATTGGTCTTCTGGCCTACAGAATTATGAATTAATAAATTTAAATTGAATTATGCCTCTAAATTTCTGATAAGTTCTTATGGCGGCAATGGAAAACTAATACAGCCTAAACAAAACACCATAGAAAATATTAACTCAAAAATATCATAGAGTTAATTAAAAATTTAAAAACTATAACATTTCTAGAAGAAACTATGGAAGAAAAATCTTTTTGATCATGAGTTAGGGAAGAATTTCTTTAAAAAAAAAACCAATAAAAGTCTGTTCCATTACAGAAAATATTCATATATTAGAAGTCATCTTTTTTTTTTTTTATTATGGGTAAAAATCAAAATTCTCACAATACATACAAACATTTGCAAAATGATATATAAATATATATGCATATATGTGTATTTGCTTACAAAAATATTGTTTATATATATATATATATATACATATATTTTAAGAGGTGCTTAGATTACCCAAAATATTACACGGAACCCATTGGGATTCCCACGTTGCCCACCTCCCACACCTCCCATTACATCCCACACAAACATCTCCCACAGTGTGGCCCACAACCCTCAATGAACTTACACATCCTGGAGCCTTGCCACCGACCATAGACCACAGTTCACACTGTAGACCACACTCCCTCCCACTCAGTTCTGAGTGGTGTGTGCTGATTTAAAATGGCCTACATCCGTTGCCACAACAGTACTCAGGACAACCTCCAATTCCCAAAAAAGCCACTGTATTTCAACTGCTCGTCCCCTCCCTACCCCAAAAGTGTCAAGTGGCCACTGGCTCCACCTCATTGTTATAATTTCTTGCATTGCTAGAATCACCATATGTGAACAAGAGAATACCATCAAGTCCACTCTAGTCCATAGTTCTTCCCCAAATCCTGAGGGGACTGGGATGGTGATGTCCACTCCACCTCCAAGTGAGAGAGGGCTTATATCCCATGGATATGGTGGGTGGGATGATCCTGCCTGCAGATGCAGGCCCTCTCCATTCCCTGGGATGGCCATTTCCCATCGTTGTCTCCTCACCAGGTGACTTGGATGAGTCCACTGAGCTGTAGGGTAGGAGTTGCAGCTCCACCTAGATTTCATGAACACCTGGCACATAGGTAGGCGGGAGGCTCCAGTCTCTGGAAGTATACCTAAAAACTCCAGCATCGCATATAGGTTTGAATAGAAGGGACTGGTGAACCATGTGCATGGAGGACTTATTTGAGTCTAATTCTGTCACTCTCAGGAGCACAGATTCCAAAATAGAACCCACTGATAAGGCATCAGTCTCTGGGGCTATCCCCCCTTATATAGGACCAGGGTGTCTCTGGAGCTCTCAGGAACCCCACTGAGTGGGGTGATAGGCATTAGATGTTCTATGAGCTCCTACTGAGGTGTGCGTAAGAGTTACCTCTGGGATGACCTCCCGACTCTCTTTGAAGTCTCTTAGCCACTTGAACTCATTTGTCTTTACCATTGCCCCCTTTTATTCAAGGTCTTTTTCCAGTTGTGTTGCCAGTTGGCATTTGGGAAAAGTTTTCAATTAGCAATAATCGTGCCTTGGATAAACCTCATTGGCTACGATATTGCCACTGTGCAAAGCTGCCAGTTGGCACTTGGTATTAATCCCTCGTTGCCAGGGAGGCTCATCCCCGGGAGTCATGTCCCACGTTGGGGGGAAGGTAATGCAATCATATGCTTAGTTTGGCTTAGAGAGAGGCCACATTTGAGCAACATGGAGGCTCTCAGGTGGCAAAATGAATAATTTTTGCTCTTTGAAAGACACTGTTAAGAAAGTAAAAATCCAAGCCACTGTGACAGAAGAGTTTTGTGAATTTCAGAAAAGATCACGTTCTTAAACTAATCCATTTCTGTGGGTGTGAGACCATTTGTTTGCATTAGATTCAGTTAATCTTTTCAGTCGATCATTTGATTTGATTGCTTTAGGCCTTTGACTGGACTATGCTGGTAAGGCATGGCCCAGGTTGGATCTCTGCCTTCTTGCTGGTCTTATATAAACTGATAAGTGGAAGCAGAAAGGCACAGAGAAAGCCACCATTTTTACACTGCCACAGGAAAGAGGACTCCAGAATCAGCTACAGCAGAGAAATAGGCCTAGAGACACCCTGAGAGGCTGAGAGAGAGGCTGGAGGCTGGAATCAGTGGAGCAAAAAGGCACGGAAAGAGGCCCCTGAGAGGGTAGGGCCATGGAGTGGCTCAAAGCTTAAGAGATGAGTCCTGCCATATACTTGATTGCCCACAGCTGAGCTTGAGAAGAAATTGGCCAGGAGGAGAAGGCAGAGACCCAGACAGAGACTCTCCATCTTGCCTTGCCATGTGGCAGGACTCCAGGATCTGCCAGCAGCCAACCTTTGGTGAAACAACATCTCTGATGATTCATTGATTTGGACATTTTCACAGCCCTCAGAACTGTAAGTTTTACCATAATAAATCCCTATTATAAAAGCCAATCAATTTCTGGTAATTTTTGCACTGGCAAACTAGAACAGGCAAATACTTTGAAGAAAATATTTCAAATCATACCTGACAAAAAGTTTCCCAGATTATACGAAGAACTCTCAAAACTCAATAAGAAACAATGCAATAAACCAAGGCAAAATGAACAGTAACATTATGAAAGGAAATATATGAATGACATATAAGCACATGAAAAGACATTCATAATTTGCATTTCTCATTCACAAATTAAAACCACAATGTGCTGCAACTACGTATCTATTAGAATGGTCAAAATATATATTTTGAAAATCTCTGTACATATTTTGTTAGATTCATATCTAAGTATTCTAGTTTTATGTTAATGCTACTGTAAATGGTATTTTTATATTTCAAAGCCCAATTGTTCACTGCTGATTTATAGGAAAGAAATTGAGTTTTTATATTATTCTTGCATCTTGCAACCTTACTGTACTAACTTATTATTTCTAGGAGTTTTGTTCTTGTTGCTCGTTCTTTGGAATTTTCTACGTGAATAATTATATCATCTGTGGATAAAGACAGTTTTATTTCTTCCTCATTTTGTGTTATGGCTCTAGCTAGGTTTCCAGTATAATGTTTGATTAGAAGTTGTGAGAGAGGACATCCTTACCTTATTTCTGAACTTAGGAGAGCATGTCATTTCTCATTCTCTGAAATTGACTTTTTATATGATCTAAAAATTACCCTCTGGCATTCAAACACATTGATTTTAGTCTCTTATAGCATGATCTTTTCTAGTAATTGTATGTCCCACAAAATATTCCCAATCTACTACATAAAAGCTTTGCTTTGTTAGACAATACTGCTTGTTTTTCACTGTCTTTGTACATTTAATCCTTTGAGCTTATAAAGAAAGAACTTGTGATTTATTATAACTAAGAATTGAACACAAGTAAACTAACCACCCACCAAAGAAAGAATTTCTTATTTTGCAGTCCCCAAAAGACAATAAACTTGCCTCTCGTTCTAGAGAATGAGAGCTAATTTTTCTTAAGGTAACTGATTTAAATGATAGAGATACTAATTATTAAAAATTTTTCATTGATTTTAAAATTTGTTCTTTTCAATTGTTGTTCAGTGGTTGTTTTTCTTTTAGTTTTTACAGTGCAGTTTGCTTTCCATCATTTATTTATATGAAAAATATATATGGAAATATGACATGTAGTACATTTAAACTGAACTAATATTTTACAACATTATGTAAGGGATGCTGCTTAGCAGGTTTGCCTATCCTATGCACCCACTATTTACTGCTAAGAAAGGACTTCTCATGCCAGTTTTATTACATTTCAGCTCTTCGCTTTATACTTGTATTCATTCCGTTACATGTGTTTTCTGCCTGTGCTTTGGGGTTATCATCCTTCTGTTTTGTGGGATACATAATTTTCAGATTGTTAAGAGCTAAATAGATATCCCATTGTGAAGGCACATCCATACTCTTAGAGCTCCTATAGAACAGTATCAAATATCTTTCTTCATTGCAGATTAATTATTTTATTTTTATGTCACTAAAACTACAAAAATCACATACCTCCACATAGTCTGAAAAGTGCAACTTTTCTTCTTAAAGCTAGATACCTTCATAGGCTTTACATGCCTTATTATTAGGCCTTTCAATGTTTTCACCTACTTCTGGATCACATATTTATATAATTATAAATGTAGTTTTCAAGCCCAGTTTATCTTCTGCAAGTCTACCGATATGACTTACATCAATCTCTCATAATCTCTCATTTGAACTGCAAAAACTTCATATGAGAATTTCCAACAATTGACTCTCCCTCACTTTCTTTTATGCTCCTCTCCACCATCCCCATTTTCCTCTAACAGTGCTGCCAAATTTATTTTTAAAATAAATGTGAGTCCATTTTATGCTCCTGTATTAAAACATTGTTGGCTCCACACTTGAATAAAATTCAAGTCTGGATGGAATATAAGATCTTCCTATCTGGCCCCAAATTTCTTCTCTGTGTCCACCTTTAAGCATGTCTCCTTCCCTTATCTCCAGTCACATTTAAAACTTTTTCTGGTTTCCATAACACAATATGGCTTTTGAAATGACCCACTTACTAGAAAGCAAACAAGCAAACAAAGCACTTACTAAAATAACCCACTACTTATCTTTTTGGGAAATTCATACCCATCCTTCAAGACACAAATCAAATATCACCTTACTATACAAACCCATCATGACTCCTCCATGGAAATTTAACTGCTGCTTCCTCTGTGCTTCTACAATACTCTCACCTTCTATTTATCAGATTTATTGTATCAAACTCAATTAGATGTGTTTATATCTCTTTTCCCTCATTCATCATATGTACTTCCAAGGCAAAGACCATGCTTTATTTATATAGTAAGTCCTCACTGAGGGTTGAATGAATAAATAATATTTTCCAACTTGTTTAAAACACAGCCAAACATATTTGTACCTCATAATAGAGATTTACACGGCACATGCCTTTCCAATCATATAATTTTGTAGCTTTCCTCCTATAGTGAGTTTATAAATCTGACTCCTAATTTATCATAAATCTTCATGAACATATTTCCCTTTGCCAATAATTAAATAAAAATATAAAAATCTGTATTAGAGCAACACTTTACATCCTCTGTGGGTGGCTTAGTGGAAAGGCTTTAATGTTGGAAGATTTTTTTGAAGTACCTGCTTAAGCAAATCCAAAAATTATTTTTCCTAATACATAAATATTTACATAGATAGTTCCATAATAGAATTTAAGAGAAACACATGATATACAAAGTTCTCAAAATATCTATTTCTATAGCACAGCATCTGAAAATTAAAATTTGATCTTAAAACAGTACTTGTATCTTGGGAAAAAGAAACTCAGTTGGCATTTGAATTGTAAAGAATTGGACAGAATATAAAATAAAGTTTTAATGAAGAAATTTGGGAATGTGTGTCACTACATTAAAGCATTAAAAACTAATAGAGGACAGAAGAACTCAACGTCACTGGAAGGGGGGGAACATAGAAAGAAGCAAGAAAATAAAATAAGAAGAAAAACTGCCAAAGAGAAAACTTAACTCACACGCAGAACCAACAGCTAAATAAAATTCTAGAGCATAGAGAAAAGCTAATCAACTGAACAAACCCATCAAGATAATATGATGACCAGAGGGCAGCAGAAAAATACAAATGACTCTGAGAAACTGGAAAACATGGACCAGTCCAGTGCACAAAATAAAAACCAGGAAGCAATGCAGTACATCGAACAACTAATCAAAGCTATCCAAACAAATATCATGGACCAACTTAAAGAATTGAAGGAAGAGATTAAGGATATAAAGAAGAAACTGGGAGAACATACTGAAGAAATAGCTAACACACCTAAAAAGGTAATGGATATGATGGCGAACAAAGACACAAGTCAAGAAATGAAAAAGACACTGGACTCACATGGCAGCAGAATTGAACAGGCAGAGGAAAGAATTAGTGATATGGAAGACAATACAGTTGAAATCAAAGAGATTGCAGAAAAGATAGACAAAAAGATAGAAAAAATCCAGTATGGTCTCAGGGAATTAACCGATAATGCAAGACGCACAAACATATGCATTATGGACATACCAGAAGGAGAAGAGAAGGGAAAGGGAACAGAAGGAGTGTTGAAGGAAGTTATGGCTGAAAACATCCCAACTCTATTGAGAGAATGGATGTGCAGATCCAGGAAGCACAGTGCACCCCAAATAGTATAAATCCCAACAGGCCAACTCCAAGACATATACTTGTCAAATTGTCCAATGCTCAAGACAAAGAGAAAATACTCAAGGCAGCAAGAGAAAAGAGAACCATCACATAAAAGGGAAGCACAATAAGATTAAGTGCTGATTTCTCAGCTGAAACCAAGGAGGCAAGAAGACAGTGGTATGACATAGTCAAAACACTAAAAGAAAAAAACTTCCAGCCACGAATTCTCTAGCCAGCAAAATTGGCATTCAAACATGATGGAGAGTTCAAAATATTCACAGATAAACAGCAATTAAGAGAGTATGTCAAGAAGAAACCAGCACTTCAAGAAATACTAAAGGAATCTCTACAAGTTGAAAGGAAAAAACAAGGGAGAGAAAGTTGGAGGAGAGTTTAAAAACAATTGAAAAGACAAATAGAGAAACAAAACAACATATGACATACATTAACCCAAGAAAAAAATGGCTTAAGTAAGAAATTCGTTACAAGTAATAACACTGAATGTTAATGGATTAAATTCACCAATCAAAAGACACAGATTGGCAGAATGGATAAAACAATATGATCCATCTATATGCTGTCTACAAGAAACCCACCTTCGGCCCAGGGATTCAAGGAGGCTGAAAGTGAATGGCTGGAAAACCATTTTACAAGCTAACAATAGCCAAAAAAGGGCAGGAGTAGCTATTCTAATATCAGACAAAATAGATTTTAAATGCAAAACTATTGTAAGAGACAAAGATGGACACTACATATTAGTAAAAGGAGTAATCTCTCAAGAAGAGAGAACAATCATCAACATTTACGCACCTAAACGGGGTGCCTCAAAATACATGTGGCAAACTCTGGAAAAACTAAGAGGAGAAATAAATGCCTCTACAATTATAGCAGGGGATTTCAACAAACCACTATCATCATTATACAGAACATCTAGACAAAGAATCAATAAAGAAATTAAGGCATTCAACAATACATTAGAAGACCTGGACTTAATAGACATATACAGAACACTACACACAAATACAGCGGGATTTACATTCTTCTCGAGTGCACATGGAACATACTCCAAAATAGACCACATGCTAGGCCACAGAACAACACTCAATGAATTCAGAAAGATTGAGATTATACAAAATAATTTCTCTGACGACAACGGAATGAAGTAGGAAATCAATAAGGGCCAGAGAAACAGGTTAGGCACAAGGATATGGAAGTTAAACAACACACTCTTAGACAAACAGTGTGTCAAAGAGGAAATCTCAAAAGAAATCAGTAACTACCTTGAAACTAATGAAAACGACAACACAACATATCAAAACCTATGGGATGCTGCGAAAGCAGTCCTGAGAGGGAAGCTCATAGCCATAAATTCATATATTAAAAAAGAGGAAAGAGCTAAAATTGAAGACCTAACTGCACACTTGGAGGAATTGGAAAAACAACAACAAACTAAACCAAAAGGAAGTAGAAAGAAGGAAATAAAGATTAGAGCAGAACTAAATGAAGTAGAGAATAAGAAAACACTGGAAACAATAAACAAAACCAAAAGTTGGTTCTTTGAGAATATCAATAAAATTGACAAACCGTTAGCCAGACTAACAAAGAAAAAGGGAGAACAGATGCAAATAAATAAAATAAGGAATGAGCAAGGTGATATCACTACTGACCCCACAGAAATAAAGAGTATCATAAGAGGATACTTTGAAAAATTATATGCCAACAAGAATGATAATTTAGAGGAAATGGACAAGTTTCTAGAAACCCACAAACAGACGACATTGATGAAAGAAGAAATAGATGAACTCAACAGTCCAATTACAAGTAAAGAGATAGACTCAGTCATCAAAAACCTCCCAACTAAGAAGAGTCCAGGACCAGATGGCTTCACAGCTGAATTCTACCAAACATTCCAGAAAGAGCTAACACCAATTCTACTTATGCTCTTCCAAAATATAGAAGTAGAAGGAATATTGCCTAACTCATTCTATGATGCCAACATTACCGTAATACCCAAACCAAATAAAGGTACCACAAGAAAGGAAAATTACAGACCAATTTCTCTAATGAACCTAGATACTAAAAGCCTCAACAAAATACTTGCTAATCGCATTCAAGAACATATCAAAAGGATTATACACCATGACTAAGTGGGTTTCATCCTGGGTATGCAAGGATGGTTCAATATAAGAAAATCAATCAATGTAATACACCACATAAACAGATTGAAAGAAAAAAATCACATGATCATCTTTATAGATGCAGAAAAAGCATTTGACAAAATACAGCACTCTTTCCTCATAAAAACTCTACAAAAGATAGGAATAGATGGAAACTTTCTGAAAACGATAAAGGACATATATGAAAATACAAAGCTAACATAATTTTCAACGGTGAAATCCTAAAAGCCTTCCCTCTGAGATCGGGAAGTATACAAGGATGCCCACTATCACCACTTTTATTTAACATTGTCTTAGAAGTACTTGCACGTGCACTGATACAGGAAAAGGACATAAAAGGAATCCAGATTGGAAAAGAAGAAGTAAAAATTTCATTATTTGCAGATGACATGATCTTATACATAGAAAGCCCTGAGAAATCCAGAACAAGGCTTCTAGAATTTATAAAGGAGTTCAGTAATGTTGCAGGTTATAAGATCAATGCTCAAAAATCAGTAGCATTGAACTTACACATCCTGGTGCCTTGCCACCAAGAGGTTGGTGGGCCACACTGTGGGAGATGTTTGTGTTGGATGTGGTGGGAGGTGTGGGAGGTGGGCAACATGGGAATCCCAGTGGGTTCTGTGTAATATTTTAGGTAATCTAAGCACCTCTTAAAATATATGTATATATATATATATAAATAACATTTTTGTAAGCAAATACACATATATGCATATATATTTATATATCATTTTGCAAATGTTTGTATGTATTGTGAGAATTTTGATTTTTACCCATAATAAAAAAAAAGAAAAACGAAAAAATAAAATAAAATAAAATAAATAAATAAATAAATAAATAAATAAATAAATAAATAAATAAATCTGTAGCATTTCTGTACACCAATAACGAGCAAACTGAGGAGGAACTCAGGAAAAAAATACCATTTACAATAGTAAATAAAAGAATCAAATACCTAGGAATAAATTTAACTAAAGATGTAAATGACTTATATACAGAAAACTACACACCACTGTCAAAGGAAATCAAAGAAGACTTAAATAAATGGAAAAATATTCCCTGTTCTTGTATAGGATGACTAAACCTCATCAAGATGTCTATCCTACCCAAACTAATCTACAGATTTAATGCAATCCCAATAAAAGTCAACACTGTATTTTTTTAAGGAACTGGAAAAACTAACCCCAAAATATATTTGGAGAGGCAAGAGGCCCCGAATTGCCAAAGACATATTGAAAAAGAAAAATGAAGTTGGAGGTATCACACTACCTGACTTTAAAACATACTACAAAGCTACAGTGATCAAAACTGCATTATATTGGCACAAGGATAGACCTACTGACCAATGGAACCGAATTGAGAGTTCTGATATAGATCCTTGCATATACAGTCATCTGATATTTGACAAGGCCACGAGCCCACTCAGTTGGGAGAGAATGGCCTCTTTAACAAGTGGTGCTTGGAGAACTGGATATCCATATCCAAAAGAATGAGAGAAGAATACCATCTCACATCTTATACAAAAATCAACTCAAGATGGATCAAAGATCTAAATATAAGAGCCAAAACCATAAAGACCTTGGAAGATAAGGTAGGGAAACATCTACAGGACCTTGTAATAAGAAATGGTTTCATGAACTTCACAGCCAAAGCACAAGCAGCAAGAGAAAAAATAGATAAATGGGATCTCATCAAAATTAAAAACTTCTGCACCTAAAAGGATGTTATTAAGAAAATTAAAAGGCAGCCTACCCAATGGGAGAAAATATTTTGCAACTATATATGTGATAGGAGCCTAATATCCTGCATATATAAAGAAATCCTACACCTTAAAAATAAAAGGACAAACAACCCATGTAAAAAATGGGCAAGTGACCTGAAAAGACACTTCTCCAAGGAAGAAATACAAATGGCTGAAAAGCACATGCAGAAATGCTCAACATCGCTTGCTATCAGGGAAATGCAAATCAAAACTACAATGAGATACCATCTTACACCCATCAGAATGGCAGCTATTAATAAACAGGAGACACTAAATGTTGGAGAGGATGTGGAGGAATAGGAACCCTCATCCACTGCTGGTGGGACTGCGGTATGGTCCAGCCACTGAGGAGGACAGTTTGGTGGTTCCTCAGAAAACTAACAATAGATCTTCCGTATAATTCAGCAATTCCACTGCTGGGTATATACCCAGAAGAACTGAAAGCAAAGACACAAACAGATATATGCACACCAATGTTCATAACGGCATTGTTCACCATTGCCAAAAGTTGGAATCAGCCCTGGTGCCCATCAACAGACGAATGGATAAGCAAAATGTGGTACATACATACAATGGAATATTACTCAGCTGTAAGAAGGAACAAAGTGCTAACACATGGAATAACGTGGATGAATCTTGAAGACCTTATGTTGAGTGAAGCAAGCCAGGCACTCACTGATCTGAACTGAGGTAAGGGAGAAGTCTCTGAGAACCATTGTCTGAAAGATAGGTTAACAAGGGCGAGTAAGGGAAGAGTAGGCTTTGAGCCATCACCCATATTGACATAATCTATGGAAAAGGGATAGAGTGTGGTTGAATGTTGGGGGTTGGGGCAGATGGGTGGTGGTGTTCCTGGGTTTGGTGGTGCAGCACTGGCAGGTGGGTGGATTAGGAAGGGCAGATTCAAATTCCCAGGGCAGGTAACTGTGAATCTTGACGTTCCATGGTACGGGAGCGGGTTGTATCATGGGCACTGGGGGGCTGGGGGGAAGGGAATAGTCAAGATCTAATGGGGTGTTTGGTGGTCATGGGGAGGGTTTTTCATTCCCTTACAGTAATGGACACAGGACATGGTAAATATCATCAAAATTATTAAACTATATCATCTAAATTGTAAAGTAAACTGTAAAACATTGACAATGTTTAGTTGCTATATTTTGCTATCTGTATAACAGTTATAACAATGCTAACATCCAAAAAAAAGGGGGGGGGTTAATATGTGGTGGGGAAGGGGGTGTGGTTTGGTATCTGGG
>JAKSZT010054575.1:1119653-1135637 GCA_026826555.1 Tolypeutes matacus
CTTTTTTCCACATTTTTTTGAATGTCCCAATCTGCTAATTATATTGTTTTGTTTTGTTTTTTGTTTGATTATTTGTTTTTCTTGTTGTTGTTGTTTTCTTTTTTCCCTGAGTTTCCTTATGTTTGTCTCTTGCATGTAAGCTTATCATAGTTGTTTCTTTTTCCTAGTAAGTGTATTTGATAATTTTATGGACTACATGTTCATGGAGGATTTGGATCACAGAAGGGTTACAATGGGTACTGCAGGGGATTATTGGTGGGGGGTGTCTGGGAGGGGGATTTCATGGGAATTAGTTCATACAAATATACATGAAAGATATACAATATCATTCACAAGATCAAAAGATGGGGCATGGTCACGATGGGTGGTGCCTAAGGGTTGCGACCTGAAAGCCTCCTTGTTGCTCAAATGTGGCCTCTTTCTAAGCTAAACTCAGCATATGATTGCATTACCTTCCCCCCAACGTGGGATATAACTCCTGGGGATGAGCCTCCCTGGCAATGAGGGATTAATACTAAGTGCCAACTGGCAACACAACTGGAAAAAGACCTTGAATAAAAGGGTGAAAAGGTAAAGACAAATGAGTTCAAGTGGCTAAGAGACTTCAAAGAGAGTCGGGAGGTCATCCCAGAGGTAACTCTTACGCACACCTCAATAGGTGCTCATAGAATATCTAAGTGCCTATCACCCCACACAGAGGGGCTCCTGAGAGCTCTGGAGACACCCAGGTCCTATAAAAGGGAGGATAGCCCCAGAGACTGGTGCCTTATCAATGGGCTCTATTTTGGAATCTGTGCTCCTGAGAGTGACAGAATTGGACTCAAATAAGTCCTCCCTGCACATGGTTCATCAGTCCCTTCTATTTAAACCTATATGTGATGCTGGAGTTTTTAGGTATACTTCCAGAGACTGGAGCCTCTGGCCTACCTATGTGCCAGGTGTGTTTGGAATCTCGGTGGTGCTGCAACTCCTACCCTACAGCTCAATGGACTCATCCAAGTCCCTGGTGAGGAGACAACGATGGGCAATGGCCATCCCAGGGAATGGAGAGGGCCTGCATCTGCAGGCAGGATCATCCCACCCACCAAATCCATGGGATATAAGCCCTTTCTCACTTGAAGGTGGAGTGGACATCACCATCCCAGTCCCCTCAGGATTTGGGGAAGAACTATGGACGAGAGTGGACTTGATGGTATTCTGTTGTACACATGTGGTGATTCTAGCAATGCAAGAAATTATAACAATGAGGTGGAGCCAGTGGCCACTTGACACTTTTGGGGCAGGGAGGGGATGTGTATTTGAGATACAGGGGCTTCTTTCGGATTTGGAGGTTGTCCTGAGTGCTGTTGTGGCAACAGATGTAGGCCATTTTATGTCAGCACACACCACTCAGAACTGTGTGGGAGAGAGTGTCATCTACGATGTGAACTGTGGTCTATGGTTGGTGGCAAGGTCCCAGGATGTGTAAGTCCATGGAGGGTGGTGGGTCACACTTGTGGGAGATGTTTGTGTGGGATATGGTTGGAGATGTGGGAGGTGGGCAATATGGGAATACCAGTTGGATCCGTGTAATATTTTAGGTAATCTATGCACCTCTTAAAATATATTTATATATATATAAATAACATTTTGTAAGCAAATGCACATATATGCATATATATTTATATATCATTTTACAAATATTGGTATGTATTGTGAAAATTTTGATTTTTACCCACAATAAAAAATAAATTAATTAAAAAATAAAATAAAATATAATACTAAAGATGAAAAAAAAGAAAAGACAGGAAAGAGAAGCTTTGAGTAGTGTGAAGAAATAAAGTCTTCAGTAAATGTAGCTAAAAGGGTGAATGCAAAATCTAATAGTATTATATACTCAATATACAATTCTACTCTTTATTTACTGTAAGTGTTTGAATACAACTGAACAAGAAAAGGCATATTTCCTGATAATGGACACATTGGTAATGTGGGACAAAAATAAACATAAAGAGAGGAAAAAGTGGGATATGGGGACAGATAACATGCATGCTATTGAATATAAGATGGTATCTTTTCAATTTAGTAGGTTATAGATGCAAACTATGTAATACACAACACAGGTTAAACACAAAGAAAGTATGTTTTTTTAATATACAGAAATAAAAATGTGAAAGGATTCAGTCAGACACATCACAAAAGATCAACTATATAGAAAATGAAGTTGTAATATAGGAAAAGAGAGACAAAAAAATGATATGACATATAAATACCAACGGACAGAATGGCTGAAGTAAGTACTACTTTTACAGTAATAACACTGAAAGTTAAAGTATTAAAGTCTGCAAACAAAAGAAATAGATTGACAGAATGTATTAAAAAGCCTGGTCCAACTATATCTTGTTTTCAAGAGACTTACCTTAGATGCAAAGACATAAATAGATTGAAAGTAAAAAGATGGAGAAATATTCCACGCAAATAGGAACCAAAAAGGACCTGGGTAGCTATCCTAATATTGGACAAAATAGACTCTAAGTCAAAAGATGTTTTGAGAGACAAAAGCAACTATAAATTAATAAAAGTAGCAATCCACCAAGATGAAAAAACAATCATAAATATTTATGCATATAACCATAGTGCCCCAAAATACATGAGGCAAAAACTGGCAAAACTGAAGGAATAAACAGACATCTCTATGATAATAGTTGAAGAGTTCAACACACCACTCATATCAATAGATAACTTAACTAGACAGAAGATCAATAAGGAAAGGGAGAACTTGAATAGTATGATCAATGAACTATACGTAATAGACATATATAGAACACTGCTTACAAAAACAGGATATACATGCTTCTCAAGTGTACATGGATCATTCTCCAGGTTAGACCACATGCTGGATTACTTAAGGCTCAATAAATTTAAAGAGATTAAAGATTAAAATTATAAGAAGCATCTTCTATGACCATAATGGAAGGAAGCTAAAATCAGTAATAGGCAGAGAACTGGACAATCCACAAATATATGAAAGTAGTAATCCACTACTCTTAAATAATCAGTGGGTCAAAGAAGAATTTCATGAAAAATCAGTAAATATGAATGAAAACAAGAACACAACACATCAAAACATATGGAATGCAGCAAAGGCAGTGCTGAGAGGGAAATTTATAGCACTAAATGCTTACATTAAAATAGAAGATAGTGATAAAAGACCTAACCACACACCTGGAGGATCTAAAAAGAAACAAGAATATAAACCCAAAGCAAGGAGAAGGAAAATAATAACAGAGATTAGAGTAGAAATAAATGAAATTGAAAATAAAAATACAGAGAGCATTAATTAAACAAAAACTTTGTTTTATGAAAAGATCAATAAAATTGACAAACCCTGAGCTACACTGACAAAAAAAAAAAGAGAGAAGATACAAATAAATATAATCAGAAAGGAGAGGTTTATTTGCCCACTTGACCAGGCAATACTGCCCAGTTGTTTAGTCAAGCAAGCACTGGCCTAATTGTTACTGTCAGGACATTTCCTAGACTTAAATCACTAGCAAGTTGATGGCATCTATGACTTATTACATCTATAATCAACTGAGGAGATTGCCTTCAGCAGTGAGAGACATCTCATCCAATCAGCTGAAGATCTTAGAAGTGATGTTTCAGCAGTCAGAAGTGATGGAATTTTCATTTCTACTTCAGGCAGCCAACTCCTCCTGGGGAATTCATGAAGGACCTTCTTTGGAGTTCCCAGCTTGCAGTCTGCCCTACAGAATTTTGACTTGCGCATCCCCATGATCATGTGAGACACTCTTATAAAAATGCATAATATTTACAGATAATTCCTTTTGGTTCTGTTTCCATAAAGAACCCTGACTACTACAGGCAACATTACTACTGAACCCACAGAAATCAAAAAGGATCATAAGAGGTAAATTAGACAACCTAATTGAAATGGACAAATTCCTAAAAACACATGAACAACCTACAAGGAATCTAGGAGAAACAGAAGACTTCAACAGACCAATTACAAGTAATGAGATTGAATCTGTCATCAAAAACCTCCCAACAAAGAAAGGTCCAGGACCAGATGGCTTCACAGGTGAATTCTACCAATCATTCCAAAACGAAAGAATACCAATCCTGTCAAACTCTTCAAAAAATTGAACAGGAGGGAACACTACCTAATTCATTCTATGATACATCACCCTATTATCAAAACCAGATAAAGATACTACAAGAAAAGAAAATTACAGACAAGTTTCTCTTATTAATATAGATGCAAACATCCTCAAAAAAATAGCAAATTGAATCCAACAACAAATTAAAGAAATTATAAAGTGTGGTTCAACATAAGAATATCATTTTAATATACCACATTAACAAAATTAAGGGAAGACAAACATGATCATCTCAATTGACACAGGAAGTGGATTTGACAAAATCTAGCATCCTTTCTTGATTTAAAAAAACACTTCGAAAAACTAGGACTAGAAGGACTGGAAGCTTTCCCTCTAAGATCTGGAACCAGACAAGTATGTATACCCACTGCCATGTGGTGGGGTACAATATTAACATACAATAATACATAGTGCTACTTACTATACACCAGGAATGAGCAACCTATGGAGGAAATCAAGAAAAACATTCCACTTATAACAGCAACTAAAAGAATCAAATATCTAGGTATACATTTAACCAAGGATGTAAAATACTTAAAGGTAGAAAACTACAAGAATTTGCTATAAGAAATCAAAGAGTATCTAAATAAGTGGAAGGATGGTCCATGCTCCTGGATTGGAAGACTAAATATTATTAAGATGTCAGTTCTACCCAAAATAATTTACAGCTTCAATGCAATTCAAATCAAAATTACAACAACCTCCTTTGCAGACATGTATAATCTGATTATCAAATTTATTTGGAAGGGTAAAGGGCCCTGAATAGCCAAAACCTTTTAAAAACAACAGTGACATTGGAGGAATCACACTTCCTGAATTTGAAGCTTATTACAAAGCTACATTGGTCAAAACAGCATTGTACTGGCACAAGGATAGATATATAGTCCAATGGAATCAAATTGAGAGTTCAGAAATAGATCAACTGATTTTTGAAAAGGATGCCAAGGCTACTCAATTGGAAAAGATAGTGTCTTCAACAAATAGTTCTGGAAGAACTGGATGTCCAAATGTAAAAGAATGAAAGAAGCCTCCTATCTCATACCATACACAAAAATAAACTTAAAATGTATCAAATACCTAAATACCTGGACCATAAAATCCCTGGAAGGAAATGTAGAGAAGCATCCTCAGGATCTTGTGTTAGGAAATGGTTTCTTAGACTTTACACCCAAAGTACAAGCAAAAAAAGAAAAAACAGATAAATGAGACTTCATCAAAATTAAAAACTTGCACACTAAAGGACTTTATCAGAAACATCCTATTCAATGGGAAAAAATAATTGGAAATCAAATATTGATAAGAGTTTAATATGCAGAATATATAAAGGAATCCTACACCTCAAAAATAAAAAGACAAATGAGCCAATTAACAAATGGACAAAAGCCTTGAATAGACATTTCTCCAAAGAGCTTATACAAATGGCTAAAAAGCACTTGTAAAGATGCTCAACCTCATTATCTATTTAGAGAAATGCAAGTCAATATCACAATGAGATATTATTTCCCACACACTAGAACGGCTGCTATTGAAAAAACTGAAAAGTATAAATGTTGGAGATGATGTAGAGAAATAGGAACACTCATTCATTTGTTTCATGTAAATTGGGGCAGTCACTGTGGAAGACACCTCGGCAGTTCCTCAGAAAGGTAAGTACAGAATTACCGTATAACCCAGCAATCCTTTTACTAGTATATACCTAAAAGAATTGAAAGCAGGAACTCAAATAGATGTTTTCACACTGATGTTCATAGCAGTATTATTCATAATTGCCAATGACAGAAGCAACCCAAGTGTCAATTAACTGATGGATGTGGTATATACGTACGATGGAATATTTTCAGCATTAAAAAGCAATGAAGGGAAGCGATGTGGCTCAAATGGTTGGGCTCCAATTTACCATATGGGAGGCCCCGCGTTTGATTCCCAGGGCCTACTGGTGAAGGCAAGCTGGCCCCCGTGGCACGGTGAGCTGACAGCCTGCACGGTGTCGTGGACGCAGCAAGAGTGACGCAACAAAGGGAGACAAGGAGACACAGAAAAACACACAGCAAATGTACACAGCGAGCACAAGCAGCAAGGGGGGGGGTAAATAAATAAAAATAAATAAAATAAAATAATGAAATAAAATAAAATAAATCTTACAAAAAAAAAAAGCCATGAAGTTCTGGTTCATGTGACAACATGAATGAATCTTGAAGACATTATGATGAGTGAAATAAGCCAGACACAAAAGAAACAGATATTATATGATCTTACTGATATGAAATCATTAGAATAAGCAAATTCATAGAATCAGAATCTAGAATATAGGTTACCAGATGCTCAGTTGGGAATAGGGAATGGGATTTTTAAAGCTTAATTTGTACAGAATTTCTATTTGGGCTGATTGTAAAGTTTAGGAAATGGAGGGTGTTGATAGTAGCACAACTTTGGAACGTAATTAACAGCACTGAATTATATATGTGAATGTGGATAAAAGGGGAAATTTTAGGTTGTATATATATTACTAGAATAAAAATTAAAAGATAAAACATAGGACTGTATAACATAGTGAACTCTATTTTAAATGATGTTAGTAGTAAAATTATAAAAATGTTCTTTCATGAATTATAACAATTATACCACACTAAAGAAAGGTGTTGATAATAGGGTTGGAAAAAATACCCCCTTAATGTAAATTATGCACTACAGTTAATAGAACAAATATAATATTCTTTCGTCATGTGTAACAAAGATTCCATACTAATGCAAAGTGTTAATAATGGGAGCAGGATATATGGGACCACTGTATTTTTTACATGATTTTTCTGTAAACCTACAACTTCTCTAATTAAAACATTTAAATAAAAAAGAATTTAAAAAATAAGCTGCAGGAAGTTTAAAAATATAAAATACAACTCACTATATTAATATATGGGAACTTTTTTTATCCTTATTCATGATATTCTCAACGGAAATTATTTGTAATTTAGTTCTACACATTTAGCCCATAATCAGGTTGGTTGTACTTATTTTTAAAATATTAAAATGTTTCCATACTACTGCATCAATCTTTATGTGGCTCTCTACTTGTCCCTCAGTGTTCCCAGGATCCATCATTTAATGAAGTAACATCTTTTCAGTTTGGTTCCTTTATTATCCTCCCCCAGTGCAATGATCAATGTCCATTCATTCTAACTGGTCTGTGCCCATCAGAATGAGTGTTAAATTCTGCACATTATATATGTATACATATCATATAGCTTACAACAGGATATATGCATTTATTTGTTCATATAATCAATTATTATTCGTAATTGTCAACTCATTACTCAAGATGAGGGAGCATGAAAATAACATTTAATTTGAGGAGCAATTGATTTAAGTATTCTAATTTTCTTTTTATATTTGGCCAAACTTTATCAGGTTGACTATTCACATTGATCCAATAGTTATCTAATTGATCCTCTTGGCTCTACTCGGCTGGGATAAAATATACCACTCATCTATGAGGCTTATGGAAAAATTTTAAGATTCTCTTAAAAATAGTAGTTGTCTTTTAACAATATCCTATAAATGCAGACTTATACCCTTTTATTTTCAGATTTATTTTTTCAAGTTAATCATAGCAAGTAAATGGACATATGATATTCAGGACCACAACTTTTCTGTTCCGCACAGTGATTTAGTTTTCTAGGGCTCTCATAACAAAGTACCATAAACTGTGTGGCTTTAAACACTATACATGTATTTTCTCATCCTTCTAGAGGCTAAAAGTCCAAAATTAAGATGCCAGCAGGGCCTTATTCACTCTGGAGTCTCTAGGGAAGAGTCATTCCTTATCTTTTCCAGCTTCTGGTAACCCCAGGAAATCCTTAGATTGTGGTAGCATAACTCCAATCTCTTCTGCCATCTTCACATGATCTTTTCCTCTGTGTTTTTCCCTGTCTTCGTCTCTTCTTATGAGGACACCAGGAATTAAATTTAGGCCCTACCTAAATCTCAGGATTCTTATCTTATCATGTCTGCAAATATCGTATTTCTAGAAAAGGTCAATTCCTGAGAATCTGGGTGGACATGAATTTTTACAGGACACAATTTAACCCATTACAGGCAGTAAAAGCATCATTTATTATACCCATGGCAATGTTACCTGATTATGCGAAGGGCAACACTGAAGGAAGAGTCCTTACTTGTCCTGAGACTTTCATTTACATTTATAATCCTAATGAATGTCTGGATTTATCTGTCTCTAGTTTCCGTAAACATGTTGATCCATAAGTGAAATAAATAGGTATCTATATTTGCTTTGACAGGGGCTGGAAGTACCTGTACTCCTTCTCCTTTGGCCACTGACACCTGAACTGTCTATTATTATCCCCAAACAGTACCTTTTAAAATGTAACTTCTTCATTGTTCACTGAACTCCCTGGAAATTTTATGCAGGATGTTGTTGATTGGAATCATTTGAATTGAATTCTTGGTAAAACCATGATAACTCAAATTAAACATAATCACAATATAAATCTCAGGCAATAGGAATAATCTAGGAAACAAATTTTTAACCTATCGGTTACTCTAGCTCTTGTCCTACACAGTCCTAAATTCCTTACCATTTTATCAAAAAATATTTTTCCTTTGCTCAGTACAGTGATGGAAACTGTGGATATACACAAATGGTTGTGTCAATTCAACCTAGTCTTAATGACAAGATGGTATTAACCTGTTTGAGATCAGAGATACAAAAATGACACCATAAACAAGAAAATCATAAATGGAAGAAGAAAATAAATTCAGGGGAATCATGGACATGTATGGTAAATGATGAGTAATTAGTCTAAAAATGTGATCAGGGACCAGAAAATGAAAAACTATAAATTAAACCAAGGGTATAAAAACCTCATTCCGAAGGTAGTTGTAGGGCACTGATGGAGTAAGCAAAGCAGACAAGATCAGATTTCTAGTTTCTAATGGTCAGTCTGGAGACTTTGTAGAAAATTGATTTTGAGAAGGCAATAGGAGTGGTATGAAGGTCAGATAGTAAATTATTGTAGTTCATGCAGTACATGAACAGCAAGTGGCATAGGGAAGGTATTTAGAAGGTATTTAAGAGGTAGATCTACAGGATATGGAACATGATTGATCCTAACTGGGAATAATGGAGAAGGTGAGGAGGATGATCCCACTTTTGTACTTTGGTCCACAAAGAAGGTTGTATCTTTCACTAAGATAATGAAGGATTAAAAGGGGTTGAGTTAAAGATGACAACATTTTATTACATTTGCCTTTGAACATCTAAAGATTGAGGGTCTTTGTGAGACGTCTAGGTTGAAATGTTTAGTAGGCAATTTAATATATGAAATATATAAAATAATTAGAGAATGCTAATAAGCATAGTTATTTTGATCCTTATATAGTTTTAGCAATCAAAACAGTTTGATAGTGACACATTAAAAATGTCTAGTGGAACAATATAAATAGTTCAGAAATATAATTAAATATTCATAAGAATTTAGTATGTTATGAAGGTAGCATTTCAAAAAAGTGTGAAGACAGAGATGGTTTTCTCAGTAAATTGGCCTGGACCATATGGTAGACCTCTTGACCAAAAGGAGCTGGAGCCTATGCTCCAATTGCCTCTTGGCTTCAGCTTCACTCTTGTACCCACTGCTCTGAAGTGCTGGGCCTGGGACATTAAACAACATTTATTCATCATTACTGACCTCATATTAGGTCATATCAGTTGAGTATACTAGATAGAGACTGGCAGGCAGGAGAAAGGGAAAAGGGACTCCCTTTTCCTCTTGTTTTTCTTGCTGTTCTTGTTAGCATCGCTGTTTCACTGGCAACTGGGACCAGCCTCCCACTTCTTTTTACATTCTCAGAGGCAGCTTCATGGAGCTCTGTCAGGGATAGCAGCCACAGCTGGTCTGAATTCTAATTGTACAGAGCCTGTCCTCCAATTCCTAGGACAGGGGTTCTTAACCAGGGGTCCATGGACTCCCAAGGGGTCCGTGAAAAGATTTCAGGGGTCTGTGAGTTTGAATTGAAGAAAATCAACTTATTATCTTTATTTTCTCTGACTTCTAACTGAAATCTAGTATATTAGCCAAAGGAGTGCTGATGCAAAAATACCAGAAATCTGTTGGCATTTACAAAAGGGTAATTATTTGGGGTAGAGACTTATAGTTACCAGGCCACAAAGCGTAAGTTACTTCCCTCACCAAAGTTTGTTGCCATGTGTTGGAACAAGATGGCTGCTGACATCTGTCAAGAGTTCAGGCTTCCTGGGTTCCTCTTTTCCCGGGTCTTGCTTCTCTCCGAGCTCAGGCTTGCTTATTTCCACAAGGCCAGCTGTAGACTGTCAGACAGATGGCTAGTCTCTTTTCCCGGGGCCTTCTCTCCTTCCTCAAGACCAAGTTCCTCCGTGTGCTTACTTCCCTGGGCTCCAGCATTAAAACTCGGCATCAGAAGTCCCTCTGCCTTTTGCCATGTCTTTTATCTGTCAGTCCCCACCCACCAAGGGGCTGGGACTCAACGCCTACTGACATGGCCCAATCAAAGTCCCAATCATAATTTAACCATGCCCAGAGGAACAGACCAGTTTACAAGCATAATCCAATATCTATTTTTGGAATTCATAAATAATGCTAAACTGCTATATCTAGCATTTCCTTCACATATGAACTATGCAATAAATAAATTACAGTAGTATTCATTTCACCTGACTGGCAAAGTAGTCCATGGAACAAAAAGGTTAAGAACCCCTATTTGTCTGATAACACATCCAAACTATTCTCTTTGTATTGTAGGCTTATGATTAATAGCTGCTTCCTGCAATTCTTATCTGTAACCTCAATGTTCCTTTTATTGTTATAGGAACATATAGGAACTATTTAGTTTATAGTTGTAGAAAATTAATTTTCTACATTAATTTTTTTTTTTTTAATTATGGGTAAAAATCAAAATTCTCACAATACATACAAACATTTGCAAAATGATAAATAAATATATATGCATATATGTGTATTTACTTACAAAAATGTTATTTATATATATATATATATATATATACATATATTTTAAGAGGTGCTTAGATTACCTAAAATATTACACGGAACCCACTGGGATTCCCATGTTGCCCACCTCCCACGGCCATACCACCCTGAACGCGCCCGATCTCGTCTACATTAATTTTTAAATAACGTAAAGCTGAGTGATTTTTTTTTCCTTTTTTTTCCTCTGACTGGAATCTGAGTGATCCAGATCAGTAAGTTAGCAGATACCCCAGAATAAATTATAAATGGATCATACATTGAAATATGAAATTAAAAACATGAGCTAATTAAAGTATTAGAAAGCACCAAAGCAACATGGACACATTACTTTATAATCTGAGAGTGGAGAAGACTTTTTTAACTGTCTCAAAATCTGAAAGCCCCAAACAGAAATTTTGTCTGACTTGTACCTCATTAACACATACACACAATTTTGAGTGCAACAAAACATCATAAGCAAAATCAAAAGACAAATCACAACCTGGGAAGAAAATATTTGTGGCTCGTATAACAGAAAAATGTTCTCTCCTCCTAAAATTAAAAGCTCTATACACCACCCTCTCTATCCCTTCCCTTTTTGCCACCATCTCCTGGGACTTCCATTTATCTCTCCAGCTCTACTTTCTTCTTGGTATCTCTGAGTCCACCGATTTTCCTTCTGTCTTTTCCTGCTTTCTTTCTTCTCCCTGCTGATGTAGCTGACAGGTAGTAGAAAAAGGTAGAAAATATTTTTTAAATGCATTTGTATTGCTTGATTTTTGCGTAAAGAAACTCCAAGGCACTCTTGATTTATATTATATTTTTAATATAAATGTTGACATCTCTACAGATTTAATTTAATGGAGCAATTCATACTGCAATTTTCTTAAGTTTCATTTGATTTGCATTTCCTTAGCACCATGACTTTCATAATATTTTTCCCTAAAGCTTGGTGCCACAGGGAATATGAGGATGTGCCCTGCTAACGACAGAAAAGAAGGAAACTATGAGGCAGAGAAGATTGACTTCCATGTCAGAAGAGAAGAAGAAATCCATCAAGGTTTGACAAAGAAGAAATAAAAAAAATAATAATAATGGATCAGGGAAGACAAAGAATTAAAGTATCCAATAGTCTGAAATTCCTGATACAGAAGGAATAGAAATAATCTTATTAAATTTGGGGAAATTCTGGAGCAATGGGGTTAATTCCTTGCCTATCTAGTCATGGAGTGGGAAAAATTCAAGGTCCTTTGAAGAAGCATTGTATTCAGCCATGGCAGCCTTTAGGAATATTTGAGGAAGGTGTCAAAATACGGGGAGAGAAAGGGAGAGAAGAGCTGCTTATTTTGCCTCAGCTTCTATGCAGATGAAATACAGTCACTTCCATGGGTTCTCAGGAAGTGGCTGTATTAGAGAAGTATACCTGCCATGGGACTGCTATGGCAATGAGCAATGTGCCATTATGGCAGGATAACTGCCATGATACTATGGCAATGAGCAATGTGCCATCATGGCAGAGGCTGTAAGTGAGCAAACCTAGCCAAATGTTAGGTAAAGATGCGTGGCTTAGGCCTGTGGTACTTAAAATCAGGTCTGAGATTTAAAACTGGAACACAAAACCAGAAAGGAAAAAAATTGAGAGTAAAGTTTAGTAACTTTTAGAGAAAATTGAAATTGATCATGACAACCATGATCATTTTTTTTCTGATAATACATTTCAGGTGCATTTAATAAAACTAATCATCTGCCATAAATGGGGATGAAAAAAAATCTCATCCTTCATCATAGGTGGTTTGAGAGGTACTGGATTAAATTTAAGATCTATAGCCCCAGGGAAAGCCAGAGAGTGGGATGAGAGTGACTCAGATGTGAGCGGCAGATGACAGCATTGCATCTATGACCAGGTCTAGAAAGGGACAGATATACAGAATCTGGAGAGAACTCAGAGCAACACTGGGATCAAAATAAAGTCCCTTTCCACAATCATCATCAGGCAGTGTTAATAGTAGATTGTTGGGTTCTTTCCAGGATCTTTATATCAGAACACAAAAAGTAAAGGCTAGCCTGCAGAATCAGTCTTTCACTCCTCTGGCTCCCATGTAGAAAAAACTTCCCTAGAGCAGCCCCTCTGACCTCTCTCTACCTCTTTACTGGATCACAGGAGAAGGCTGACATCATTTTGAGATTGGGAGAAGGAACTGGGCATATATCTTTAGCTTTGAATTTGTGGAACCACTTATACTCAAGAAGCACACACTGCACATAATTCCTCCTTGCTGTAATTTTGGAAGTACAGGTTCACAAAGGGATTTGGTTCTCAAAGCCTGTGGCTAATACTGCCCCTAGTTGAACGGGTCAGTCTCTCTAAGTTAAGGATAAATGGTTTTCAAACCAACCGAGTGAACAAATGTAAAGCCACATTTGATAAAACATCCGGTTTATCAAAATGAAAGTGACTATTTGTATCTCCATTTGTCAGGCTCCTGCACCTATTTTTCAGTTGATTTTGTGAAATGTCTAAGTAATTCATGGAATACAAAAGTCTAGAAACCACTGCCTTGAACTGAGTCATAAATGTTTGAGACTCCTTTCAGGATTTCACTTAGCTTTCTACTGATCAGAAAGATTCACGCATTTTCCGTAATTTTGTGATTTCACAAATGCTAGAGAATGCAATTGTATGCCCCAAATAAATTATCTGTCATAGATAATTCCAGCTTCGCCAAATTGAACTAATAAAATTCTAGTTTTGCAAAATTGTAACTTAGTGCCTAATAAACAGGACTGTATCAGCAGAAAGAAAAAAAAAAGTGCTAAGAAACAAGAAAGTTAGCCATAGAGAATAAAAATTTCCAGTACTTATATGGCTATTTCTTAGAAGACTGAGAATCGAGGCAATGCAGTCATGGAATCACTAAGCTCTTTGCTTAGTAGTCAATGATACATCTCCACTTTTTATTGTTCATAAACTCTATTAGTTTTTTTTTTTATATATAAATATATATCCATATATGTGTATTTGCTTACAAAAATGTTGTTTATATATATATATATACATATATTTTAAGAGGTGCTTAGATTACCCAAAATATTACATGGAACCCATTGGGATTCCCATGATGCCCACCTCCCACACCTCCCATCACATCCCACACAAACATCTCCCACAGTGTGGCCCACCACCCTCAATGAACTTACACATCCTGGAGCCTTGCCACCAACCATAGACCACAGTTCACACTGTAGACCACACTCTCTCCCACTCAGTTCTGAGTGGTGTGTGCTGATATAAAATGGCCTACATCCGTTGCCACAACAGTTCTCAGGACAACCTCCAACTCCCAAAAAAGCCACTGTGTTTCAACTGCTCGTCCCCTCCCTACCCCAAAAGTGTCAAGTGGCCACTGGCTCCACCTCATTGTTATAATTTCTTGCATTGCTAGAATCACCATATGTGAACAAGAGAATAACATCAAGTCCACTCTAGTCCATAGTTCTTCCCCCAATCCTGAGGGGACTGGGATGGTGATGTCCATTCCACCTCCAAGTGAGAGAGGGCTTATATCCCATGGATATGGTGGGTGGGATGATCCTGCCTGCAGATGCAGGCCCTCTCCATTCCCTGGGGTGTCCATTTCCCATCGTTGTCTCCTCACCAGGTGACTTGGATGAGTCCATTGAGCTGTAGGGTAGGAGTTGCAACTCCACCTAGATTTCATGCACACCTGGCACATAGGTAGGCGGGAGGCTCCAGTCTCTGGAAGTATACCTAAAAACTCCAGCATCGCATATAGGTTTGAATAGAAGGGACTGGTGAACCAAGTGCAGGGACGACTTATTTGAGTCTAATTCTGTCACTCTCAGGAGCACAGATTCCAAAATAGAACCCACTGATAAGGCATCAGTCTCTGGGGCTATCCCCCCTTATATAGGACTAGGGTGTCTCCGGAGCTCTCAGGAACCCCACTGAGTGGGGTGATAGGCACTTAGATGTTCTATGAGCTCTACTGAGGTCTGCATAAGAGTTACCTCTGGGATGACCTCCCGACTCTCTTTGAAGTCTCTTAGCCACTTGAACTCATTTGTCTTTACCATTTCCCCCTTTTATTCAAGGTCTTTTTCCAGTTGTGTTGCCAGTTGGCACTTGGGAAAAGTTTTCAATTAGCAATAATCGTGCCTCGGATAAACCTCATTGGCTACGATACTGCCAGTGTGCAAAGCTGCCAGTTGGCACTTGGTATTAATCCCTCGTTGCCAGGGAGGCTCATCCCCGGGAGTCATGTCCCACATTGGGAGGAAGGTAATGCAATCATATGCTGAGTTAGGCTTAGAGAGAGGCCACATTTGAGCAACAAAGAGGCTCTCAGGTGGCAACCCTTAGGCACCCCACAACTGCAGGCTAAGTCTCATTTACAAGAGCAAAGACTCACAAGGGAAGTCATCAATAAAAAAACAAAAAAAAAACAAAAAAAAAATCACTGGGTTGTCCTATTTTGACAGGCACTGTCCCTACACTCAGAGGACTATTGTTGCTCCCTTGGAGACTGTGACAGAGCTCTCCAGGCTAGGAATTCAGATTCCCTCATTTATTGTGTGATTATCCACCCATCTGACCATGCCCCATCCCCCTTTGAATGATTTTGTATATTTTTCATGTATATTCGGATGAACCAATCCCCACGAAATACCCCCCCATAATCCCCCGCAGTACCCATTGTAACCCTACTGTGATCCAAATCCTCCATGAACATTTAGTCCATAAAATAATCAAATACACTTTCTAGGAAAAAGAAACAAGTGTGATAAGC
>JAKSZT010054575.1:1145637-1200010 GCA_026826555.1 Tolypeutes matacus
TGGGAGGTTGCAGTGTGTGCCCTCCTACACTAACGCCATCTTGGCCCAGTATTCCTGTCTTTTCCTTTCAACCTGCAAAATTCCCTTTAGTAATTCCTGTAGGACAGGCCTTTGGTACCAGGAGTGGGATGTGGGGTGATGGAAAATACCAAAAATTGGGGAAATGGTTCTTTAAATGGGTAAGAAGTAGATGCTGGAAGAATTGCAAGATTCTGATAGAAAAAGCCTGTATTTATTTGAAAAGACTGCTGGTAGGAATATGGATTCTAAGGGTATTTCTGATGAGACCTTGGACAGAACTGATGAATTTGTCATTGCAAACAGGAAAAAAGGTGTACCTTATTTTAAAGTGACCAAGACTGGCAGATGTCACCATTGTACCCTGCCACATGAGCTGAATCTAGGACCACCAGCAGCCAGGTGCTGCTCAGGGAGGAAAGCATCGCCTGATGAAACATCAATTTAGAAATTTTCAGACTCATAACTGTAAGCTTATAAGTTAAAAAATCCACATTTTAAAAAGCCATGTCATTTCTGGTATATTGCATTGGCAGCCTTTAACAAACTAAATCAACAGCTTGTATTCTGCCCTGGATCTCTGTAGACTTGGGTCCCTGTGCCTGGATATGAGGGGTCTTCTAACTAGCTGCTGTGAGGGGCTCTATAGTCTGCATCCAAAGTAGGAGGAACCCAAGCTGTGCTGCCTCAGAAATACTCCCAACTGTGCTGGGACCAAGTGAGAATGAGGGGTCCAGACTGTTGGGCCCAGGATAGAAATTTCCTACCTGATTTTGGAGATTACTTTTCCTTTTCTTTGATTCAGGTTGTGTGGGGTCCTTCTCCAGTCTCTCTATCATCCGCCAGAGTTCTAATCTAGTGGAATTTGTCCTTTTATTTGTTGATCCTGAGGGAGATATTTCTAGGGGATGCCTTACGTTGCCTGTTGATGATGTCACCCTATACTGTATATTTTATAGCATTCATATTAAAGTTACTTGCTATGTAACAAAATAGGGCTTATGATCCTTGTGGTAGAGATAGAGAACTAAGGCTCAGGGAGGTGAAATGATTTGCTTGAAGTAACAAGCTTTGACTTAATGTTTTAAAGAATGACTACAGTTATAGGCAGCAGCCATCCTGCATGTATAATATGGGAGTCTGTTAACCATTCCTTGGCTAATTCAGCTAAACTTCAAAGATGGCCCCATTTAGTAAAATTACTATTGGACTAGAAATTAGAAAATCAGAACTCTGGCCCTCATTGATGTCATACATTATCTGTTTTACTGAGATTAAATCTTTTCACCTCTTTGAAACTACCATGTTTTTACTAGGATGATTTTAATAGATTTTTTGTCACTTTGGATGCCTTCCAATTTGTGGTAAGCCTAAGACAGATGGAGGGTAGAGTTTTATCTCCTTCTGTAAAATCCAACTGAGGAGGATGACAACTCTCCCAATTCCTGGCACTTAGAGTGCAGGGCCAATCAGATGGTCCTTCTAAAAGTTTAAAATTTGAGAACTTGACACAAAGCCATAGGGTTCTGTAAAGGTTTATTTTCAGTGACTGTACAGAACAACTGTGAATCAGTGACATGGTGGTTGGTGCCCAGGTGCAGCAGTGTTTAGAACCATAAACCAGATAACAAATATTCAGGTTTGAAAACTGTGGACAGTACTGTAGCAGCATCCTAAGGTGAATGTTCAAATGGCAAGACTGGGCCTCCCCTAGTTTCGCTAGAATAATTTTTCATTGATTTCATGATCTGCTTGATAGTATTTCACCCAACTATTTCCCTCTTAAGTTAAACAGAGGTACTCTTTATTGGAAGCTACAAAGAATGGTAACTGATAAATATAAAGGAATCAGTATCAGGAGGTGTTATGGGCACCAGATTTCAGGAAAAGGGTCAAACCTGGAATTGGGGATGAAGAAAGTGTGAATTCAGTTATCCCTACCTCAGTCAGCCTTAAGTATGCAATTATTAAGCAGTCAATGAAATTATTGATCACAAACATCAGAATGAATTCAAAGCTTCAGAGGAGAGTAGTCTTTAAAAAGCCTGAGGAAAATAAGGACAGTGGTGGTGGTGGGGTATGGTTGGGGTTCTAATTCTGGTGGTATTTACGTCTTGTGGTTTCCCTACACATGGCTCTTCTGACCATACTATTTGAACCTATAATTAGTGCTAGAGTTGATAGGTATACATCCAAGAGACTTAAATCTTTGGGCTGTCCGTGCGCCAGCTGGGCCCTGAATCTCAAAGGAGTTGTAATACCTACTCTCTGGTTCATTGGACTCACCCAGAATAACTAACAAGGAGATGATGATGGACAATGACCATCCCAAGGAACTGAGAGAGTCTACAACTTCAAGCAAGAGAGTCCCATCCATGTACCCTATGAGATCGAACCCCCCTCTCAATTAGAGTTGGAGTGGGCATCACCATCCCAGAATCCTCAGGACTGTGGAATGAACAATGGACTGGAGAAGACTTACTGGTGTTCTACTATAGACTTATGGTGACTCTAGCAATGTAAGAACTTAAATCATTGGTAAGGAGGCAGTGGCCACTGGAGGTTCTGAGGGCAGGGAGAGTGAAAAACAGGTGAAATATAGGGGCATTTTGGAGACTTGGGAATTGTCCTGAATGACATTGCAACAACAGATACAGGGAATTGTCCTGAATGACATTGCAAGGACAGATAAAGGTTGTTGCCATAACCTACAAAACTGGGCAGGAGAGAGTGTAAACTACAATGTAAATGATAATCCATGCTTAGTGGCAATGCTCCAAAATGTGTTCATCAATTGTAACAAATGAACCACACTAATGAAGGATGTTCTTAATGTGGGAAAATGTGGGAGGTGTAGGGAGCAGGGCATATGGGAATCCCCTTTATTATTTATGTAACATTTATGTAATCTAAGTATCTTTAAAAAAAAAATATATATATATATATATATATATATTTAGTTATAAATAAATAAATAGAGGAATAACAACCCCATATTCTTAAATGCTTAGCACATGGAGATTGAAATCTATGGACTTTCCAAGACTACATTAACACACTGTGTAAAGGCATCTTTTTCTTGGTGGGATCCTCCTTACCAGCATTATCTACATGGCATTTACAGTGCTGGTGGGGGAAAAAGAAGGACATAAAATGATAACCTGAATGAACACACTGATGCTGCACTTTAAACATCATCTCGTCTCACCCTAACATCATCCCAGGACGTGATTATGCCCCTTTACAATGAAGAACCTTAAGGTCACAGAAGGGAAGTCCCTTGTGCAAAGCCACATGGCAAAAAAGGGATAAGAGAAGTGGGGTTGTTCAAGAGCCAACCTCTTTCAAAGGACTGAGCCTAGGAAGCAAGAGTGCTGGCCCCTGTACCAGCTCTACCACTTGTGTGATTTGGGCCTCTGGCCCTCAGTTTACCCATCTGTACAATGAGAGCTTTGGAAGAGAGCATCTCCTCTAGGTTAATAAACATTTTTGAGTGCACCTCTGTTTGACAATGTGAAGGCTTATGAGAGGGCTGTTATGTGGCCTATACTCTAAGGAGGGAGAGCAAAGGCACTCCCATTTATTAAATGCCTGTTACATGTGGGATTCATTATATTCACAATAGCATTTAAGCCTTGGTGTAACCCCCAAATCCTTGTTTTTTATCTCATGTTTTTTCCCACTACTCTGCAATGTTCCCACAGAAAAGGAACAGGATATATGTGAAGCATAGCATTTAGATCCATTAACTTTGGAGTTCCCATCCTGGCTCCACTACCATCCAGCATGGGCAAGTCACTTTCCCTCTCTGAACTGCAATATTATCATCCATCTGTGACTATCATGAGGTTGATAGATGCCTCATTAAACATTCCCATTTCTCTTTACCATTGGCTTCACCACCTTGTACGAAATTCTCTTCTGAGTTAATCTGCCTCCTGCCTATGATGGCACATTCCTGTGCAGGCCTGCCAGGGTGTCTGACCCAAGGTCAGATGGTGTGTGCACAGCTAATGTGGATAGATGCTGAGATCCTAACTTATACACGTGTGGTATATCTTTCCAGGCTCCTCACCATGCCTCTACATGCCCTGGCCTCCCTGAGACTGCTCCCCAGACCAAACTTTGCCTGCTCATGGGTTCTCCATCCCCAGGCCTGATCATCTGCCAAGCCTAGTCCACCATGCTGTCTTCCATGGAATGGTCACACTGGGACTTGGTTGGAATAGGTAGGTAAGAGCTGAGCTATGGCCCATCAGCTGCAATCCCTTCCCTGCAGCCCAGCTTACTGGAGACCTCTCCCTCAGGTTGGCTTCTCTATGGGACCCAACCCCCACCAGCCAGCCAGGAGCAGCTTCTTCCTGTGAAGGTGATGCACTGGACCTGGGTTCTCCAAATAATGAGAACAGCCCCGTTACCAGGTTCCAGAAGTTTGCCACCAGTGGAGAGGTCTTATTCCTGTTTTACCATCTGGTCCTCACAACAGCCAGGAGGAAAGACAGGAAGGGAGGGGTCAGGATTGTTCCTACTATTTTACATTTGAGGAAATTGAGATCTAAAGAAATGAAGTGATTTCCCAAAGCCATACAAGCATCTAGTGGTAGAGCTGGGATTTGGACCCAAGCTTCTAATTCCAGTTCAGCAACACATCATCTAAGAACTGAAACCTGAGTTCCCCCTCCCTATCAAAAAAGTTAAGCAGAGGCTTGCCACATTTTTGGGTATCATAGAAGTTATTGTTAACAAAAATACCTGAATGGTTCAGGAATATCCCTTCCTTCCAATATTTGATTATGATCAGAGCAGAAATGAGTATGGCATGGAGGACAAGCGGTAATAATTTAAGTTAATCAGATGGTATTTCCAATTATGGCTGTGATCCTTATACTGCCTCTTTACTGAGCAAATTAATGTGATCTCTGCAATGCTATGCAGTTATTTTCTTGGCATATTTTTCCTCCACCAAAATTACAAATAGCACCAAAGCAAGTTCTCTTGTCAGAGAACACAGAAGTGCTTTGATTCTTTGCAATTTTACCCACAATTTTATCTACACCATTCTGGGGCATCATTTGGTAGGGTCGCATGGATTTGTCAGGCATTCTGGAAAGCAGAAAATAGAAGGTTAAAATGTTTGAGTAAAACTTTTCCTGAGGGTAAGAATGAACTGTCTGGGAGTACAATGGTGGGTCACTATAGTAGAAGCCATTGATGTCCTACTCAGAATCTTGCTATTAGTCAGGTGTTCTCATCCTCAAATGCTATGAGTTGACTGCTAACAGCCCACAGGTGCAGCCTGTTCCTGAGAATTGCCCTGAGAAGCTGGAAGTCTCCCTCAGCAGAGACTTTGATTAGGGCGATTGAGAATTGCTGGAGTTTATGCCCACCCGGGGTGGTCCATATCCAATGACTGATATGGAGGTACAAAAGGACGCCCCCTTGCTGTCCTTAAAGTAGCACAGTTCTGAGATGTCATTTTTGCTCTAGTCTGATGTTAAACTTTTTTAGATTCTGCTTTCTGCATTTCCTCCATAAATCACTCACACAAGAATCTTTATCTCAGGCTCTGCTTCAGAGGAATCTGACCTAAGATGGCCGTGTGAGGATATCACTTAGAAAGTAAGTAACACGTCAATTTTTAACCCTGAATTTATTCATGTTGACCGTATTCTATTTGCTAAGCCAAAACTGTGGTTTAGTTAGTTTAGAAAAATTTTCTTCACAATGACTTAAAAGAGAAAGGGTTTTATTTAAATCTTTAAAATCCCATATAATATTACTGGTACATGATCAAAAATACTTTTACTTATATTACCTTATTTGAATCTCCCAGCATCTCTGAAAGGCTAGAAAGGTGAATATTACTATTCACCTATAATATTACTATATACATTTTAAGATGAGAAAATTAAGAAATTAAGGTCCTGAAAGTTTAAGTGTCTTGTCTAAGACTACATATAAGGCTGATATCAGAGTAGTGATAAATTATAGGTGTTTGGTTTTCTAAGCAAAGTGTTCTTCATTCTATATGTGGCTGCATTCCAGATCATCATTTACACTATAATATCTAGTTAACCAGGATATCTTAGTGTCCAAAAAAACAAAAAAACAAAAACAAAAAAAAAAAACCACCAAAAACAAAGAAGTACACTGCTACAGTATGTCTGTTTATATAAACACATAACCAGTAGGTGGAAATCTTGACTGTACATCATAATATAAGTATATAGGCATTTATATTGTAACACCAATGGCAAAATTCATTATCTGAATGAAAAACTGAAAATGTTTTCATGCCACTGAGGTTATCAGTTATCCTCTTTCAGATGCATGTCTTCTTACAAAGTATATCTTGCCAAAGTCTCTCTATTGGGATGGAAAACACATGCCTTCCAATCTTCATACCAGTACTTTAATAAAAATGCTGATGAAGTCAAGCATTCACAGGTGATTATATAAAATATAATTATAGGAAAGAAAGGAGTGACCTATGTAATTCTCCACTGATTTTTCCTTTTAAGATTAAAATCCTCAATTTTAAATCAATGGAAATGAGAATGCCTCTTCTGGCAGATGTGATTCTAAAGAGGAAGGGAAGAAAGGAAGATGCATTTGTTCATTCATTTTTTTCAACTATTAGTTGTTGGAGGACATCGATGTTCAAAAAATTGTATTTCTTATGATTAAAAAATCACTTGTTTTCCCTTTTATAAACCAAAAAAACATTATCGTGGAAAATATTTTCTGGGGAAAAAAAGCATTTATTCTTCAACTTCCTAGGAAGCTACCCTCCTTACTGTCCCATAACTAAGATATGAGTTGATGCAGAGTGTTTGGGCTTTCATCTTTCTGGGCCCATATGAAATTGGCAAGCACAGGAGGGAACCAGATGCAAAGGTGTTGAAGGATTCTTGCTGGACAACTGGTCCCCTATGGCAGATGCCCTGTGACTCCTTCTGCCTGGCCTGTCACTATCAATTTAATGGCGCTTTCCACGGGCAGCATCGAAACAATTATTAAAGTGGTTGTCAACTTTACCTGGCTGTTCTTGCCTTACAGAAGCTGTGGGCCACAGCCATATCAAGTAAGTACAAATTCAGCATTTATTTCTAAAGGTCTTGGCTAACATCAGCACTTTCAATCATTTGTGTGAGTAGAACCTTTGCCTCGGGTGCCTGGATGTGAAGTATATTCTAGTAAACATAAGATATAAATCTCAGTGTTCCCTTCGAAAACATTAAGATTCAGAATAGTGGACCAATAACATCCACCACCATACATAGTTAAGGAAAACTGTTTCACTAAATTATTTCTAAATTTTAGTTTGCCAAAGAAACCTTGAATTAGTTAAAGACAAAAGACAATATACATTTCAGGGAGTGATTTTTAGATTTATTCACAGAGAAATACATCTAACACTGCCATAAGTATTTCATCTGTTTATTAATTATTCATTTGGGAAACTGGATTGGTGGTATCAATCATAAATCAGAATAATTAATATTTTAACATTAAACTTCCAGTATATTGCTTATTTCTTTAAATATTGATTTTTAAGCATTTTTGTTGATGGAATACTGTTATTTCAGCAACAAATCAGTCAGGAATGGAGGCCAAATCCTTTCAAATAGGTCAGGTATTGTGCTGGGTGCCTCATCTGAAGATATGGATTTGCCTCAGGGCTACTTGATGATGGTGTCCTGGCGGGAGACTAAGAAGGATATGAACCAGCTGTGTATACCTGTGCTTCTGGGTTAACCACTGCCTCCCTTGACCCCTCACTTACAATGAAATTAACTCTGGAGTGGAGGCAATAGGGAATATGGGAGGTGGTCACAGGCTTGTCTTGCTAGCTGTGGAGAGGGCCTTGGTCAAGAGGTAGAGAAGGGCCAAATGACCAGAACTCCTGGTGAAAGACTGTGAAAAACACTCTGGCTCTCAGGGCAAAGTCCTTCTTTTGCTCTTGTGGCCTCGGAAGAAGTGAGATATCGGTTCCTGTATTGTTGGACCTGACACCTTCCTAGGTCAGTGGCTGCTACACAGGACCTTCACGATTGTCCCACCAACAGCTGCTCTTTATCCAACGTTGTTCCCATGCCCACCCCCAAAGCCACATGACTGGTGGTTTCTCAGAATTCTCTCTGGGAAGCCTCAGATTTCTCTACATCTCTCTATCATGTTTTCTCTTCCTATAAAACGGAGAGGGAAGAGAGAACAAAGCTCACTTATCCCCTGGAATGTTTGTTGAACTCAGATGCCTCACTGTGCTTTAAGATGGAGTTAGTGGAAAATAGTTGGAGTTATAATTCAATCCACCAGATAATTTTAAAATTAGAAATAGTGTTTTTGGCAGCTGAAATTTTCTAAAAATATGCTCATGTCTTAACACTAAACTCTTTGTTAAGGATTCAATGACAATATTCCATTTTCTATACTTTATCATTAAATTTGCTTTATTTTTGTGTTTATGTAATTTTGAAACAATAGGTTTTGTTAATTTTACGTGCTAATAATTTATATTAGAACATATGTTTATATCTGTATTTAAAATTTGGCTTTTTACATGATTTTTATTTTTATCAAATTTATATTCAAAAGGCATTGTTTCTGTTTCACTGATTTTTGTGAAATTATAAATACTATTCTAAATGAAATTATGGAAGTGAAATTATGGACAGAAATACAGCATATAAGTACTGAAATATTAATATCATCCTTCTAAGCAGCAAGACACTAGAAAAGTCAACTGACCTCTTTCAGCTTGAGGCTTTCCATCAGTGACTGAGAATTTAACCAGCCACCTTCGCAGGCTTTTTGTAAGACTTAATTTAAAAAGCTCTGCAGAGTGCAAGGAGCATAAAGAATGTATAATGTAAGTTATCTATTTTTATTAAAATTCAATTAGCGTATGAGGATTCAGAAATTGAACCTAAGAAGGAAGGAAATAACTACTGAAAGCATGTGAAGTACAGGCACTTTGACTGTTAGTTTTTTTTCTGCCCCCCCCCCCCCCCAAACAACTCTATGCAATAGATATAATTACTAATTATTTTATAAATGAGAATACCAAGACCAGGGAGATAAAGTAACTCATTCCTTGAGTGTTTTCTACTTAAACTCATTCTTTTTCCACAATTATGCAATGTTGAGCTACTCCTATCTGCCCAGCTTTGTACATAGCACTTAAAAAGATGGAAATTACATGTGTGTCAACTTGTCCATTGTGCATATTTGGATTATTTTGGCTGCCCAGAATCCATTCCCCTTTCTAATAACAACCTTGATTTCCTTTTGAGAAAGCCCCTTCTCCCATTAATGTTAGAAGAAATATAAATATAAATCCAGAATCCAATTCTCAGGATGGAGAAAAACAGATTCTCCTCCAGTCAGGGGACAGGTATGTGCCCTATACTCTGACAATTCTGGGACTTTTGATCTTGAGATAGGGGTACAAATTCAGCTAAATTTGGTTAATGATCTCAGCAGCAGCAACAGTGACTGCAGAACAAGCTGCAGCTGCGATTAAAACAGCTGTTCTGCTTTTGCTTCCTAATTCTTGCAGCCTAGCCTCCGGTTGAGTCTGTGCTCACCCTCTAGTAACTTTCTCCTAACATGTTTGAAATCAAGAACCCTACCTAATGCACCCATAATACTATCCCTTGCCTATTTCTATTCCTAGATTTTTTTTTTTTTTTTTTTTCTTTTTTAAGGATTTATTTATTTATTTACTTTTATCCATTTTTACACCCCTTCCCCCTCCCCCCCATTTTTGCTGTTTCTGTGTCCATTCGCTGGGCAACTCTGTGTCCATTTTCTGCCCTCTCTTCTCATCCTTCTCCTCCTGTCTTCACTGGGATTCAATCCTTGGAATCTCTGATGTAGGAGAGAGGCATCCTGCCCGCGCAACCTTAGTTGCTGGTTTTTCGGTGCGTCTCATCTTGCCTCTCCCTTGTGTCACTCTCCTATTATGTCATCATCTTGCTGTGTGGCTCGCGGGAACTGGTGGTGCGCCCGCGCACAGGGCCTGGCGGCCCACGCACCTTCTATATATTTTTTAAATTTTTACCAGGAGGTCCCGGGGATCGAACCCAGGTCCCTCCATATGGGAGATGGACGCCAACCAGATATAGCCCCCTGCTATATCTCTTAAGGTTGACCAGAGATACCTAGAGTTACAGTCTTTTCCCATACAGGATGGACATATAATAAATCAGGCTTAGTTTATCACCAGCATTCTAAAAACCAGACCTAGGGAGGAAAACGAGGTCTGGGGACACATGCATGGTTTCTAATATAGCGAATGTTTAACCCACCCTGATTATCACAGAATCAGGACAGTGAGAATATTCGCATTATTCCTAGATTTTAAGAGCAAAACTTAGGAGCCAAACTCCATGGGTTGAAAGTCATCTTCACTGATTACTGATTTCTTCATCTATCTCTACTTCATATGGTTGTTTTAACAATTATAGCAGTTAATATTTGTAAGATTCTTAGAACAGTCTGGCTGAAAGTATGCCTTATGTATATGTTTGTTATTATAATTAATGTTATTATTGTGGAAAACTTTTTAACAATAAATTTAAGACTCCTAAGAAACACTGTTAACTTTCTTCTGCCTCCCATTTGCCTCTTCCAAAAATCGAAAAGTCTCCCAGTTGAAGAAAGGACAAATGAAGGCTAAGCACCTATCTTGTCGAATGATTTATCAAAGGGCAGTGCACCAATCTCACAAATGTGGAATTACTTCTTGGCAGTTATCCAGTCCCACATGCCAAATACATAATAGAAATAACATGAATTTGATATCTCCCCCACCCCACCCCATTAGAGCAAAATGCATTTTGCAGTGACTTATTTGCCTGTTTTCATGAACAAACCTGGTGTCTGTAATTCCTGCTTTGTAGGGTTTCCAGCACATCATCTCCATTGGGCAGATTTTTCTGTGCAGGAACATTCAGTGGATTCCATAGTGGTGAACAGATTATGTTTGTACCCTGCTCTCTGTACTGCCTATCAAGAATAAAAGCAGTCTGACTTTACTATGACCTTACTGGGTTTTAAATTTCCCAGAGAATTACTCAGTACTGTATTTGCAACTTCAGCCTTGGGCCTGATATTCTATGCCTGTGGGGTGGACATTATTTGTGTGTTTGGGGTCAGCAGGCAGATGTAGCATTAGCTTCACGGATTGCAGAGCATGAATCCTATTTTCTTACTTTTATATGCAACTTCTCCCCATCACTTGCTCATAGGAAATATAATTTCCATTTTTTTCTCACTCTTCTTCATTTCTCACATCTCCTTCATTCTCCTTGATTGGCTTTCCTTTGGTTCTGACGTTTCTCTTTTCCACTGTTATTTTGTTATTTATTGCCACAGGTGTACTGTCCAGGAGTGCTTTGCAGGTTAAAGTATAAAACATATTTAATATTAGGAAATTAGGATGATCTAAGCTTTCTTTTCAAATTATCAATAACTTCATTCATAAAGCTCTCCTTCAGAAATTCCAAAATGCATCTCTGGAGTCTTTAAGGTAGGTCTTAAATGACAAAGTGACAGGCAAAGGAGAACAAAGGAAGAGTGAACCAGCTCTTGATTCAATGCAACTGAGCTGAGTGTCAGTAAAAGCACCCAGCAAATTTCATGGCACACAAAAATATTTCAGTACAAATTTTTGAAAGAAAGTCTTTCTTCTCAGGAACACATGAGAAGGCAGATTATCCAAAGAAGTCACCAAGCTATTCTAGTATTTGTTCTCTTACATTGTATATAGAAAATATTATATTATCATTGTTGGTAATAATAGACACAAGATGAGATGCCTAACAAGTGAGAATAACTATTGAGGTTGAACAAAGCAAAATGGTAAATATTTACAGTATTTATGAACAATGATCTCTTCCTTTATGTTGAAATAGCATTTCAGTGGAGAGGGAAATTGCAAGATGAATATCATTTGGCTGCAAGGAAGTCATTTATCATTGTAGTTAAGAGCTAAGACTGTCAAGCTTGATAAGTGAAATGTCCATTAATACTACTCCAATCACTGATGCAAAACTTCAATATATAATGCCTAATTAGGCGTGCTCAGTGAATTTATTTCTATGTACAGTGTTTGTGTTTTATAGAATGCACAGTGGGATTCCTTATGCCTCTATAGATTATTTCAGATTATTCATGGACTTCCTGTTGTAAAGCAAATATACAAAGGAAAATCATTAAGGATTGAGTACTTGGGCAAATTGAACTTTGCCCTGTGAAAGATGGTGTTATGTGTGCTATAAATCTTCCAGAGATACTGCATTTGAAAGCATTTCAGGAGATAAAAAGAAAGCATGCTATGGGATAAAACATTTCTTTCTTTTCAAGCAGTGACCTTTAGAGTGAATTTTAAACATGACCATTGCTTTCTGTGACTGCTCAGTGTTGCATACAGATACTTTTCCATGCAACATTTTCTGAAAAGACAGGGAGAAGGAATATTCAGTGTTCACACATAAACATGGAGCATATGGTTTAAATCCTAATGGAAAAAATTAGCAGTGATTATTGGCACTTTTATTTTAGAACAGGTTTTTTATGTCTTTGTTGGGTGTACCCAGTGCAAATCCAAGTGTCACTTATAAGACTGGTTGATCTTTTAATAACCTGGTTTATATTTTAAATGGCATCCTTTTTTAGATATGGATTTCCACTCAACAATCTCAAAAAACTGCTCTGATACCTAAATAGGCAACCCAAGGAGAAAAGAAAGCATGTGAATAAGGGAGTAACAATAACATTTTGCAGCCTATTCCCATTCGCTATATAACAAGAATTCAATTTCCTATCTTTAAAGCAATTCATTTAAGACATGAGGACACTCAGGATAAAAAGTTCCACTTGTGAACCTAATGAGGTTTAGTGATTGTCCATCCTTATAAACAAAATACCAATAAAAGCCAACTTAAATGCTGCTATTACTTGGGAAGAGATCATTAATATCTAATGACAGTAAAGTCAAAGTTCAAGTCCCAGGCATTATTGAAAATCTAAGGCAAATTATTTATTTGATGACACACAGTCTAACTTGAAATTCAGCTGTCTTTGAGGGCTTTAGGGGTAAATGGTCATTCAGAACATGCAAATTATACATAAGGTGTTTGATTTCACATCTATATCACCCTTCATAAAATATCTTATTAATCAAATATGCTGTGGACTTTTATTAGTATTGATCAAATATATTATGGATTTTGTCAAATTCTATTTTTATGTTAAATCACTGTAATCAATTTAGAGTCTTTATATTTGAAGGGACAGTTGAATTAGCACCAGGAAATATGTGACATTTTACTATAAAGATCAGTATGTGTGGAAGCAGCATGGTGAATTGGAAAAATTCAAAATACCTGAATTCAAATCCAGGTGCTATCCTTTAGAAAGTTTATTGGATGCTAGCCATTTACTCTGAGCCCCGGGTCTACATTTTAAAATGAGAAACATAATATCCTACCACTGAGTATTGTTAGGGTTAAATAAGACTGTATATGTGAAATATAGGATTAAATAATACTGTATATGTGAATTATAGATTGTTAGGCATAAGATAATTCTTAAAAATCCTACTTGAATTTCTCTGGAACTATCCCTCATAATGAAATCCAAATGATTAAATTTCCTTAAGATAGGATATCCACAATTATATTAGAGATGTGAGATCCTTTTACCCATTTTGTCACCCAAATGAGTTTGTCCAAATTAACTCCTCAATTTGCTTGGAAAAATATATATATCTTGCTTACAAAAAAGAATATATTATCCTACCTGTGATTCTGGTGAATTCCAGTTAAACAACTTCTGAGGGGGTGTTTTCTCTCACTAGTAAAAATTTTGCTATGTACAGATCTCAAACTTAGGTAAAAAATGGTTTCTTTAAAATACAACTAAAAATTATTAAGTCAATGCAAGAAAGTACACAGAGTAAATGCAATTTGGACAAGATTGCAAGAAAAATCAATTAAGTCTATCCAAACCTAGCTCCTGGAGATAATGATATAGCTATCATACTTAATCATTTTACTATTTCTTTATTGACTCATTGGACTTTGTTTGTTCTTTGCTACTCTGCTGGCAGAAAGTTCACATTTTTCAGACCACCAATCGTTATTCTAATATGTTTAAATATGAAGCATTATTGCCTTGTACTACATCACCTGAGACCCTAACCAAATAATGAAGAAAACATTCCTGCAGCCATGCTTCAAAAGCAGAAACTAATATGAACAAATCTCACTCTCATACAAATACAACTTTGGGTCTCTCAAGTCAAGAGAAACAGCAAAGGGCTCTCCACAAATTCTCTGTTCTGTGCCAATGGCCAAAACTGAGGGTCACGTGTCCTTTGCACGTGCCTTAGGAAATAGGAAAGATCAACATATCCAATATAAAAGAGGCTGTAATCCCACTGATGGTGTGAAGTGTAGTTTAGTCATTTCTGAGTTCAATAGAACTCAGATATATTGTTACTTATGCAATCTATTTCCATTTGATCATCACATATTGTTAATATTGATGAGCATAAAACAGAATCATTGTTTTCAGAGTTACAATCTAAGTAGATGAAACTTTAGTTAGGAAAAGCTAAACTCTTAGTAGAAAATGTAGGAGTAAATCGCCTTAATTTTGAATTTGACAACGGATTTTATGGCACCAAATGCATGAGCAACAAAAGAAAAAAATAGATAAGCTGGATTTCAGCAAAATCACACACACAAAAAAACTTGAACTTCAAAGGACACCCCTGAGAAAGTAAAAAAACCACTCAGAATGGGAGAGACTTTTTGCTACTGATATATTTGACAGAAGTCTAGTATCTACAACATAAAAAACTCTTATGACTCAACAAAAAGACAAACTAATTTTAAAATGGGCAAAGGAATTCAATAGAGATTTCTCCAAAGAAAATATACAAATGGTCAATAAGCACGTGAAATTATGCGAATATCATCAGTCATTAAGGCCATGCAAATCAAAACTACAATGAGATACCACCTCACACCTACTAGGAAGGCTATTTTCCAAAAAAGAAAAAAAAAAGGTAAATAACAAGCTTTGGTGAGAATGTGAAGAAATTGGAACCCTTGTACATTGTTGATGGGAATATAAAATGGTACAGGTGCTATGGAAAATAGTTTGGTGATTACTCAAAAAGTTAAGCATAGAATTAGCATGTGACCCAGCAATTACACTCCTAGGTTTATACCTGAAAGAATTGAAAACAGACTCAAACATGTTCATAAAAGCACTACTTACAATAGCTGAAAAATGGAAACAATCCAAATGCTCATTGAGGAATGAATAGATAAACAAATTGTGGAATATGCATACAGTGGAATATTATTTGACCCTAAAAAGTAATGAAGTCATGGTACTTGCTACAACTGGGATGAACCTTGAAAATATTATACAAGGTGAAAGAAGCAAGACACAAAAGATCATGTGTGATTCCATTTATATGAAGTATTCAGAACAGTTAAATCTATAGAGAGAGAACCCAGATTACTGGTTGCCCAGCACTCAGAGGAGGAGGGAAGGAGGAGCGACTGCTTGATAGATATGGATTGATTTCCTTTTGGAGTCGTGAAAATTTTTGGACCTAGATAGAGGTGATGGTTTTGAAACATTGTGAATGTATGAAAGGTCATGAAGTTGTTCATTTTAAAATGGTTAATTTTATGCTAAGTGAATTTCAGCTCAATTTTTAAAACACCTATAAAAATTGTAAAAATTATGAAGTCATTTATACATTCGTTAACAAATCAAATGCTTAAACATTGCCCGTCAGTCACTACAATAAAAAGCCAGGACAGTATTTAGCTGTAGAAGCAGATATTTGATATAGAGACCAAAGTAACCTCCCTGCTGTATTTAGATGTAAGAACTATATCTGAATAGGATCTGTATACTTAAAAATATATGAAAAAAGTAGAGTTAGGTGAACAAATTCAATTAATATGGAGAAGAAGTGTGAGTGAAGAGCAATGCTAATTTAATGTAGCTTCTGTATATTGAATGATATATTACTGGCTAACATTTATCCAGTACTAGGTCCCAGACTTTGTTCTAGGCACTTTTACAAGAACTAATTACTTAACCTGCATAACAATCTATTGAGGCAAATACTATTTTTATTCCTGTTTTAATCATGGAGGAACCTAAGGAATAAACTTGTGAAGTAACTTCTCTAGGTTAAACAGCCTATTAGTAACAAAGCTAGGATTTGGATGAAGGGAAATATATGGGCACCAGACCTCAGTCATAACCACTAGTCTTACTGATTTCCTCTCAAATAAATACAATATTTATAAAAGGATTCCATTTTTGTTGAACTCAAAGTGCTCTTTACCCTATGAGGAGAGGTAACTGCTTCATTTGGCTTGTTGCTTAGTACCCTTTGGTGGTTAATTTTAGTCCATACTGTCAGGTTTCCCCAACAGTGACCACGGCTCACACCTTAAAGTAGATATATGAATCTAATTTGGAGCTAAACCTCTTATTACTTCAGATCATTTGTCTTCATAATACGTTATTTCTGTAAAAGTGGAGGCAGTTGAGGGAGAGAGAGAGAGAGAGAGAGAGAGATGCAGTAGCAGGGGAATGTAGAGAGAGAAAAAGGGAGGTGGTGAGAAACACAGAAAAATCAACAAATGTTTGAGCTGTGAAATGGCCAGATCATCTATTCAGTGGTAGAAACTTTAAAGAAAATAACAGCAAGAACTTTATCTACCTTCTTTTCCCTTTATATCAATTATATATAAAATATGTGCAAAATATAAAATAATATATATCCATGGTATGCACACACACTCACACACACATATATATAATTGTACCTTGAAAAAGCTTTTTTATACTCCTCTTTCCTCTAGAGTTCCATCTCCTTAACATGAGAATAACAGTAAGGTATGACAGAATACAGAGACTTCAGTGATCATCTCCAAAAGAGACCATATTCTCAGGGAAATAACTGCAAGCCAACAGAAATCTACAGCATGTAATGAGCCCTGGGTGGCTTAGGATTCACTGGTTCTGTCCAGATTTCAGATATTCCTGGATAAGGGTATGAGCTCTTTTTAAAGTCACATTGTTCCAGATTGACAGGAGACTACTAAAACTTCTAGACTTTACTCTTTACCAAAGTGTCACAATAAGCACTAATTAATATATATCATAGGTAATCTTGCCTAGTCACTAAACATCACCTTCAATTATTCATCCATTGCTTCTAAAGGCTTTTTGCTCCCCTTTCCTTATCTTCCAACTATTAATTAAGAAGCAGGGGGCAGGTGGACAGAGAGCTAGTTTATTTTGTTTAAATAACAACAATTTTCTCCAATGCTATGCAATTATAACTTAAAATGCCTGCTGTAAGAAAGTTTCCAAATAACTATGCCCAGCCTACAATTTGTTACCTCTTTTAGCATATTTAAACAATATTTAACAAGTGTCTTCAGAATCAGAAAAGAGTGGTTAATGGATTCTGGAAATGGAAGAGGCAATAAAGTAGTGCTTTGAAGTCCTTGCAATTGGGTGAACATATGTGTGTGAATGATGCATCAAAGTTAACAATAACTGCTCAAACATATTTTCACAGAAGCTTTGTAAAAGAGAGCAGGCATACTGCAAAATATACTCACTGTAAGTTTATGTGAGAGCCTAGAAAACAGGGTATGAAAGTATGTGCTTTTCTGACTGACAAACAAGAACAAGGCAAGTCCCAATTTCAACACGAGAGCATGATGAATTCCATAGACCAACCCCAGCTATGTTGCTGAAAATTAATTTGACAAAAACAGCCATTTAAAGTATCTGTAAATAGCCCTGTGGGCATTCAACAATGAAGAAACACTTATTCGAGAAAATCTACAAAATCTTAGAAGTGTGAGTCTACGATATTTGCAGGTCCCATGACTCCTTCCCCCTCTCAACTCAATGAAATATAAATTCCACTCTGAACTGATACAAAATTGCTCCAGCTACCTTTTACTGAGGCTGTTGCATGTAAGTGTGAAAGAGAAATGGGGTGTTTTTCTACCATGTAGCCCCCTTCCATGGGATGGAGGGTCTACCTATGGGGTGGTACTGCTGAGACTACTGGAGCCATGACTGTCCTCATTCCAGGCATGGGATTGGGATTCCATGCTAAAAAAGGCAAGTTGAGGAGACCTAGGAATGCTGCTCTCTATTAACTCAGCATTCAGCTTCTGAAGAGGGGTGATCACTCAGAGAACAGTAGGCCACTGTCCCTGTACCCAGTACCAGAGGCATGCCACAGATATTTTTCCCCGGGGAAGAAACAGGCCTTCCTGTATTTGCAACAGGTAGTGGAAAAGTTCAAGTCTAAGGACATTCCCTAAAACATTAATATTAATATGCGAAACATAGTCCAGGGCAATGTAATAGCTTATATCAGGGGTCAGCAAACTATGGCCTGTGGGACATATCTGTCCTGCAGTTGTTTTTCTTAAATAAATTTTTTTTTGAATAGAGCCATACCCAATCTTTTACCTATAATCTGTGGTTGCCTTGGTACTGCATTGGCAAAGTGGAGTAGTAGTTGAGTAGTTACAACAGAGATCATGTAATTTGCAGAAGTATTTTGCTACTTGGCTCTGTACAGGAAAGAGTTTGCTATTCCTGGCTTGTGTGACGATCATCAGGTGAAAGGAACTTGGAAAGAAGGTCAGTGAGAATAGAGGCAAGCACTGGATTATGCAAAGTCTTATAGGGTGTGTTAAGGGGTTAGATTTTAGTCTACTTGTAATTAGAACCATTTAAGGGTTTATGTAGTAGAGTGACTTAGCATATGCTGTTTTTAAAGAACAAAATTGTCATTTATTGAACACATGCTGTATGCCAGGTGCTGATCAAAGCAATGTGCTATCACACTGAATCATCCAAGGTGACCTGAGGTAGTGGTCCAGAAAGGTATTATTGTTTCCATTTTTTTAAACAAATCTATTTTATTGATACATATTAATAAAGCATAAATCCATCCAAAGTGTACAATCAGTGGTATTTGGTGTGATCATATATTTGTGCATTCATCACCCCAGTCATTCTTAAAATCCTGTCATTATTCCAATAATAATAATAAACAAAAAGCAAACAAACAGAACTCATCACTTTCTTTCTTTCTATGCTTCCACTGTCATACAGAGCTGCTATTCTTTTCTTTCTCTCCAGTATATTTGTATTTATATTTTGTAAAAAGTCTTATATATGCAATAGCACCCATATTTGTGTTTACATGAGGTTTTACTATCTTGTAGAGAGCCATGTTACAGTTTTTTGCTTTCCTTCTAGTAATATACATGAGCTTAGACTTTCCCTTTCAACCACTGTCACACCCATACAATAGCACTGCTAGTTACACCGTGATATGCTTTAACCATTTCTATTCTTTTCCAAAGATTTACAAACAACCTTTTTTAACAATTCTGCACAGATTCTTAACTTTCCATTCTCTACCCTGCTTCTATTTTCTGGTGACCTATATTCTAATTATTAACTCCATGAGTTTACACAAATCATATTTAGTTCATAAGAGCATAATGATACAGTACTTGAGCTTTTGTGTCTGACTTGCTTTACTCAATATAAGCTCCTCCAGGTTCATCCATGTTGTCATATGATTCACAACTTCATTTCTTCTTAGCGCTGCATAATATTCCATTGTGTGTATATACCACAATTTTTTTATCCATTCATCAGTTGATGGACACCTGGGTTGTTTCCAGCTTTTGGCGATCGTGAACAATGTTGCTATGAACATGGGTGTGCATATGTCTTTTGGTGTCACTGCTGTCAGTTCTTCTGGGTATACACCTAGTAATGGTATTGCTGGGTCACATGGCAAGTCTATATTCAACTTCGTTAGGAACAGCCAAATAGTCCTCCACAGTGGCTGTACCATTCTACATTGCTTGCAACCATGAATAAGTGTTCCTGTCTCTCTACATGTTCTCCAACACTTACAGTTTTCTGACTTTTTAATAGTGGCCAGTCTAATAGGTGTGAAATGATATCACACTGTAGTTTTTATTTGCTTTTCCCTATTCACTGGTGATTTGAACATTTTTCATGTGTTTCTTCGCCATTTGTATGTCTGCTTCGGACAATTGTCTTTTCATCTTTTGCCCGTTTTTAATCTGGTAGTTTGTCTTTTTACTGTGGAGTCGTAAGATCTCTTTGTATATCATAGATGTTAAATCCTTATCGGGTATGTGACTGCCAAACATATTCTCCTATTGACTTGGCTGTCTTTTCATCCTTTTGACAAAGTCCTTTGAGGTGCAAAAGTGTTTAATTTTGAAGAGGTCCCATTTACCTATTTTTCATTTTGTTGCTGGTGCTTTGGGTGTAAGGTTTAAGAAACTACTGCCTTGAAGATGTTTTCCTACATTTTCTTCTATGAGTTTTATGGTTGTCACTTTTATATTTAGGTCCTTGATCCATTTGAGTTCATTTTTGAATAAGGTGTGAGATACAGGTCTTCTTTCTTTATTTCGAATGTGGATATCCAGTTTTTCTAGCACCATTTGATGAATAGATTGTTCTGGGCCAAAGGAAGGGCTTGAAAGCCATTTTAAAACTCAATAAAGGGAAGTGGCTGTGGCTCAATCAGTAGGGCTCCCGTTTACCATATGGGAGGCCCCGGGTTCGGTTCCCGGGGCCTCCTGGTGAAGGCAAGCCCGCCCACACGGCGTGGTTAGCTGACCCAGCGAGCACAAGCAGCAAGGGGGGGATGAATGAATAAATAAATAAAATCTTAAAAAAAAAAATACTCACTAAACCTGTAGATGTGAGGGGTCTATTTCTGAGTTCTTGATTTGGGTCATTGGTCAATGTGTTTGTCCTTATGCTAGTACCATGTTTTCACCACTGTAGCTAAGTAATATTCTTTATGTCTAGAAGTAAGAGTCTCCAACTTAGTTCTTCTTTTATAAAATCTTTTTGGCTATTTGGGTCCTCTAACCTTTCCAAATGTATTTGATAATTGTTTTTTCCACTTCTCCAAAAAAAGGCTGTTGGGCTTTTTATTGGAATTGTGTTGAATCTGTAAATCAGTTTGGGTAAAATTGACATCTTAATGATAGTCTTCCAATCCATGAACACAGAATGTGTTTACTTAAGTCTTTTTCAGTGTCTTTAAGCAATGTTTTGCAGTTTTCTGAATACAGGTTCTTTATTTTAATCGCTATTATAAATGGATTTTTTTTCTGATTTCCTCCTCAGATTGCACATCAGTAGGTATAGAAACGCTATTGAATTTTGTGTATTAATCTTGTATCCCGCCACTTTGCTGAACTTGTCTATCATTACTAGTAGCTTCATTGTGGATTTTTCAGGAGATTCTTGATATAGGATCATATCATCAGTGAATAGTGAAACTTTTACTTCTTCCTTTCCTATTTGGGTGCCTTTTATTTCTTTATCTAGCCTAATTGCTCTAGTTAGAACATCTTTCACAATATTGAAAAACAATGGTGATAATGGGCATCCTTGTCTTGTTCTTGATCTCAGTGGGAAAGCTTTCACCATTGAGTACAATGCTAGCTGTAGGTTTTTCATACATGCACTTTACCATATTGCGAAAGCTTCATTCTATTCCTATCTTTTGGATTATTTCTATCAAGAAAGGATGCTTATTTTGTCAAAAGCCTTTTCTTCATCAATTGAGAGTATCATGTGATTTTTCTTCTTCAATTTATCATAATTGTTTATTATACTAATTGATTTTCTTGTCTGAACCACTCTTGCATACCTAGGGGAAAAAAACCACATGACTGTAGTGATAATTCTTTTAACGTGCTTTTGAATTCTGTTTGCAAATATTTTGTTGAGGATTTTTGCACTATATTCATTTGAGATATTGGTCTGAATTTTCTTTTTTTGTAGTATCTTTATCTGGTTTTGGTATTAAGTTGATGTTGGCTTCTTAGAATGAGTTTTGTAGCGTTCTTTCCTGTTCAAATTTTTAGAAAAGCTTGAGCAAGGTTGTTATTAGATCATTTTTGAAAGATGGGTAGAATTCACCTATGAAGCCATTTGGTCCTGGGTTTTCATGTTTGGAAGGTTTTTGATGACTGTTTCAATCTCCTCACTTGTGATTGGTTTGTTGAGGTCTTCAATTTCTTCAAGGGTAGTGTAGATAGTTTGTGTGTTCTAGGAAGTTGTCCATCTTGTCTACATTGTCTAGTTTTTGACGTACAATTATTCATAGTATCCTCTTATGATCTCTCTTATTTCTGCAGGGTCAGTGGTGATGTCCCCCCTTTCATTTCTGATATTTATTTTCATCTTCTCTCTCTTTTTCTTTGTCAGTCTAGCTAAGGGTTTGTTGGTTTTGTTGATCTTCTTAGAGAAACAACTTTTGGTTTTGTTGATTTTTTTTTTTTTTTTTTTTTTATTCTCGATTTTATTTACTTCTGCTCTGATCTTCAGTATTTCTTTCCTTCCACCTGGTTTGGGATTCATTTGATGTTCTTTTTTCAGTTTCTCCGGGTTTGCAGTTAATTCTTCAATTTTAGCTCTTTTCTTCCTTCTTAATGAAGCATTAAGGGCTATAAATTTCCCTCTCAGCACTGCCTTTGCAGTGTTCCATAGGTTTTGATATGTTTTGTTCTCATTTTCATTCATTTTAAGATATTTGCTGAATGCTCTTGCAATTTCTTCTTTGACCCACTGATTATATGAGTGTGTTGTTTAATCTCCATATATTTATTAATTTTCCCTTCTTCTATCCATTCTTGATTTCCAGCTTCATTTTGTTATGATCAGAGAAAGTGTTTTGTATAATTTCAATCTTTTTTAATTTATTGAGACTTGTGTTGTGAATCAACATATGGTCTATCATAGAGAAGGATCCATGAGCACTTGAAAAGAAAGTATGCCCTGCTGTTTTGGGGTGCAATGCTCAATAGATGTCTGTTAGGTCTAGTTCATTTATCATAATATTCAAGTTCTCTGTTTCTTAATTTATCCTCTGTTCAGTTGCTCTATCAAGGTCTGAGAGTGGTGTATTGAAGTCTCCAACTATTATTGTAGAGACGTCTATTTCTCCCTTCAGTTTTGCCAGTGTGTGCTTTATGTCTCTTGGGTCACTTAGGTTGGGTTCTTAAATATTTAGTATAGTTATTTCTTCTTGGTGAATTGCCCCTTTTATTAATATGTAATGACCTTCTTCATCCCTTATAACAGTTTTGCATTTGAAATCTATTTTGTCCGATGTTAGTATCGCTACTCCTGCTGTTTTTTGCTTGTTTGTTTGTTTTTGGTTACTATTTACATGGAATATGTTTTTCCAAATTTTTACTTTTTACCTGGTTGTGTCCTTACATCTGAGCCAGCTTGTACAGAACATATAGATAGCTCATATTTTTTAATCCATTTGGTCAGTCCATTTCTTTTGATTGGGGAGTTCAATCCATTAACATTCAATAATGTTATTACTGTAAACTAATTGCTTACTTCATCTATTTTGTCCTTTCCTTCTCTGTTGTCATATTGTTCTATTGTCTGTCTTCTTACCATTTAGTGTACCATTCCAAATAATCTTCGTTTCTAAACTCTTCTCCAAATCTCTCACCCTTGTTTTCTCCTTTCAGGCTGCAGCACTCTCTTTAGTATCTCTTGTAATTTGGTTTTTTTGGCAATGTATTATATCAGTTTTTGTTTGTGAAGACTTTGAAATCAACCTCATTTTTGATGGACAGTTTTGCTGGGTATAGAATTCTTGGCTGGCAGTTTTTCTCTTTCACTAATTTAATTATATCTTACCACTTATCTCTCACCTCCATGATTTCTGATGAGAAGTCAGCACTTAATCTTATGGATTTATCCTTGTATTTTGGTGCTTTGCTTTTCTCTTGCTGATGAATCCTCTCTTTATCTCTGATATTTATCATTCAGAATAGTAGGTTTCTTGGGGTATGTCTATTTGGATTTATTTTGTTTGGGGTGCGTTGTCCTTCTTGGATATTGATAGTTATGTCTTTCATAAGGGCTGGGAAATTTCAGTCATTATTTTCTCAAATATTCTTACTGCCCCTTTTCTACTCTCTTCTCCTTCTGGGGTACCAATAACATGTTTGTGCATTTCTTTTTGTCATTCAATTCCCTATGATTCTGTTTCAATTTTTTCCATCCTCTTCTCTTTCTGTTCTCTTGTCTTTTTCAGTACAGATGTTCTGTCTTCAAAATCACTAATTCTGTCTTCAAGGAATAACAACTCTGCTTTTATGTGCCTCTAATGTGTTTTTAATCTCATCTGTAATGTTTTTCATTCCCATAAGGTCAGTTACTTTTCTTTTCAGGCCTTCAAATTGTTCTTTATTCTTACCCAGTGTCTTTTTAAAATCTTTTATTTCTTAGCCATATTTTCTTTAAATTCTTTGATGTGATTTAGGAGAGTTGTGCAATTATCACTGATTAGTTGTCTTAAATCCTGTATCTTCTTAGGATATTTGGTTAGTTCCATTGGTTGGGCCATATTTTCCTGTTTCCTAGTTTGGTTTGTAAGTTTTTGCTGATGTCTAGGCATCTGAATTGGTGAAGTTCCTCTGAAGGTCAATTCCTCTCTCTTGCCTTTGTTTGTTTTTTTTTCACAGCTCTTCTTTGAAATTTGGTTCAATGTATTCTAAGTCTTTAAATTTGCTGTCTTAAGTTATCAAAATCTGGCCTGGGACTCACTAATGGGGTGCAGATTTTCTCACAGGGGGAAGACAGAGAAAGTAACTCAGTTTTTTCCATGCAGTTTCCAGACCTGCCAGCAGATGACACTCATCAGCGTATCTTTCTACAGAAGTGTTTCAGTCTGTGCTTTCTTGTGTTCTTATGTTGAATATCCAGAGCTGAGTTTGAAAGCAGGCTCTGCTGGCCAAATTCACTGAAGAAAAGCCCCTGACTCCCCATCCCTTTTCCTTTGAAACAGCTGACAGAGAGGAAGGTGTCTTTTCACCTTTCAATCAGCTGCAGTGAGCCAGGACTTTTACCCCAGCTTAATATCTTGGGTGTGGGGAGGGTGGCCCTACCCTGATGCCATGGGGGCTTGGTAACTCACTTTTATCATTTTGGCTTCTTCATCTCTCTGTCCCTCACCCTCCAGGGAGTTGTGTAGCACTGTTGCATTCTACTGACCCTCAAAGCAGGCCCCCTAGACAGCTTTTGGCTTTTACTCCATTGTTTTTCTGAGATTATTGGGCTCTGCCTGTTCATCCATCACCATCTTCCCACAACTACCATCTGTTTCCACTTTTTTAAAACCGATTTATTGAAGTGTCATTGACATTCAATAAAATGTACATATTAAAGAGAAACAATTTGATACATTTTGACATATTTTTTACTCATATATCATCACAGTCAAGAGTTTTTTGTATTCTTTTGCAATCCCTTGTTCCCTCCATCCCACCCACCCAACCCTACCCCATTCAAACACTGATCTGGTTTCTGTAACTATGGATTAGTTTGCAATTTCTAGAATTCTATACAAATTAAATCCTACAGTATATATTTTTTGGTTGACTTCTGCTCTCAGCATAATTATTTTGAGATTCATCCTTATTGTTGTATGTATCAATAGCTTACTCTTTAATTCCTGAGAGGTATTCCTTTTAATGGATATAGCACAATATGTTAATCCATTTACACACTGATGAACATTTGTATTCTTTCTGTTTTTTCACTATTACAAATAAAGCCACTGCAAATATTTGTATTCAAATGTTTCTATGGACACATGCTTTCATTTCTCTTGGGCAAATACCTAAGAGTGGAATGGCTAAGTTCATATATTAAATGTATGCTTAACTTTTAAATAAACTGCCAAACTGTTTTCTAAAGAGTTAGAGAATTTTAACTTCCCATTAGCAGTATTTGAGAGTTTCAGTTATTCCCCATACTTCCACAGCAATTGGTATGGCCAGTCTTTTTTAAAATTTAGCTATTCTAATAGGTAGGTAAAAGGTATCTCATCATGGTTTTCATTTGCATTTCCCTAATGACCATTACTGTTGAGGATTTTCTCATGTACATTTTTGCCAACCATGTATTTTCTTTGGGGAAGAATTGGATCAAATCATTTGCAACCTATTTTTTTATTAGCTTGTTTGACACTTAAGAATTCTTTATGAATTCTATGAGATCTTCATATATTCTTTTTTTTCATATAGTCTTAATATAATTCTTTATCAATTATGTGATTTGCAAATACATTCTCTCAGTTTGTGGTTTATCCTTTCTTTCTCTTAACAGTGTTATTTGAAGAGCTAACAAAAGATCAAAATGATATTATTTTATATTTTCTTCCTGAATGTTTATAGTTTTACATTTTGCATTTTCACACTGATGTTCATATTGACATTATTCACAATTGCAAAAGATGGAAACAACCTATATATCCATCAACTGATGAATGGATAAACAAAATGTGGTAAATATACTTATGATGGAATAGTATTCAGCTGTAAGAAGAAATGAATTGGGAAGCACCTGACAATATGGAGGAATCTTGAAGACATTATGCTGAGTAGAATATGCCAGACACAAAAGGATGAATATTGTATGGGCTCCCTGATATGAAATAAAAATAAGTAGACTGATGGAGTTGGACTATGGAGAGTAGGTTGGTGGGAGAGAGAAGGTGAGTTGAGAAGGGGAAGCTTTTGCTAGATGTATATAGAATAATTAATAAGGTCAATTGTAAATATGTGGTAATGGATAGAGTTGATGGTACCCATTATAATGAGTGTAACAAGCACTATTGATTTGTAGATGTGATTGCGGCTGAAAAGGCTAGTCTAGGGAGGTTAAAATCAGTTGGAGGACAGCTGGAGGATAATATAGGGAATGTATAACAGTGATTTTCATGGTATATGAGGACTGTGGTTAATAACATATATACAGGAATGCTCTTCTACTGCAAGGTGTTAAGAATACATTGAAACGTGAAAATATAACTAATGTAACTTATAGTTACATTATCATAATATTCTTATAGTGAAAGCAAAGAAGGTACTATATTAATGCTAAAAGTTATATAAAAGAACATGGGGTTTAGTTTTATGAGATATGAATATGGTTATGCATTTTTTTTTCTCTTCTTCATTAACAAGGAGACCTCGATTATGTCATTTAACTAATCTCTGTTCGTTTGTGTATCTTTCCGAACACTGGAAGAAAATTCAGTTTGTTTTAGGATTAGATGAGATAAAAGTACCTGGACAGAACACTTGGATTTTGGGTAAATGCTTCCATAATATCTTAAGCTGCTTTTTGACTGTTATTTTATTTTCTGAATGTGAAATAAAGTTTGAATAAAAAAATGGCCCAATGGGATTTTTATTGGGATAGTGTGACATCTGAATTAATGTGTGGATAATTGATATTTTAACAAAAATGTGTCTTCTCAATATCATGGTATATAGTTACATTTTTTAGGTCTTCTTTAATTTCCCCTCAGTAATGCTTGACATGATTTTTATTTTTCAAACATGGCCGCTATGAGGAACAGCATGTGTGTCCAATAATTCTAATAAGTTGCATTTGCTCTGCACTGAATCTCAAGCACAAAGAAAAATGCTTTGTTCGTATTAGTCAACCAATACGTATATGTAGACTGATCAGATTACTAACAGATATTGAGTGCTTACTTTGTGCCATGAACTGAGCACTGTATATGTTACTTCATTTAGTCCTCAAGAAGATAATATTAGGGTAGGTATTCTTATTCTGTGATATGCAAAACTCACCTAAATCTTTATGTGGCATAAAGTGGATATCATTCCCTCTCTTCCTGTATTAGTCAGCCAAAGGGGTGCTAATGTGAAATACCAAAAATGGGTTGGTCTTTATAAAGGGTATTTATTTGGGGTAGAAGTCCACAGATACCAGACCATAAAGTGTTAAGTTTCTTCTCTCACCAAAGACCATTGCCACGTGTTGGAGCAAGACAGGTGCCAACTTTTGCCAGGGTTCAGTCTTCTTGGGTTCCTCCTTCCCGGGGCTGCGTTTCTTTCCGGGCTTAGCTTTTCTGGTTCCTCCACAAGGTCAGCTGCAGACTATCAGGCGAACGGCTCACTTCTCTTCTCCTGGGGCCTTCTCTCCAACATCAAAACTGCTTCTCAAAAAAACTGCCTCCTTTGTCCTTTGCTTTGCCTTTTATGTTCGATTCCCCCACCCACCAAGAGGTGGGGCTCAACGCCCTACTGACGTGGCCCAGTCAATGCCTGGCCCATTCAACGCTTTAATCATAACTTAATCATGCCCAGATTAGCATATCAGTTTATAAGCATGTTCCAATTATATTTTTGGAATTCATAATTACATCAAACTGCCCAACTGCAACACTTCCTTTCCACAAAGTGAATGAAATACACACAACTGTTTGAAAGGGTTTTTAGACACATCCATTTGACAGATAATGTATTGAGCATGGAGAAGGGAGTGTTTAAGGTGAAATAGCAGAGGGAATCCCATTTCTTCTCAACAGTTTTTCTGAAGAAAATTGCTTTCCATATCTGATACCAAAATTTTGAACCTAAATCTATAAAAAGTAAACATCACATTTTGTTTTTATCTAGTTTTATTATCTCTTGTGGGGGTTTTGAATACTTATTTGAAGTAACAAAATCTGACAGAAGAATTCTTAAAGTTCAACAGCTTGCAGTTCCATTTCTTCAGTATAAAAATACTGGAATGTAAAATCATTTAGTACCTTTGCCTTTATAGCTTTAAAAAGCTCTAATCTTAAATGTAACATAATAAACATGATAATAGTATCAGTAAAATAAGTTGCACACTCAAGTTTATATTCTTTAATATATTGACTGTTGTGTACTGAGCCCTTTATTAAAATAGTTATAAAAATTTTTCATAACTGCCATTTTTAAAAAATATCTGCAAGTCACATTTTATTCCATAGCTGAAAAAAATATTCTTTTCTTTTGCATTTTTTTTACTTTTCCATACTTCTGCTAATTGAGACAAATAACAACATTTAATGACAGCTCGAAGTTGTGGAGAAGACACAGATTTCCAAACCAGACATTTTGGTTTTAAATCTCTAATGGAAATTTCTAGTTATTTCACTTTTGTGAGATACTTGAACTTGTATATTTTCTATGAAAATGAGAGATATCAGTTATAAAGTGAATACATTTTTGAGTACCCAGTAAAATGTAGCTGCTCTTATTCTTAGAATGTTTCCAAAATACATTCTTTCCTTATTTTAAGTTTGCAGAAATAAAGATTTTTTATACATATAGTATATGCAGAGCACTGAAAAATGAAAATGTATGGATTATTATTATTGCAATTATTAAATTATTATTAAAGCAGAGTCCTCAGGCATAACACTTTTCTAATTTTCCCTGTATCCCAGCTTACCCTGTGATTTTCCAAACAATATATCTCCTCTATTCTGCAGTCAGTCTTTGTGCCAGCCTTGCATCTTGCACTCTTCTTTTGTCATACGAACTATTCCTAAAAATCTGCAACTTTCACAAGATCCTTTTGCTCTTGGGTGAGAAAAAAAAAATGTTTTTATCAAAGAGCTCACTTTACCTTAGGTAAAATGATTAAAACATCTGATAGTTACATGTCACTATTTGACAACACACTGGGGACTAAGGAATAATTAATTGATGTTCCAATATTTTTTCAGTTATCACCATAATATTCCTATTCATACCTTTCTGTCTGAATATTTCAAATTATGACACTTTTAGATTCCATTTTTCCTACACCCAGAAATTCACCAAAATTTCCTGTTAATTAATTTTCTTCTATTAGATTAGTCTGATATATAATATTCTGTTTCTACTTCCTAGTGATGATTGTGATGTGAGGATATGATTTATCAACCACTTCTGAGACATCAACCCATTTTCATTATTTGGGAATATAATAAAACACTTTTCTATTGAAAAGATTCATATTTAACAAATGTAAACCACAACATGCTAAGGGCATCAGAATATTCCATTCAAAGCTAGATGTACTGGACTTTAGGTGCTACAAAGTGGTCAGTTTAGTTCTTTACAAAAACACTTTTAGAAATAAAATAGTTATTAACGTTACAGCATGTCTATAAAAATCATTAACTGCACCACACAATTTTGAAAAGTATTTAAAAATATTTTAGTCATTTTTCTTTTCCTTGAAACCACCCATTAAACCATTTGCAAATTATACATTGAGAAATATTGTGCTATGATATAGAAAAAAGTGCCAAATAATAAATATACAAAGCTCAAACACTAGAAAGAAATTAACATTGAACCAAAATCTAGTCTATATATCAGGTACCTGGGAAGAAATATCTGGGCTAAAACAAAACGGAAGGACAGATCTCAACTTGATACTCAGAGGCGATCTGGCAATCTGAAGAGAAATGTTGCCCAAATGTGATAAAGAAATAATACGGCCTTTTATTAAGGGTACTTGTTGTGGATGATAATCTCTGAAATGACTGGAACCTTCTGTTTCCCTGGTGTAGATGTCCCCCGTCACACATTTCGGATAAACAGCACTTAATAACTTTCAGGAGACTTGACTCTGTCTTGAGCACTGACATTTTTCCCTTCCTGAAGATATCTGTAGGGTAACTTTAACAAGTGATACTGTTCTAACAAATGCATTTAATTAAAATTACTGTGTTAGTGCACAGTTACATAAATTTCACTCAACTCTCCCGAAGCTATATACTAAACAAAGAAAAGAGCTATAAATTTTTTTCATAAAATTAGGTAGAATCCTTTTAAGATATCATTAACCCTGCATTTGACAAAAATGTATCTGGCTTTCAAATGCTTTAAGATGAAAATGAGGAGCTGAGTGTATTTGATGAAGTGGTCCATTAGTCTAAGGTACAGCATCATACATTATTTTGGCAGTGAGAATGTATGTTTGTATGTGTGTATGTTTGTGTGAATTTTCATTACTAAATATTCTATTTAATTGGCTATAACATTAAATTTGATTGTGGGGCAAATAGCCAATTAGGTCATCTAATGTCCTTGATAATATATTGATAGATACCATATGTCTATAAAGTTCTGTTTATATTTTTGTGTAGATTAATAATTATTTACAAGTTAATATTCTCTGTCTGGACAATTGCAGTAAACTTGCCCATACATAAAATGCTAAAGGTACTCATGTAAAGTAACCTGCATTTTTTAAAAATTAATTTATGAGCAACAACTATTTAATTTAAACCACCAAAATAAGAGCCATTTTTCAATAGAATTATAAACAGTATTTGATTTACGATTATGATCATTGTGCTCCCTGACTGACTATTAACTTAAGATATAGTCTACAATCTCTATTTTGCATTCTGAAATGAGCTTTTAGGTCAAAGGAGCAGATACACAATCAAGTTACTCGAGGTGGTAAAGATTTCTTATAAGTTATACACATGCCATAAGGGAAAAGAAGAAACTATCTTAGCAGCCACTCGGGTCTCAAGGAGCACAGGAGCATGATTCTTGTCTTTTAAGATACAATTGGACCAGGGATCTCATGATAGTGCCATCCTATCACCCCTAGGAAAAGACATCTGCTTCCCTTTTCTCTAGACACTGCCATTCTCAGGACATTGCTATTCTAGTGACTTTAATTTTCTTTTTTCTTTACTGTGTCTGTTCCTACAATCTCTACCATATTTTACTGCCCTATGTATCTCTGCCGTAAATTCCAACTCCTCACCCGAGTGGAAATTTATTAGATCAATCAATCAACATTCAATATAGAACTAATGTACAACACTCCCATTAGGGATCATCTCAAAGATTAGAAATTTTCAATTTTTTTAAACCTCTAGATGGATGACTCTTGTTAGAGTATTCAATAGGTCAATAAGCTCTGGCTAGTGAAGCATGATCACATAATGCAAAATGAGAGCACTTTTTCTTATAAGTCAACACCTACAACTACTTTTTTCAAAAGAACTTAGCACAACAGACACAAACCTCTTCAACTTCTTTCTGTACTCTAGCAACACTTGTCTAAACTCATTCAACAAAAATGTATTGAGCCCTGACTGTGTGGCAGGCACTGAGCTAATTGCTACGGATATAGTACTTAAGAAAAGTGACCTATTCCTTACCCTCATGAATCTTACATTCTAGTAGGAAGGACTGATGCCCATAGAACTAATAAACACAGTTGTTTATTTGCTTTCATTTATGCTATTTTTTTCTAAGGACACTATACATGATGTTAGGGTAGGGTGTATAAAGGGGTTTATAAAATGTATAAGGAAATTCTTTACTGAGGAAGAAGTTTTACAAGGGAGATCTGGAAAGTGAGTAGGAGGTATGCAGGAACAGAAATTTTCAGGTAGGACAAAGAAAAGAGGAAAGTCGCTAAAGAAGAAATAGATGAAATATGAGAATTATTGATATAAAAAAGAAAGATAATGAAGAAAGAGAAGGTTTATGTATGAAGCATGTCTGTATGCTTCAAAATTGGCATACAAGATACTCATTTTTTAAAAAGATTAAGTAGTCAGAAGCCAGGTCATGCAGAGAAGTTTAGTTCCTGTAATAATTTTCAATATTTTTAAGCCAACAATAATCCTTTGGGAATTTCAAGTAGAAAGACATGAATAGGTACATGTTCTTTTAAATCAAAATAACGAATTTCAAAATTGACACAATACTATTATATAATCAACAATCTATTTTCAAATAATACTGATGATATCCTTTAGATCATTCTTTCTCCTAAGCATGTGATACAATCCAGGGTCATGCATAGCATTTGGTTACCATATCTTTTTATTCTCCTTCAATTTGGAACAATTCCTCATTATTTCTGTTTCTCTTAACCTTGACATTTTTTAAAGACACCAACCAGGTATTTTGGAGAATGTTCCTCAATTTAGGTTTGTATGATTTTTCTTCATGGTTAGATCCAATTAATGCATTTTTTTTTTTTTTTTTGGCAAAAATGCCACAGAAATGTTTCCTTTTCAGTGTATTATGTTAGAACATATATGATTTTGGTTTGTCTTAAGATTGGTGATGTTAATTTCATTATCTGGTTAAAGAAATTATGAGAAGATAAAATATAGTAAATATACCGTCTTTTAAATTTACCTACATATTTACTATTTCCAGCCCTTCCTAAAATTCCATCTTTCTATTGTTAGGAACTTCCTCATGCTTTTCTTATAGTGCAGATTTTCTGGCCACTAATTCTCTTAGTTTTCCTTCATCTGACTTTTTTTTTTTTCTTGCCTATATTTATGAAGGATTTCACTGGATACAAAATTCTGACTTTGCATGTTTTTTTTTCTTTTAGCATTTTAAAGATTCTCTTTCATTATTCCCTGACTTCCACTCTTTCTGATGAGAAGTAAGTTCTTAATTGTATTGTTTTTCTTCTGCATGTTGCACATTGTTTTTCTCAGGCTACTTTGAAGATAATTATATTTATCTTTGATTTTCATTAGTTTGATCGCGATATGACTGAGTGTGATTTTTGTTTTCATCCTTCTTCAGATTTGCTGAAATTCTTGAACAATTAAGTTTGTGTTTCTTTTTTAAAAATCAAATTTAGGAAATTTTCTTCAAGTATTTCTTCATATTGGAAGCCTAATTTTTCTCTTCTCCTTCAATTATACCTGTGTTTCACTACTCGTTATTTTATGCCAAGTTATTGAGACTCAGTTTATTTTTTCTTATATTTATCTCTGTTTTTCAGATTGAATTATTTCTGTTGAATTTTCTTCAAATTATCTGGCCTTTTATTCTGTATTTCAAGTTTACTGTTTAAGTCCAGCAAGTGATCTTTTTATTTCAGATATTGTATGCTTCCATTCTAGAATTTTATTGCTTTTTTCAACATCTGGGTCATTTTCAAGTGTGGATTATATTAATTACTCTTTTTTTTTGACTATTTGTCACATTTTCAGGTTACTTCACATGACCACTAATTTACATTGCATTTTGGACATTGAGGATGGATGATACATTGTAGACCTATGGAGTGTTTTATCTTCCTCTGAAGAGTGTTTTCTTTGTTTTGGTTATTAGCAGTTAGCTAACTTAGTTAGTCCAAACTCTATATTCTTTCTCCCCTATATTCTTTTTCCACAACACCCTTTGAATTTCATTAATTAATGCATATTTCTGGGTAAGTCAAATATTTAGTTGCAAAGTATATATAACTTTTGAGGCTCCCCTCTCTGTGACTCCTTCATTCCTAAATTTCCTCATTTGCTAGCTGATTCATCATTTCTGAACCTTGTCATGCCACTATGACTAAAGCTTATTACTTGAGTTCTAGCATCCCTCCTTGTTCTATCAACCCCACCTGTTCTTATTAATTGAGTTATAGCCAACAGCTTGTCCAGGGGAATTCTATCAGGCAAAATGTTGCCTAAACCTAAATCTTATCCACTGCAGTTAATTCTTTCAGTTGTTGGTCCCCTTCCACCTACTCCCCACTTCTGGTAGCTCTCCAATTTCAAACACTATTGTTTTTTTTTTTTATATTTTGTTTACAGATTTTATTCTTATCTGTGTGTCCATCCAATATAAGCTATTCTACAATTAATAGAGCAGAACTGCAGCATTAAACTTTCAAAAGGTCCATCTGATTTCCATGTGGTAAATGGATTGAAGGGAACCAGTAGTGAATAGAGAACAATGTCAGGAAGCTACTAAAGTAATCTATGGTAGAAATGTCTGTAATTGGTCTTGGAAGAAGAGATAACAAGAAGTAGACAGATTTCAAATATGCCTTTTACTGATTAACATATATTTCTGAATTAATTAATTAATTTTTTCCAAAAATACTAGGACAAGAAATGAAGACCTAGTCTTTCCAAAACTTTAATAGTTAAAACAAGCACAATGTTACTGGGATTGAAAGAAAAAAAATACATCACTTTCAATTCATGCATAACATGCCATGATTGTAAGATGAATCATAATTTTAGAGATGTTAATATCTGAGGGAAAAATGTCAGTTCAGGAATAAATCAAATATTATGTTTTACCAAAAAATATTCTAAAAGACCTGTGGTAGATATATTCCCCTTTTCCTTTTTTTCCATCAGAATTCTAGTTATGTTCCAGAAATTTCAGTCATGAAGCCCTTGTGACTTAGGGGAAGTTTATTCTGATTATCCTTAGTTAAACCATGATTATCCCAACCCCTCTCCAGTGACTGGTTGGGGAACTGAGCCTTAATCCAGTATCCAAGAAATTTCTCTGACTACTACTACTTATTTGGGGGCTGCCTTGTATTAAATTGAATCAATCAAACTAAACAAAAGATTAGAGGAGGGATTCTCACATCTGCTGGATATGATCAAGGAATTATGTTGTCCCAGTTGAAGCTACAAATCATTTGGCAACCAGAGGGAAAATCAGCCCAATGACTAAATTAACACACACAGATGGGCAGAGCACAGAGAATCACAGAAATGGAGTCTGAGACTTAACCATACTAATGCCCAGAGAACACCATACTTCTGGGAGTTTGTCAATTGTTTCCTTATTTTTGAGCCAATTTGAAATAGAGTTTTGATTATTTTTATCTGAAAGCTCTGTAACCCATATACTGTCCAAGTTAAAACCTAGTGGCTCTACCTTGGTAGTTCACTTACCATGGCTATATTTTACTGGTAACTATCTTCTCTCACTTTTATCCCCTTAGAAATTTCATCTGTCCTTTGTTCTCCTGATAACCATCCCTTGACCTCACCCCAAATTTGCTGGTAACTGCTTTCTTTCATTTCTCAAGCTAATTTTCCAAGGTTCTGACTGACCTACTTATCTTTCTCTGTTCTTCTGCCCACTGCTGATAGTTTATAACTGCTTTTTTTTTCTGGGATATGGCCCAGATAGAATTGTTTAACTGAAATTATTTATTTTCTATCTACTAATCCAGGTGAAGAATGTAAGTATGTTCTTATAGTTCTTTTTACTTTTCCAGGGCTAGAGCCAACAATTTAACATGTCCTTTGACAGAATAGTCCCTCTATGCCATTCTTCCAGGAGTTTCAGTAAACATTTTAACAGTATTAAGACTTTTTGGCCCAATCTCTACCCTATCTCATTGATCCACAATTGCTTTCATGACTCAGTAACTTATCTATTTCACTTTTTTCCTAAATCTATATTGATCACCCTATTTTAAATCTTTAAGGTCATATTTCCTTCTTTTCTTCTTGGTTCCTAGAAAGAACATATACTCCTACAGTCTGTATTTTTAGCATGAGAAAAAATATGTTTTTAAAATAATATCTTCTCCATTGTTTTCTAATAAAAATATTCAACATCTATCATACTTATTTTTTTCCTCACATAATGTATAAAAAAAATAACAATTTTGCCTAAGCAAATGAAAGGAAGGATCCAACCACTTGAATGTCCATGTTCTATTTATCACTTGATTTGGCTTTAGCCACATTTCAAAAACTCAAAACAGAGGAAGGACAAGAGATATGCCAAAAATGTTATGAAGAACAAGATTATAATGATAAAACAAATGCAAAAAGTTCAAATCTCAGTGCATAAACTCAGGTATGAAAGAAATGTAGCTTATTTTTCATTAATTTTTAAAACTGTGTTTCCAATTACTCTTTTCTACCTTCCAGGTGGGATAATAAGAATTAAAGGGGGATAGGGAGCTGTTGGAGGAGCTCTGTCCTTGTTTACAGTCCATTAACCCTGAGCACAATAAAACTTCTCAGGTTCATCTCATTTCCTCTTGTTAATACTAGCAGACCACTGCTGTGTACCACACCCAAACAGACTAGTTTTCTAACAGCTCTGTATGCACTTCTTCTGGACTGTGTACTTGTGTGTACATCCGTGTGTGAGTTCTTCACTGTGTGCATGTGGAGGCAGTTTTTGTTGAGCAGCAGATGTGTGGGGCTAGTTATGGTAGCAAGTGTGATGCTTTTAAGAACCATTCCACAGCATGGGAGTTCTGACATTGTGCAATTCCTTCTCTGACTAGATCCATAGAAAAGCCATTTTAATGGCAGAAGAGAGCCCACTAAAACTTGCCACCTTCTGGTATCTTTGCCAAAACCAAGAAGTTTAGTTTGTAGTGTTTTTAGACCCATATGCTATATTCCTCAGACACTATTTTATGGCATAATACATATTCTAATATCTTCAAGGCATAAGGTATTTAAAACACAGGCTTTTAAAACCTGTAATTTTTGTTTAGTTCTTTCTCTCAAAGTTGTCTCTGACATAAACTTCAAAATACTATTTAAAAAAATAAAATCCCAATACTTCAAAATATTATCTCTTTGTGCCATGTTATCCCTTTGCTGGAGTAATAAATATAAAAATGTCTTAGCCTTTACCTGAATGGGAGAAGGGGGTGTCAGTAACAAAAGTCAGGAAAAGTACACATTGATTATTGAAAGAAAGTATTATATTATTATAACAGTATTGATCCCCAACTGGTCTTCCTACTCTCCATATTTCTCTTTATAGTAACAACATTCTTCCCTGATGCCTTCTTAATCACACCAACTAAAAATGTTTTCTCTTCACTGGCAACAACAGTAGTACTTGCCTACATCACCCTCCATATTTTTAACTGTACTATGTCTTGAATATTTCTATTGTACTATTACATCTCAATATTTTAACAGCTTATGTAGATAATAAATTCTTCAAAGCACATGGCCCAGACATTCCCTCATCTTACTTATGGTGCTTTCCACAAATGATTGTTCAATAGATTTATCTGAATCCTCAGGCAAGTTTATTACAACCTAACTAGAGAAAAACTTTTAACTTGTTTTCCAATTATCCAGGCCATTAAGTCAATCTCTTGAGATAAATTATTCTTCTTTACATCTCTGACAAACGTGTGAATACAGAAAAAAAAATTTATAGCCAGTTTTTTCCATTGTTTAATTTGCCATCCCAATGCAACAAAAACAACAATCACAAAATAAGAGAAAAAATAAAGTAAAAATGATAAATTATTGTTAGTCATCTAAAACAGAGTATCATTCTCACTACTGGCCTTATAAAAGAGGCTTTTAAAAACACAGTGCTTTTGAGGATCCCCTAAATAAGAATATGAAAAAAATCAAGTCTATCTTCTTTGCCTCAAGTGGCACAAGTGAGGGAGGCCATGATGAATAACAAAGCAAATCAGAGGTGTTCCTGTCACTAAGACAAATTAATCAATGAAAAAAAAATCTATGGAGCATGAGATACGTTCTCTTGAGGACTCCTTTTAATCCCCAACCCACAAACCCTGATAACAATAGCAATAATAATAATATTAAAACACCAACCAAATTAGAACAGCTACCTTGTTTAAAAATGTCGTGCTAGCAGATATTCATGGTTATTAAGAGAATATCAATTGCACTTATTCATCATTCATGCATTTCATTATATATGCATGTAACATTTGTTTTCATTTCAGACACAAGATCAACAAGTGCGTAGATCAAACTGTGGATAAAGCCATGTTTATTAATTGCTTTGAAATATAGAAGATTCTGATTAAAGCCCTTTCCTAGGATAGATTCAAAAGCTAAACAATTAGCATAAGCACTTTTATGTCACATATTAAATTCAAAATAGTGACAAGTATAGAATAGCATATATTTTAGAAATACTAAGATTAATTTCAAATGTGTTAATGTACATTAATAAATATAAGTTATGACAACCAATGTAAATTGGCAGCTATGGGCATCTTAGTCCTGAATGTTGTGTGATTTTTGGCTAGACTATTTAAAAAGAAATATTTAAAAGGAAATACCCTGTTGATATTTGGAGTAATATAGCTATGTTTCATATAATCAATAGACTAGGACAATATGGATTCAATTTATATAGGTTAAATTGGTGATAATTTAGTAATATCCAAAAGCAGTGCATTGGTGGTATAGTGGTGAGCATAGCTGCCTTCCAAAAGGAGATGGCCAACAAACCATAGGGAAGAGGAATCTGAATTTGTAAGGAGAAAAGAATCATTAGAGATAATAGATCTGTGGATGGGAAAAATGGACAAACTAGAAGTCATTCTATTCCAGACACTTCATTTTCAATGCAGTGTTGTGATTTTAAACAACTTAGTTTACCTAAATTATGTGTCGTGCGTAGGTGTGTTCGTGGAAGGTGCACATGTGGGTACTGTAAATTTATTGCTACATTCCTCTCGGGGAACCCTAAAATAGAGTGGTTTTCTAAATCAATTACCTGAGACAATGAAAGGAACATAAAACAGAGGCTATGCAAACATGGATATTCAATCATATTCTTTCTGAATTCTATATTGCAGTTTCATTTGTTGATCAAATGAAAATTTTCAAAGTTTACTAGTCTGTTTACTTTAGAATTTCTGTTTGAATATCAGATGCCATTTAGATTAACATTACTGTTCTGCAATATTAGGTCCCTTCAAATTTAGGACAAAAGTCTCCTCAACGATGCTTACAATGGATGTGTCTTGGTGAATACAGGGTATATATATTCCAAGATTTCTTTCTGTCGCTAAAATTAATCCTTTATATCAATCCATCCCAGGAAAATAGAAATATTTTAAACAGTAACTTTCCTGATTGAGTTTGAGTGGCAGAAGTTATCCTGGGACAGTTATATTTATATAAAATAGCACTAATTCTAGAATATGAATAAAGAAGAATATAATTTGTTCCTTCTGGTCCTACTTCTCCAATCTGGACTGTTTGGATATCACATAATTTGCTACATTCTTCTGTAAATGATTCAAAATATATAAAGTCAAGTGCCTATAATACTTTCTTCCTCTTTTTACAAAATAGCTAATTTAGTTCTCCCCACCCCCAAGCAATATCTAGGATAATAATGGTTTGTTATGTATTTTTTATAATACATATTAAATTTCCTCTATATCTAGATAAATAAAAGCATTTTTCAGGATACCATGTGAATCATCTTTCTTGACTGTTATGCATAGCAGCCCTTGCATAAGAGCTGTATGCTAGAAGGAATAGGAGTCTTATTGTAATTAAGACATATTATGAATTCTTGTTCAATTACTTATTTTAGGAAAGTAACTTAAACCCTCCAAAACTTAGTTTTCTTATCTGTGAGATTTAAATATTAAAACCTGCCTAGCAAAAAAAAAAAATAGATGGATAGGTATACAAACCGTATATTTTTAATGCATTCTGTCAGTCTATATCTTTTGATTGGGGAGTTCAATCCATTAACATTCAATATTATTGTAAAGACATTATTTCATCCATTTTATCCCTTGGCTTTCTGTTATATCTTACTATTGTCTATCTTATTACCCTTTAAGTTACCCTTACTAATAATCTTCATATCTACACTGTTCTTCAAGTCTCTAGCCCTTGTTCTCAACTTTCAGGCTGTAGCATTGTCTTTAGTATCTCTTGTAAATCTGGTCTTTTGGTAATATACTCTTTCAGTTTTTCTTAATCTGTAAGGATTTTAAACTCACCCTCATTTTTGAAGGACAGAGTTGCAGGATAAAGAATTCTTGACTGGCAGTTTTTCTTTTCAGTACATTAAAGACATCGTACCACTTTCTTCTCACCTCCATGGTTTCTGATGAAAGATTTGCTTTTAGTCTTCTGGAGGTTTTCTGGTATATGAAGCATTGCTTTTCTCTTGCTGCTTCCAGAATACTCTCTATCTCCAGTATTTGTTATTTTGAATAGTACGTATCTTAGAGTAGGTCAGTTTGGATTTATTCTTTTGGGGTGCATTATCCTTCTTAGATATTGGTGTTTATGTCCATCAGAAGTGTTGGGAAGTTTTTGGTTATTATTTCCTCAAATATTCTTTCTGGCACTTTTCCATTCTCTTCTCCTTCTGGGACACTCATAAAGAGTATATTTGTTCATTTCACATTGTCATTTAATTTTCTGAGACACTGTTCCATTTTTCCCATCCTTTTCTCTTTCTGTCCTCCTGTATTTTCAAGTTCAGATGTTCTGTCCTCAATTTCATCAATTCTGCCCTCCATCAATTCAAATCTGCTGTTATATGCATCTATTGTATTTTTAAATCTCATCTATTATGTCTTTCATTCCCATAAGCTCTGTTACTTTTCATGCAGGCCTTCCAATAGATTTTTATGTTTAGCCAGTGTCATCTTAATATCATTTAGCACTTTAGACATATTTCCCTTCAACTCCTTGAATTATTTTAGGAGATTCGCATCATTATCATTGATTAGTTGTCTTAAAACCTGTGTGTTTTCAGGATTTTTGGATTTTTCCTTTGTTCCTGTTTCTTAGTATGGCTTGAAATTTTATGCTGACATCTAAGCATCTGAATTATGTTGCTGAATTTACTCTGACAATTTCTCTCTCTTGCCTAGTGGTTTTGTTTCACAGGTCTTCTTTGATTTTGGGTTCAATTTCTTCAAAATCTTTAAAATTGCCCAGCTTAAGTTATTACAATAGGGCCAGGGACTCATTAATGGGGTGCAGACCAGATCAAGGGGACTGGGACAAGAGACGCCTAAAAGCAGTTTTTCTCCTTGCAGTTTCCTGACTGTCTAGCAGATTGCACTTATAAGTGAACTTTTCCACAGAGGTGAGTCTTTCAACCTCCACTTGCCTGTGACTCTGGTCTGGCCAGATCCGAGATTCAAAGTGGGCTTTGCTGGCCAAACTCATTAAAGAGAAACCACTCTTTATCCTCTGCTGCACCCTCTGTCCTCCCAAGGAGGAAGATGTCTGTTACCTTCTCAGTTGGCTGCAATGAGCAAAACCCTTTCCAGGCTGTTTGCCTTGAGGGTGCAGGATGTGTGCTGTTCCCAACTGCAGCAGCTAGTAAATCAGAGTTTACATTTCAACTTCTTCATCTCTCTGTCCCTCACCCTCTGGGTCTGCAGAGCCCCAAAGCAGGTTCCTTGGAAAATTTTTACCTTTCCTTCGTTGTTTTTGTGAAAGAGTTGAGCCCTACCTACCTATTCTGATGCCATAATCCCAATATTCTAATTTATTTTTTTAATTTTTTAAATTAAAGATGTTGTGGGTTAACAAAAAAAAAATATATGCAAAACATAGAGTTCCCATAAACTACCTTATTATTAACACCTTGCATGGCTGTGGTACATTTTATAATAGAAGAAAGAACATGAATGAAATTGTACAAATAAATTTAGTCATAATTCACATTAGGTTTCACTGTGTAGTGTTAGGTTTCACTGTGTTGTAAAGTCCTTTGTATTTTTTAATTTTTATTCTAGTAACAAATATACTACCTAAAATTTCCACATTTAACTACTTTCATATATATAATTCATTGGTACTAACTATGTTCAAAATGTTGTGCTACCATCAAAACATCATCCATTACAAACATTTTTCCATCACCCCAAACAAAAATTCTGTATCTATAAAGCATTAGCTCCCCATTTCCTACCCCAACCTCAGCCATAGGTAACCTGTAGTCTATTTTCTGTCTCTATAAATTTGTTTATTATAATTATTTGATATTGGTGAGTTCACAGAGTATTTGACTTTTCTGTCTGGCTTTTTTCATTCAACATGATGTCTTCAAGTTTATCCATGTTGTTGCATGTATCAGACTTCATTCCTTTTTACAGCTGAATAATATTCCATTGTGTGTACACATCACATTTTCTTTATCTCTTTCTTGCTTGATGGAGCTTGTGTTACCTCTATCTTTTGGCAATTGTGAATAATGCTACTATGAACATCAGTGTAAAAATATCTGTTCAAGTCCCTGCTTTTCATTCTTTTGGGTATAGACCAAGAGGTAGAATTGCCAGGTCATATGGTGTTTCTAAACTTAAGTTCTGAGGAACCACTAAAATATCTTCCACAGCAGCTCTGCACCATTTTGCATTCCCACCAACAATGAACTAGTATTCCTATTTCTCCACATTCTCTTCACCACTTGTTATTTTTGTGGGTATGTATTATTAATAGTAGCCATCCTAACGAGTGTGAAATGGAGTCCCATTGTGGTTTTGATTTGCATTTTCTTAATTGCTAATGATGTTGAAAATAATTTAATGTGCCTCTGGCCATGTGTATATTTTCTTTGGAGAAATGTCTATTCAAGTCTTTTCCCCATTTTTTTTTTTTTAATTTGGGTTGTTTGTTTTATGTTGTTCAGTTGTGGATTTCTTTATATGTTTTATATATTAAACCCTAATTTGATATGTGGTTTCCACATATTTTCTCCCACTGTTATGTTATGTTTTTACTTTCAGGATGAAACAATTTGATGCACAAAAGTTTTTAATGTTAATGAAGTCCCATTAATCTACTTTTTCTCTTGTTGCTTGTGGGTTTGGTGAAAAGTCTTAGAAACCATTGCCTAACAAAAGGTCCTGAATATGTCTCTCTCTAGGTTTCCTCGTAAGTTTTAATTTTTTATTTCTTATATTTAGGACTTTGATCCATTTTGAGTTAATACTTATATATGTTGTGATGTAGGGATATACCTACATTCTTTTTTGCATATGGACATGCAGTTTTCTAAGCACCATTTTTTGAAGACACTCTTCTTTCCCAAATGAATGGACTTGGAAACTTTGTCTAAAATCAATTGGACATAGATGTGCAGGTTTATTGCTGAACTTTCAATTCAATTCATTGATCTGTATATCTGTGTGTCAGTACCATGCTCTTTTGATTCATTTGGCTTTGAAATATGATTTAGTATTGGGAAATGTGAGTCTTCCAACTTTGCTCTTTTTTTCTTTTTCAAGATTTTTTTTTTCTTTGATTTCTTTTATAAAGTTTTGTAATTTTCTGTAAACAAGTCCTAAAATCCTTGGCTACATTTATTCCTACATATTTTATTTGCATTTTGATCTTGTACCCTCCTGCTTTCCTGAATTTGTTTATGAGCTCCAGTAGCATTATTGTGGGTTTTTTCAGGATTTTCTATAAATAGGATCGTGTCATCTGCAAATAGAGAAAAATGTAGGGTCTTTCCTGTTTGGATGTGTTTTACTGCATTTTTCCCCCTAATTGTTCTGGCTAGAATTTCCACTAAAATGTTGAATAACAGTGGTGGCAGTGGTTACCCTTGTCTTGTTTATGATCTTCAGAAGAAATCTTTTTGTTTTTTATCTTTGAGTATCATGTTAGCAGTAAGTTTTTCATATATGCCTTTTTATCATGTTGATGAATTTTCTTTGTATTCTTAGATTTCTAATGTTTTTTATCAAGAATTGGTACATATTTGTCAAATACCTTTCCTGTATCAATTTAGTCGATAATGTGATTTTGTCCCTTCTTTTTGTTAATATGATATGTTCCATTAATTGATTTTCTTATGTTGCACTACCCTTGCTTACCAGTGATAAGTCCCACTTGATCAGAGTGTATAATTTTTTAAATGTCCTGTTGGATTTGGTTTGCTAGTATTTTGTTTAGGATTTTTGCATCTATATTCGTAAGTGTTATTGGTGTGTAATTCTCTTGTATTTTATCTGACTTTGGAATTGGGGTTAAGTTAACCTCATAGATAGATTATGGAGTGTTCCCTCCTCTTCCATTTTTAAAAATATTATGAGCAAGATTGGTGTTATTTCTTTTTTGAATTTTTGATATTACACACCAGTGAAGCCAGGTGGTCCTGTGCTTTACTTTGTTGGGAAGTTCTTTGTCTATCTAAATCTTCTATTTCTTGTTGAATTAGTAGGTAGTTTGTGTGTTTCTTGGAATTCACCCATTCCATCTAGTTTCTCTAATTTGTTGGTGTACAGTCATTCATAATATCTTCTTATAATCATTTTTTTTTCTGTAGGTTTGGTGGTAATGCCCCCTTTCATTTCTGTTTGTAGTTATTTGCATACTCTTTTATTATCAGTCTAGATAAAGTTTGGTTGATTTTATTGATCTTTTCAAAGAACCAACTTTAGGTTTTGTTGATTCTGTTTTTCTTTTTATTCTCTTTCAGCTATTCCCACTCAAATCTTTATCTCCTTCCTTATCACTGTGGATTTAGATTTTATTCTTCTAATTTCTCCAGGTGTGAAATTAGGTCTCTGATTTGAGATCTTTCTTCTTTGATAATGTAAGCATTTAAAGCTAAAAGTTTCTTTTTAAGTACTGCTTTTGCTGTATCCCATAAGTGTTGGTACGTTTTGTTTTCATCTTCATTTGCCTCCAGATATTTCCCAATTTTCCTTGAAACTTATTCTTTAACCTACTGGTTGTCCAAGGGTGTGTTATTTAATTTCAATATATTTATGAATTTTCCAATTTTCCCTCTGTTATTGATTTCTAGCTTTATCCCATGTCGTTGGAGATAATATATTGTATGATTACAAAAATTTTTCTTTTATTGAGACTCTTTTTGTTTCACTACATATGGTCAATCCATGTACACTAGAAAGGAATAAGTATTCTGATGCTGTTGAAGAGAGTGTTCTTTATACATGTGCTAGGTCTTTATATAATCATTCAAGTCTTCTATTTCCTTATTTCTCTTCTAACTTCATGTTCTGGCCATTATTTTAAATGGTGTATTGGAGTCTCCTACTATTATTATAGAACTGTCTATTTCTCCCTTCAAATCTGTCCATATTTGCTTCATATATTTTGGGATTCTGTCACTAGGTACACATATATTTATTATTATCCTGTCTTCTTGTTGAATTGACCCTTTTATCAGTACATAGTGACCTTGTTTTTCCCTCATAACAGTTTTTACATAAAAACTGTTTTTACCCTTCATACAGTTTTTTCCCTTCCCTTCTGAGTTTCCTTGTTTTGAACTTCTTGCTTCTGTGGCTTTCTCTCTCTGTCTGAATTTCATTATCTTATAAAGAATTCCTGTAAGAAGATTAATACCCACCTTGAATGAAGTGGGTCACATCTTAAGTTAATATATCCTACTCACCAAAAGATCCTACTTACTTTTCATTAAGGAACTCCATAGCTATTGTGAATTTTGGATTAGATTAGAGTTCTTTAAAGAGTCTATTCTGCAGCCTTTACCAGCTTATGGTTCTTTCAGTGGAGGGATTGATTCTTTAACCACCCTGTTCCACCATTTGCCATGACATTATCTCATAATTTTTTTAAAGAACTAATTTAGCTTGGTTGATCTCAATGTTATTTCGGTGTATAATTTGGTGAATTTTATTCTATTTATATTATTACTTTCTCCATTATTTGGGTTTAGTTCATTTTTCATTTTCTAATTTATTATCTTGGGCACTTAGTTTATTATTCAGAGGCTTTCTTCTATTCTAAGATAAGTATGTAATCTATATATTCCCTTGGAGCACCACTTTTTGCTGTATGTGTTGTGTTAACTTTTATTTTCTTTACCTTTTAGTTTCAGGTATTTGTGTTATTTAGAATTTCTTGTTTGTCTTATGAATTCTTTAACAATAGGTTTTCATAATTTCCAAATGTGTGGGATTTTTCTATATTTTGTGAGTAACACTTAAATACACTGTGATCAAAGATTAAAATAAATGCAATACCTTCCTTTGAAGTTTTCTGATAGTTTCTTTATGGCCTAGTACGTGGTCAATTCTTTATATATGGTCTGTGGGCTTGAAAAAATTTCTCTTTGCTAACTATTGTACATAGACCTGCACACACATAAATTCATTAATGCAAGCTTATTGATTATATGTATATACTATTATTATTTACTTGAATAATCAAAATATAAATTTAATCTGTTACTAAGACTGTGGATTTACCAATTTCTTTCTGTGTTTCCCTCAATATATGCTTTATTTATGTTAGGTTATTTAATTATACATGTTTATAATATATATAATATATAATATATACAATTTTTAATATCATTATATTCTTGGTAAGTAGAAAATGGATCATTAGATAATGACATTCTTTATCCAGTAAATTCGCTTTTTAGAATGTTTATGTAATATTAATTTAGCTATTTATTTCTTTTGTTTAATCATGTGAAATGTCTTTTTCTAATTCCTCTCACTTCCAACTTTTGTTTTTTACCCTTTTTTATTAGAGAAGTTGTAGCTTTAGAGAAAAGCCATGTAGAAAATACAAAATGTTCACATAGCCACCTCAAACACACAGTTTTCCCTATCATTTCCACAGTTATCTTTTGCATTAGTGTGGTACCTTTGTTACAACTGATGAAAGATTATTATTATAATTGTACCAGTCCATGATTGACTTTACAGTTCATTGTTTGTGTTGTACATTCCTATGTTGTTGTTTTTTTAAATTATTCTAGTAACATATATAAAACCTAAAATTTCCCTTTTAAGCACTCAAATATGTAATTCAGTGGTGTTAATTACATTCAAAATGTGCTACCATCACCACAATCCATTAAAAAAAAATTTCCATCACCATTTACAGAAAATCTGTACCAAGTAAGCATTCTTTACTCCACCCTGGCCTCTGGTACCCTTAATCCTAGTTTCTTACAAAGTCTATGTGTTTCCTTATATTAATTATTTGATTTTATTGAGATCATAAAGTATTTGTCATTTTGCTTCTGGATCAACATGATGCTTCAAGTTTCATCCATGTTTTTGCATGTATCAGAACTTTGTTCCTTTTTATGGCTGAACAATATTCCATATGTTTTAGCTGTGCCTCTCCTAATCAGCATATAGCAAGATTTTGGATGTCATCCAAAAATCTAAAGTCTGTCAGAATTTATCTTTGAACACTTAAATCTGTCCATGTAAATTTATATAACTATTGATTTATTCATACCTGTTACTAATATTTTATTTTTGTATTGTATTACACTTTTACAATATCTTTTTAACACTTTCTTTTTATAAATGTATATTTCTATTATTAAAATTAGAAATTAACATATTTTCACACATGTTAGTCTCACTTCTCCACCTCCTCTTCTGATTTAAGGGCCATTTGAAAGAATTGATGTTTCTCAGTTACAAAGATTATGATGCTGTTTATGTCTGATTTGGTTTTTATCATGCTCTTAGAATGGGGTGACAGGTTGAAATTATTGTTTTAGACAAATGTTTTCTTATTTTGACCTATGATCTCATTTTCTTTGGGGCCATCAGCTACTTTTTCAGGCCATGGTAATTTTGGAACAACAGGAGGCAGTACAAGCATTCCTCAGAGATATTGCAGGTTTGGTTCTAGACCACTGCAAAGACATGGGTATCACAATAAAGCATGTCACATGACTCTAATTTCTGAGTGCATATAAAAGTTATGCTTACATGATGCTATTGTCTATTAAGTGTGCAATAGCATTGTGTCTCAAAGAACAAAGTGCATACTTTAATTAAAGAATAACTTATTGTTATAAAATGGTACTCATGTCTAAGCCTTCAAGTAGTAATCTTACTGCTGGTTGAGGATCTTTCTTGAAGTTGATGGCTGCTGACTGATCAGGGTGGTAGTGGTTGAAGATTGGGGTGGCTGTGGCAATTTCTTAAAATAAGGCAACAATGATGCTTACTGCATTGATTGGCTCTTTCTTTCATGAAAGATTTCTCTGTAGCTTGTGATGCTGTTAGATAGCTTTTACCCTCAAAAAATTTCCTTTAAAATTGGAGTAGATCCTCTCAAACCTTGCCACTGCTTTATCAACCAAGTTTATGTATGATTCTAAATCTTTTTGTCATTTCAACAATGTTCACAGCATCTTCACCAGGAGTAGATGCCATCTCAAGAAACCATTTTCTTTGCTCATCCGTAAGAAGCAACCCCTCATCTATTAAAAATTTATCATAAGATTTCAGAAATTCAGTCATGTATTCAGTCTCTACTTGTAATTCTAGCTCTCTTGCTATTTCTATCACATCTGCAGTTTACTTCCTCCACTGAAGTCTTGATCTCCTCAGTCATCCATGAGGGTTGGAATCAACTTCATTCAAACTCCTGTTTATGTTGATATTTTGACTTTCTTCCAAAGATCAGGAATGTTCATAATGGATAGCAAGAGAGTTAGCCTCTCTGTCCTTTGAAACTTTGGAGCCAGGCCAGGTATTGATGTTTCTCTAGCTATGAAGTCCTAGATGGCATCTTCTTCCAATAGAAAGGTGTTTTGCTACATTGAAAATCTGTTGTTCAATGTAGCCACCATCATCAATTATCTTAGTCAGATCTTCTGGGTAACTTGCTACAGCATCTACATCAGCACTTGCTACTTTACCTTCTACTTTTATATTATGGAGATGGCTTCTTCCCTTAAACCTCATGAGCTAACATCTGCTGGCTTCATACTTTTCTTCTGCAGCTTCTTTGTCTCTCTCCATCTTCACAGAATCGAAGAGTTAGAACCTTACTCTCTCTCTATTAGGCTTTCACTTGAGGGAATGTGGTGGCTAGTTTGATCTATTCAAACCACTAAAACTTTCTCCATATAAGCAGTACGGCTGTTTCACTTTATCATTCATGTGTTTACTGGAATAGCACTTTTAATTTACTTTTGCATTCACAACTTGACTAACTGGTGCAAGAGGCCTAGTTTTCAGCCTACCTTGCCTTTTGACAAACCTTCCTCACTGAGCTTAATCATTTCTAGCTTATGATTTAAAGTGAGAGACGTGTGACTCTTCCTTTTGCTTGAACTTAAAGGACATTGTAGCGTTGTTAATTGGCCTTATTTCAATATTGTGTATCTCAAGGAATAGGGAGGCCTGAGGAGAGGGAGAAAGATGGGGGAAGAACCATTGGTGAATGGTGCAGTCAAAACACACACAACATTTATTAAATAATTTCACTGTCTTATATGGACGTGGTTCACGGCACCACAAAACAATTTCAATAGTAACGTCACAGATCACCATTATAGATAAATAATGAAAATGTTTGAAATATTGTATGAATTACAAATATGTGACACAATGACCTGAATGCTGTGGAAAAATGGTGCCAATAGACTTGCTTAATGTAGGGTTGCCACAAACCTTCAATTTGTAAAAAAACAAACAAACAAACAATATCTGCAGAGCACAATAAAACAAAGAGCAATAAAATGAGGAATGCCTGTATTTGTATTTACCAGCCTGATAAATCTGGATGATGTGGAATGCAAAAGTCTATGGGTAGAGGCATCTGAGAAAACCAGACTCAATCACTCTCCTTCCCATAAAATTAACCTTCACATCAGGTTTAGCTTTTGCTGCCCAGGAAGAAAATGTATTCATGAAATTCTTAGAATATAATTCCTAAACCCCAAGGAAGCAATGGATGGAGGTCAGTTAGGCTTAGCTGCTCATAAGAATAAGACATATTTTAAATATATATATAATTTTTTTATTTTTTATTTTTAAAGAAGCTTTAGATTATATAAATGTTACATAAAAAATGTAAGGGATTCTCATATACCCTACTCCCTCCCCCTCCCACACTTTCCACATTAACAACATCCTTCATTAGTGTGGTACATTTGTTACTTTTGATGAACATCCATTGAAGCATTGCTACTAACCATGGACTACAGTTTACATTATAGTTTACACTTTGTCCCACACAATTTTGTAAGTTATGACAAAATATACAATGGCCTGTCTCCGTCACTGAAACGTCATGGAGGACAAATCCAATGTCCCCAAAAATGCCCCCTTACTACATCTATTCTTCTCTCCCCCTCCCCTCAGAACCAGTAAGGCTTCTTTTGTTCCATGTTTATTCCAGAAACACTTGGACACAGGTACTCTTTGCCCCCAGGCAATATCAAAGAAGAGAGAGTCAAACTCCAATAATTGCCATCTTATTTTATACTCAGCAGTGCCTCCTCTGTCAGGCCAAAGTCACTATCCTACACATCAGTTTAAAATCTCCAGTCATGCAGGGATTCATCACATTTTCTCCATTTTCCCTACTCTGATTTATCTGAAGCTGAACATGGAAGAGGGTGCCAAGCCAGCAGTCATGCCAGCTCAGCCACTTGTCAGAACTAGAACCCATTCATTCATTCTTCACTGAGGTTTCCCATTTGGATGGAAGATGTTTACATTTACTGTTTCCCTATCATCAAAAGCTAGAGGTCTTTTCATCCAGGGAAGACTGTTATCTTTCCCATCTCTTCTTTTATATCTCACATTCATGTGGATTACTGTGCCCTGCAGTGGTGTGCTGATGAACAGTCACTCTGGGAAAATGACAACAACAAAAAAGACCCAGTTGATTTCATTTGCTCATTTCCATGATGTAAATACTCTCACCTTGGTCAATTTCAAGTTACCAACAATTTCAAACTTGGCTTGCAACGTTACAGAAACCTTCAGCACTTGTCTAGGAATAAAGTCAACGTGGGTGAACATCAAGACGTGTTTTCTTTACAGGAGAATCTTTCCCTTAACATAGTTATTCTTTTTTTTTAATTTTATTTTTTTATTCTTTTAACATGTTTATTCTTGATGTCCCAGAATTATGCATTGTTTTCCTCTACCATGGCTGATTACAGATGACACAAATACGAACATTGTTCAAAGTAAAGTAACAATATTTCTTAGCTTGCTCACCATGAATTCACAACTCAAAACAGATGGAAAAAATCTACTCCACCATTTGAATTTCTCTTTGGATCACTGTAGGATGTGTTTCTCAGCATTGATCACACATTCAAATTGTCTAGGGAGCTTTAAAATACACCATATCCTAGGCCATACCCCAGAGCAATGGAATTGGCATCTCTCTGGGTGGGGCCTGGGGACCTCTATACTTTAAAGCTTCCCTGGGTGATTCTGATTCCCCACAAGATCCAAGAACCATTAAGAGCAGACATATATGAACCCCATTTAATCCCTTTCATGACTATCAGTTGGTAATACCTTGATGGATCTATCAACTCTTGCTACCGATTTGGGGCTTAGCATATACTACCTCATCCTTTCCCTTATTCCTTGCATGTGTGAATAATTATTATTCCCAAATTAATTATGATTACATATATGTATATAATAATACATAATTACACATTTACACACAAACACACATACACATGTACTTTTATACCAGAATTTAAGGGGTGAGGGATTTTTATCTGTTTTGGTCTATGCCAGGTAGCGGCATACCAAGGGGGGCGTGCGAAATGTGGTAGCTGATAGCTGTCATGGGGAGGATTATTTTATCACTAGCAATGTTTAAAATTGTTACACCTAATGATGATAAAAAGCAGAGTTTCATTAATTTTATTACAGTTTTTAAATCCTTTATTAATAATGTACCCCTTATTGCTTTCACCTATGAATCTACTATTTGCTATAGGCTCCTGGTATATAGCACATGCTCAATAAATGTTTTGCTTACAAAGTGAAGAACAGTATAAGATGTTCAATAAATTCTTGTTGAAAGAGTGGAAGAATGGATAGATAGAAGAGAGAATAAGTGAAAAATGCAGTCTTGCCTGCATAGTGAGTGAGAAAACTCTTTCAAAATATTTTTAGCACTATTCTTAAGATTTAAAGACTTTGGAGTCTGTGCCAATGAACAACGATGACACTTGCTTTGGTAAGACTATTTTTCTTTTCCTCTAAACATGATAGTCCACAGGAACCTGCCCCTTCAAACCTGGGAATAAGAACAAAGTATTACTACAAACTGAATATAAACAAAAGGCCCAGAAGGAAAAAGAATTAATACCCAATATAAAAATGTAGTAAAAGGCAATAGAAAAATGAAACCTTGAGTCTGAATACGTAAGAATGAAATCACAGTTGTGTTTTCTTTCTCTCCTTCTCTCTTCAATAAGAAAGGAAACACATAAAAAAGAATAAAAGGTAAAGGGCGAAGGTTATAAATTGTGGCAAAAGGAGGAAAATGAAAGTAAGGGAAATGGAAAACCATGATGAAGGAAAGGAAAGAAATAGAATCCTCAGGGAAGGAATAAAGCAAGCTAGCAAAGACGTAGTTTGTAGCCTCTGATTGTATTTCATTTATAAATGTTCTTACATTTCATTATATTTCTCTGGCAGGAGTCCCACATCTCTTTATGTATGCAGGAAGGGGATGGCAGAAAAAATGTTGCTCAGGGATTTGAGATTTATTGCCTCGTACACTTAGTGTTAGGCTGATTTCTTTTCTTTAAATTACATGCCACTGTCATGTTCAAAATTAAAGCTCAAGACGGACTGTATGCCATGTATAACTAGGACTGCTTTTATTAAGAGTAGACAACTAATGCAAACCTGGTTTATTCTAAGCAAATCAGGAACTACTGTGGTGATACCAACTTCTATATTATTTTTACTTTAACATAATCTGTGCCTCTAGTGAATGAGGGAATTGCATGGATGATTTACTGAACAAAGAAAGGAAGCGTTCCACAGAAAATGTTAAATAGAGCTTTGAAAAGCCTGAATTTTGAATCCAGACAGACCTGAACTTCGGCAAGTTACTTAAATTATATAAGCCTCAGTTTCCTTAGGTATAAAATAAGCATATCAATAGTATTTTTCTCATTATACAATTGCTATAAGGATTAAATATTATAATGGATATAAAGTTTTTAGCATATTAATTGGCAAGTGCTCAAACAGTAATTTTGTTATTATTAAAATAATTTTCTTCATCTTTTTAGGGTCTGTTTTAAGAAAATTAATTGAATCTTAATTTTTTAAAACTTTACATTGAGTTGAATTAGCCAAGGAAATGAAAAAGTAATTAGCCACTTCGCTTATTCTCCATAGCTAAATGAATATGCAGGGAGGATGAGTTCAGCACTGTCTCTTTTATTTTATTTATTTATTTTTTTTTTTTTTTAATTATTTTTTTTTTATTATGGGTAAAAATCAAAATTCTCACAATACATACAAACATTTGCATAATGATATATAAATATATGTGCATATATGTGTATTTGCTTACAAAAATGTTATTTATATATATATATATATATACATATATTTTAAGAGGTGCTTAGATTACCTAAAATATTACACGGAACCCACTGGGATTCCCATGTTGCCCACCTCCCACACCTCCCACCACATCCCACACAAACATCTCCCACAGTGTGGCCCACCAACCTCAATGAACTTACACATCCTGGAGCCTTGCCACCAACCATAGACCACAGTTCACACTGTAGACCACACTCTCTCCCACTCAGTTCTGAGTGGTGTGTGCTGATTTAAAATGGCCTACATCCATTGCCACAACAGTACTCAGGACAACCTCCAACTCCCAAAGAAGCCCCTGTATTTCAACTGCTCATCCCCTCCCTACCCAAAAAACTGTCAAGTGGCCACTGGCTCCACCTCATTGTTATAATTTCTTGCATTGCAAGAATCACCATATGTGAGCAAGAGAATACCATCAAGTCCACTCTAGTCCATAGTTCTTCCCCCAATCCAGAGGCGACTGGGATGGTGATGTCCACTCCAACTCCAAGTGAGAGAGGGCTTA
>JAKSZT010054575.1:1200410-1225464 GCA_026826555.1 Tolypeutes matacus
ACACGGAACCCACTGGAATTCCCATGTTGCCCACCTCCCACACCTCCCACCACATCCCACACAAACATCTCCCACAAGTGTGGCCCACCAACCTCAATGAACTTACACATCCTGGAGCCTTGCCACCAACCATAGACCACAGTTCACACTGTAGACCACACTCTCTCCCACTCAGTTCTGAGTGGTGTGTGCTGATTTAAAATGGCCTACATCCATTGCCACAACAGTACTCAGGACAACCTCCAACTCCCAAAGAAGCCCCTGTATTTCAACTGCTCATCCCCTCCCTACCCAAAAACTGGCTCCACCTCATTGTTAAAATTTCTTGCATTGCAAGAATCACCATATGTGAGCAAGAGAATACCATCAAGTCCACTCTAGTCCATAGTTCTTCCCCCAATCCAGAGGCGACTGGGATGGATGGGCATTCTACCACCAGTGTCCCCAAGTCTCTCTTATTTTGAAATATATTCCATCTTTTTATAGCACCTTCTTTGCATCCTGAGACAGACTCTATAGATTCTAATCTTGAAAACCCTGTCCCAACTTTTTCATTAACCTCTGTACCTGGCTTATAGACATGTTTTCCACTGAGCCTCTGCAATTTTCTCAGTGAGTTCCATCTCCTACTTGAAATTCCTTTATGTCTGCTGGAATAACAATTTTTAAAACATTCTCATCTTTATAAACTTCACCTCTAATTTAGCCATCCAGTGGAAGGGATTCAACCAGCTTCAAAGCTCTGTGAACTTTCAGCACCCTGCTCTGTTAACTTTTCTCTACCTTCTTTTAATTCTTTTCATTTCTGGTGAGAACATCCTTTTATATTTTGAACGACTTATTCCTCATTTTCTCCTTTTTCTTGCAATAAATATCATGCCTTTCCTCAACGTCATGAAGAGTCATGTTATTGATGTTCTTCCAAGCATCTCAGAATGTGAAAATGTTCTATCCCAGAATATTTACATAAGCCTTGATGCATTACAAGCTTGGGTAGGTCTCAAAGTCTGCTTTTTAATGCTTCCTTCTGAACTGCCAAACAATTTCTGGAGTATATGGACCTAATTTGAGCCAAATCAGGTAAAAGCAGCCAACTCAATTGGGCTCCTCTAACTTAGCAATGCCTTAATCATTTCTTGATGGTTCTCTTTTTACTTTGCATAGTAAATAATTTGTAAATTTTCCACACTTTTCAAATTCCCAACCTAATTTGAACCTCTCTCATCTTCAGCTGTTGCCCTAATAATCTATCAAGGAAGTTTTTCTGATATTATTTTCTTCAATTTCTCTCCATATGTATTTTTTTTTCTCCTGACCCAGATAAGGTTTTCTTCCACTGTCTGAAGATGCCTATCTACTTTAATACATTTCTCTCACTGTGTATGATCCCTTATGTATCATTTATAACTCTTTCAGTGGTAATAAAAATCCAATTAAAAATTCCAAGCCTAATAGAAATTCAGAGATTCATCTATGCAAATATACAACAGGTATAAATGACCTTAGGAATAATTAGATTCAAGGACTAAATGTTGTCACGAGGGCTCCATTTCTCTCCATCTTTCTCCTGTGCCTTCTGCTGCATTGACCTCATTCTCTGTCCCAAGTTAGAGGCCTCAAGAAACTACTGGGTCTCTTTAGCCCATCACCAGCTCTAAATGTAGAGTTAGAGTCACAATAAAAAATCCCAGAATTGTGCCCCAATGTAGCTATAGGCTTGATTTGGGATCATATACCATCCCTCTATCAATCTCACTCACCCGAAGTGCTTACCTTGGCCAGGTCGGGATCCATGATATCTGGGATTAAGGGAGGTGAGGTATCAGTGGGGTATGAAGTGAACTCCACCACAATCACATGGACCAAGAATGGACAGGTGTTTTCTTCAAACAAAAATTGTAGAAAAGTGGGTAAAATCATTCTATATGGCCAAAAGACAAGAAATAACCATTATACATTGTTCTGTCAATTTCCATTCCTGTCTAAATGTTCTTTCACTTCTTTCCTTTGTAAAGGACCCCATTATAGAAAAAAGTATTTAGATGCTGTCTCCCTTTGACCTATTATTATGGTATAAACTTTTTTACTTTAAAATATTTGAATGAGTAGTTAACACTATTGTCTCTGTTTTTGTGTTGCTGGTTTGTCCCTAAACAATTGCATGCTGACTTCTCCATTTTTCTACTTAAACTAATATTACCAAGTATTATTAACAAAGTCCTTCTTTTCATCTTTAGTAGATCAATTTCTCTAATAATTCTTCCCATTTTGGCTTTGTGATCACACTCTCTTTGGAAAGTCTGCTTTTAATTAACCTCCAAGACATTGAAATGCCTCATGTCTCCCACCTCTCTCTGATAAAATTTTCTGTCTCTTATTAGCATCATTTTAATCATTTAAAATTTCAAATGTATAAATGACTTAAGATTTACTCTTCAAGCTTTTTTTCTCTTTTTCCTATATAGATTCTCTGCTTCTATTCTCTACAGCTTCAAATATTATCTCTTTGTTCTTAATCAACACTTATGGAACCACCCTCCACTCCAAAATTTGCAAATACCTTTTGGACATATGATTCCTTGATGTCCCTAAGACATCAAGTTTAAGTTGTCCTAAAAGCAAACTCATCAGATTATGCTCAAATACAGTTTTATAATCTCTACTGTTATTAATGATACTCTCATCACCTTAACTGTATAAACTACAAACTCTTTAATCAAATAATCTAGAATTCAACATATTATCTGACATAACAAGCACTCAATAATCTTGCCTAAATTTAAATTATTGATTCTTCACTTTTAATCCTCCCAATACTCAATATTGTCTCAAGTCTTACAAATTCTGTGACTGAAATATCACTTATACTTATGGTCATTTCTCCATCCCATAGACATTTCCATATTTCAATATCTCATCAAATCTCATTTTAATAATTCCACAATTTCCAACCTAGTTTTTCTTACTATTTCTAATCTGTATTCCACTTCCAGAATAATATTTAGTGAAATTAAGTCATGACAATAAACTGCTATCTAATAAAAAACACAAAATAAAAAGCCTTCAACTTCATCACTTATCACATAAAACCCAGACTTTATAGACTAATATTTAAGACCATATACCCATACTTTTATAATAGCAAACTGGGACTAGTTATTATTCCTCAAGCCCTATACTACCTATTAATTTTGCCCACCTTCATTGTTCTTTCCTTACTTAGTGATGAGTTAGTACTCCTTTTGAAACTCAGAGAATTTTGTTCACATATCTATTGAAGTAATGACCTAATTTTGCAGTATCTTAGATTCTTTTGCATATGTGTTATCTATTCTCCTTGAATTCCAGCCTTTTGAGAACAGAGCCCATTTCTGATTTATCACTATTCCTCCCATAGCATTTATGCCAAGCCACAAAGAGACAAGGAGCTTATAAATATTTATGGAAACGATTTTTCTGCTTGAAGTTTCAAATATTTTCATTTTACAATATTGCTGCTTTGCTTTAAGAAGCTATTTGTTTTACTAAAATACTATTGTTAAATAATTAATGTTATGATGACTGCCTCATTTTTGTTTTTCATTTTTATTATTATTAAATGTAGCCATTTTCCAATTCTTTGCCCCAGGGAAATTTTGGTATAACCTATATATATGCTGGCAAAATTGTTTTCTATAATTTCATGTAGTATCACTCCGCTTTCTTTCTATAGATGTTTAACTTTAATCTGGCTAAGTGGAGGGAGCACATGAATTCCTAATGCTCAGATGAAGTACTAGTTTCCAGACTGCAATAATGCCAAGGTAGCAGTCTGGCCCTGGAGCTCAGAAGTCTCCAGTCACAAAATATGGTAAGTAGGTGTTTGCTCGTTCCTGAAGGACAAAGCCCAAATGCTCAATCAGTTACTTCAGCTTCAGTTAGACAAGTTGGGCTGCTTTCTTTTCTGCTTGCTCAGCTAAGAAACATTTGCTTCTAAAATAAAACATTAAGCAACCACATTCTGAGGAAGATTCCCCAGAGATGCCCTTTGCAAAATCTTCATACAGGACCTGAAAGCATCCCGAAGCTAAGCCAACCCAGGGTCTGCCCACAGGCTATTTTTCTCACTGGCATTTTGCTTGCTGCAGCGGTTATGAGAAAGACAGTGTTCTTGGGATTTAATCCCGAGATATGCTAGGGTTTCAGTGCTAGAGGCTGTGAAAGAAAGGAAGTGAAAAACAAAAAGAACATAAAAATGAAAATGACCTAGTTTTAGTGGGAGTTTCCATCTGTCTTAGTTTCCTGGCTGCTAAAACAAATACTTTACAATAAGTTGGCTTAAATAATAGGAATTTATTGGCTTATGGGTTTGAGGCTAGGACAACTCCAAAATTGAGGCTCAATACGATGACGCTTTCTTCCTGTGAAATTGTGTGCTGCAAAGTGTAAACACTAATGTAAACCCAGACCATGTTTAGTAGCAGTGTTTCAGTATGTGTTCATCAATTTTAACAAATGTACCACACTAATAAAGATGTTAGTGGGGGAAAGTGGGGGAAGGGAAGGAGTGGAGTATATGGGAATCTCCTATATTTTTGATGTAACATTTATGTAATCTAAAGCTTCTTTTAAAAGAAGTGGATGAAGGAAGAAAAAAAAAGAATATATCTTTTTTTGGGATACGTAATACAAGTTACCACACTATCCACCAGGCCAATATAGAGATTTCTAGAGGGAGAATGTCAACGGGGCACCAGGAAGTCCTGGGCACAATACCACATGTATCTGGGGAAATTTTTGGAACAGAATCCCTGGTGAGAACTTCTCTTGATATCCCTTTCCAAATGGGGCAGTGACAAACATCTCTTGAAGGTCATGTTTTTAGGATACCAATAATGTTATCTGGAATTGAGCACATAGTTTAAATTTCAGACACACACTAGAATAAAAAAATAAATCAAGGAAAAAATCGAGTCATAAGGACATGGCAAAAACCGACAGGAATCAGAATAAAATTAATTTGCAAGGCTTACATTAAGATTTGGGTACACTTCTGCCTCAAAGCTAAGGAAACAAATAAGATTCTAGACTCTATGTACTGAGGGGAATCAAATTCAAAGTGTTCCAGGCTTGAAGCTAAGTCCAGGAGATTTCATGCTTTATTCTTCTTGGTACCCACAGTAACTAACCTAGTGCTGGGCATAGAGTAGATATCAAGTGTTTTTTAAATGAACACGTGAATAAGTGCATGAATGAATGAATGATTTGCTCAGAGCCCTGATAGATAATTGAAACTAGAGGAATTGTGGAAGGAAAGGGTGGGAGACCAGACCAAATTTTTGTTCTTCAACTTTAGCCACATTCTTTCTGCAGCAAACCATTAGCGTATTCCTTAACATTCACCCCTTAGTGGGAGGTAAAAGAGATTTAGAAAGCAAACATTCACAAAATTCTTAAAGCACAATTTTCATCATTTCAGCTCATTAATTCAATAAGTTGACAATCAATAGATTTATACTTCACATGGAAAATACCATACCTTTGGAATTCTCATTCTGTGTGCCACAGTTCCATTTCTAATATGAGTTGCAATGGCTACACTCTTCATTAACTGTGTTTCTTTTTCAGTTTTTTTTTTCATACATACCACTCATAATTGGACTTTATTTAAATTGGATCACATGATATGACTCGTCTGTGACATGAGTTTATGCATTCAAAATTTTTCAGGGGAAATTCATCATATTCACTTGTGATACCACAGTTTGTTCGCTTTCTTTTATATGCAGTGCTTCGTTGTGTGAATATACCAAATTTATCTTCTTTTTTTATTATCAGACATTTGCATTGATTCCAATATTTTTTTAATTTAAAATCACTACCAAACACTCTTTTATATGGATCTTTTTTCATTAGCTGTTCAGGAAGCTATGGCTAGGAGCAGTAATGCTGGGTCATTGGTGTATGCGTAGTCAATGAGACCAGGGAAGCTGAATTTCCAGAGAAGCCTAAGACAGCTCTTGATGCTGCATATCCTCCCTGGAGATTTTCAGCTTTTTTTTTCTGCTTCTGTGGCTGTGTGGGGAAGTCACACTGTGGTTTTAATTAATAATTCCCTGATTACTAATTTGATTGCTAATTGTATATTTATTGGTTAATCTTTCTTTTGTAAAGATCCATTCATATATTTAGTTCATGTTTTTCTACTGAGTTGTCTATTGTTGATGTTGGGACTATTTTTTGCATATTCTGAGTACTAATCTTTTGTCAAGTAAATGTATTGCAACAATCTTCTCCTAGTTCGATGCTCATTTATCCCTTTAATATTGTGTGTTTTGATCAAAGGAAATTCTGAACTTTGATTCATGATAATTTATCATTCCTTACCTTAAGAGATTATACATGTGTTCTGCTTAAGAAATTATTTTTTAACTCATAGGGAAAAGATTATTTCCTATTTTTTATCTTTTAATTAGTTGTCTTTCACATTTGTTTTCAATCTACTTGAGATTGATTTTTTTTTAGGAGTTAACAGGGATTGGACCCAGGACCTCGTACGTGGGAAGCAGGCTCTCAACCACTGAGCTAATCTTCTCCCCAATGAAAGTCGGTGTTTTTGTTTGTTTGTTTGTTTGTTTTTAGGAGGTACTGGGGATCAAACCCAGGACGTCGTACTTGGGAAGCAAGCACTCAACCACTTGAGCTACATCTCCTCCCCTGAGATTGATTTTTAATATAGTATAATATAGATATCTAATTTCATTCTTCTCCATGTAGATAATTAATTGAATTTGAGCAATGTTTGTACACTTGATAGTCTCATCCTATCCTTCTGATCTGCAATGCCAGTGTCAGTTCTATTGCCTATCAATTTCCTTATAGCCATGAGTTGGTGTCTGGAAATTTTGTTTTGTACTTTTTTGGTCTAATTGTCTTGTCTTGCAACTCTAAGGCATTTATTCCTTTAATGTACATCTTTATATGTCTTGAATTCTAGAAAGGCAACCATCTCCTCGCTGTCCTTTTCTCTTTCACATGCACACACACATTCACAGTGTTCTGCAATCACGATTTTTTTTCCTTTGCTCTTCTGTACAAATTTTAGAATTATGTTTCAATTATGTACCAATTTCTAGAAAAAAATCTTTTGGGATTTGATTGGAAATGAGTTGAAACTATATATTAATTTTAAGATAATTTACATCTGTATAATATAAGAGCTTCTTGTCCAAAACCTGTATACATCTAATTAGATCTTTACTTCTTTCAAAAATTTCATAAACTTCAAAAATGTCTTGCATCCCTTATGCTACATTGATTCTTCTGTACATATTTTTGTTCTTATCATAAATGGTATCTTTTTTAATGTATTGACTTCTTGTTACTGTTGTGTAAAAGTATAAACTTCATTTGTATATTAATTCTGTTTCTAGAATCCTTGCTTAATCCTATTAATTCAAATAAATTTCTATTAAGTATTCTTGCTTATTATTTGTAGGCAATGTTTCTTCTTTCATGTTTCTTCAAATTTTACCCTTTTATTATTTTCTTGATTTACTGCTCAGGGTGAAACCTCTGGAGATTTTTAATTTGAAGTCATCAGACCCATTAGGGGTCTATGGATAAGAGAGTATTTCAATATAATTGTTTTCTTCTTAAAGTAAAGTTTATTTTATGCATTCAGCCAGACTTTCCTTGCCTTTGTTCAGACAGATGGAGGTTTGGAGTTTGTTTTTGCTTGTTTGTTTGTTTTAGCCTCAATGCCCCATCACACACCCCCATACATACACACACACACACACCCTCTTTGTGAATGTGGATATTTTGTCTGACAGTTCTATACTTCATATGGTTTCTCTGTAAATTATATCATGCATATTTAAAATTTAAAAGTCTATAATTAATCAGTTATTATTATTTTCCAAAGTCATATAATGAACACAGAATTATTTCCCTTTTCTCTTAATTTATGAGATTTCTTTGTTTTGTGTTTCTCTTCTGAACAGCTTAAGTAGTCTACGGCTGCATCCTTGGTGATTTATTCCATATCAGTCTCTGATTCAGTAATAATTAACCTATGTCTAATCTTACTTTTAACCATTCCAATGAACAGTTCATTTTAATTAAAGTATCTTCCAAATTAAACCATTCTATTTGGTTCTTTTTCAAACTGATCTGGGGTTAAGCATTTAATATTACTCATAATTTTTTATTCCATCTTTAAATTCCTCTAAACATGTAAGGTTTTCTTCTATTATAGTCATCATATGGTAATTCCAGTAAGTATTTATGGATTGTAAATTTATAGATTCTAATTTCTGCTAAATCCCACTTGTTCTATCTTTTTTTAAAGGTCATATTCATTGAAACTTTATCTGTGTGATTTCTTTGAGGTCTTAGTTGTGGGTAATTTCCTGGAAAGGATTTATTTTAATTTCTGCTAGATATCTTTGGCTCTTATCAATCTAGAGGCACTTCAATTAAATTCTAACATTGCTCTTTGGCAATGTGGAGAGTTTGAATCCATGTTCCAAACCCATGTTAGGGTTTTCCTTATATGATTGATTGATTGATCTTACCATAGAGACCAGTATATCCCCTTGCTTTATCTCATTTATTTCTTTTCTTTTTTTTTTTAAGACCTTTTTTTCAACTTTATTTTTGGAAAAGTTTCAGATTTTCATTTACAGAAATTTTATATCTAAAGTACAGGGAATTTCCATATATCTCCCTACACCTACACACACACATAGTTTCTCCTATTATTGACATCTAGGATTAGTGTAGTACATTTGTTACTGTTGGTGAACCAATATTGAAACATGCTTGATCAAAATTTCACTTGATGCTGTTCCCTCTCAAGGTCTTGATTTTATGCAGTAATTCCCAAGGGAACTTCTTATATGATGAATTCTGTTTTCCTAAAGTGAAAATCGAGAACACTGGGGATCAGAAGCCTTCAGGCAGCCTTTTGCTTTAGGGCTTGCCTACTTTTTGAATTTGTACTTTCCTTATGTTTTTGACCCCTGGGGATTTCCTTTACTGTTTTACCCACTTAACCATGTTAAAATATTAATTTTTTAATTATATTTTGTATGTGTTTTATAGTAACAGGATTCTATTAATATCTTGTCTAATATATTACTGTAAATATTTTATTCATTTTTAATATGTGAAAACAAGGTGTGTTTATGATTATGTTTATATAGCTTGTCTTTGGAAACACACATATAGCATACATATGTATGCACACATACTATAGAGGTGGTATGTTAAATTAATTCAAAACTATTATTCAACATTTTATTGAAATAATTTTGAACTATTTGCTCATCCCAGGATTAATAAATTAAATATTACCAGTAGCTTTGTTGAAGATTTTTTAATTTTTCCAGACTCTTGCAGTATCTTAAAGCCTTTTGTTTATATTTTGCTGGACTAGAAATATAAAATAATAAGATATAGAGACTATGATTTTTATTCCTGAGCTTATTAATAAATGGTTTATGAGGGTGTTTTAATGAAAACAAACCAAGACTCAAAAAATGCAAACTTTTGAGAGTTTATCATTCTGTGATTCATTTATTTATTTGAGATTTATGGAAACGTGATTTGTAACTTACTGCTTTTATTTATAAAGTGATAGAGAGTAATAGGCAGAACAAAGAGACAGAGGGTCGTGAGGGAAGGCTATTCTAAGGAGAGATCCCAATGTCAAGGATTCAGTAAACTAATCTGTTAATCTGGGCATGATTAAGTTATGATTAGGACTGGGCCACATCAGTAGGGCATTGAGCCCCACCCCTTGGTGGGTGGGGAATCAAATATAAAAGACATGGCAAGAACAGAGTTGAAGCAGTTCTTGAGAGCAGTTTTGATGTTGGAGAAAAGGCTCCAGAAGAAGAGAAGTGAGCCGTTCGCCTGAGAGTCTACAGCTGACCTGTGGAGGAACCAGAAGTGCTAAACTCGGAGAGAAACACAGCCCCAGAAAGAGAGGAACACAAGAAGCCTGAACCCTGGCAAAGGTCGGCAGCTGTCTTGCTCCAACACGTGGCAATGAACTTTGGTGAGAAAAAACTTAATGCTTTATGGCCTGTTAACTGTGGACTTCTACTCCAAATAAATATCCTTTATAAAGACCAACCAATCTCTGGTATATTGCATTAGTGCCCCTTTGACTGACTAATACAGAAGTAAATGTTGGTTGCTAAGCTGTTGTAAAGCTGTACCACTTCATTCTTCTATTTTCTCTGTTGGTTAAAATTTTGGTTTTGTGTTTATTCAATTTATACAACATCTTTTTAAATTCAAGTCTGGGTAGATTTTAGGCAGGAATCACCCCCGTACTGCACTGTATACTTGAAAATTCAAGCTGCCCATGAGCCTATTTATCAGTATACATATTTTATGTTGGGATATAACCTATGCCAGACAAAAACAAAGTCAAGCTGGCAAGGAATAACTTGTGCAGGCAGCAATTACAGGGCATTTCAAGTGAGTAGTACTTGAGGATGACAATGAGAATGCCAACTAATCGAAGCTGGTAAAACTCACAAAAGGAATATGATCAAATTATGCTTAACATTCAATATGTACTGTGGCCAGGCCAGTGATGAGAACCCTCAAAAAAAGATAAATTAGTATAAAAGCAGGTAGAGTGATGTATAATATTTTTCTAGCAATACATTAAAAAATGTGAATCTATTTCGTGTATGAACAGTTATGTACTCATGATTAGTCAAGCACCTGTATATCCTATCCTTGACCTTAAGTCTACTGCTAATATATGCCATTTGTTTCCCAAGTTTAAAAGGCAGATTTTTTTTTTTTTAAAGAAGCTTTAGATTACATATACTCCACCCCTTCCCCCTTCCACATTTTTTCCATTTTAACAACATCTTTCATTAGTGTGGTACATTTGTTACAATTGATGAACGCATTGCTACTAACTATGGACTATAGTTTACATTATAGTTTACAATTTGCCTCCATTCAATTTTATAGGTTTTGACAAAATGTATAACGGCCTGTATCTGTCATTGCAATGTCAAGCAGGACAATTCCAGTGTCCTAATAAAGTCCCCATGTTACACCTATTCTTCCCTCTCCCTCCCCTCAGAACCTCTGGTAACCACTGCCTTTATATCAATGATACAAGTTCTTCCATTGCTAGAAAAGTAATAAGTCTATAATAGATAATAATAAATCTACTTTAGTACATTGCTCATTCCCCAAACTTGAGGATTTGGGGATGGTGATGCCTACTCTGTTTCTGATTGAGAATGGGCTTAGGTCTCAAGGGGCAGATGGACGGACCTATTTTGCCTGCAGTTGTAGATACTCTCTGGTTTTTGGGATAGGTGTTATCCATCATCATCTTTTTGTTAGTTGTCCTGGGGGAGTCCAATGAACTGGAGAGTAGGTATTGTAACTCTGCTAAGATTCAGGTCTCAACCAGATATGAACAGACTGAAGATTTAAGTCTCTGGAACATATAATTATAATAACAATTGTAGTGCTAATTATAGGATCAAATAGAAGGGGCATAAAAGCCATGTAAGGGAAATTATAAATGAGTCTAACTCTGTTACATTGGGGAGCATATATTCCAAAGCAAGGTATAATGACATTGTTCTGAATTCCTGAGCTGTCTGCCCTGCTTATAGTGTCTAGATGTCTCTAGAGTCCCCAGCAGCCCCACTGTTTGAGGCACTGTTTACTGTGGCAGTCAATGAGATCCTGCTGGGACTTGCATTGCATAAACTCTGAAATTACCTCTCAACTCACTTTGAAATCTCTTAGTCATATAATCTCATTTGTATTTACCCTTTCTCCCTTTTGGTCAAGGTCTTTTTCTAGATGCATTGCTGGTTGGCACTTGGTAATAATCCTTTGGTGCCAGGGAAGAGGGGAAGGTAGTGCATTTATATGCTGAGTTTGGCTTAGAGAGAGGCCACATCTAAGAAACAAGAAGGCTTTCAGGAAGTAACTCTTAGGCAATATATATCACTAGGCTAAGTTTCTATTTCACAAGAAAAGTTTCACAAGTACAACTATCAATATCAAGGGCCTGGCATAATGGTCTGTCCTTCTCTAGGCACTGCCCAAGGACTTGAAGGATTTTTGAAAATGTGGTAGGACTCCCCAGGATGGGAATCCAATATTCTTTTGGTTATTGTGTGGGTCTCCACCCACCGAGACAACACCCAATGAACACTTGAATATATTCATCTGTCTTAGAGGCATGCCCCAGGTGCACCCCTCCCCACACATCCCCCTATCACTGACACCCCGCACCAGTGATCCTCACCTGCCATTTTTGTCACCCTTCTGTGATCCAAAACCTCCCCCAAAGGAAGCTAAAATAACAATAAGAAGAAAATAAATAAGAAAATAAAATAACAATAAATAAAATACAAAGCTAAAAAATAATAAAAGAAAAAAATTTATTAAGTCTTTCATCACTGTAAGATCTGTTGTTTTTTTGTGAACAGTGACAATAGAAGAAGCTTTAGGTTACAGAAAAGTCACATAGAAAATATAGGGGATTCCCAAATCCCAACTCCCTCCCCCATCCTAGTCTCCCCTAGTAATAACATTTGACATGTGGATGGTATATTTGTTACAATTGACATACAAATATTGAAGCATTGCTACTAACCCCACTCAATTGTTTACATTATGGTTTACATTTTGCACCCTACACTTTTATAGGTTTTGACAAAATTTAAAATGGCCTGTATCCATCACTGCAAGATCATACAAAACAATTCCAATGCCCTAAAATTGCCCTGTGTTCCATCTATTCTATTCTTCCATCTACCCCTCCTCTCAGAATCTATGGTAACCACTAAGTTTCAATTTTTGAAGAATAAGGATCATATTTACATGCAATAATATTGCAGGCTTGTGTGGCAGTTTGAGATTATTTATGAATACCAAGAGATTATTTGTAAACTATTCTGTTCCTCTGGGTGTGATCCCCTTTGTTTTGTTTTTTGTTTGTTTGTTTGTTTGTTTGTTTTTTAAATAATTTTATTTTTTAAAAACTACTTAGATTACATAAATGTTGCACAAAAAATATAGGGATTCCCATATGCCCCACTCCCCACACCTCCCACACCCTCCCACATAAACATACTTCATTAGTGTGGTACATTCATTGCAATTGGTAAATACATCCTGGGGCATTGCCACTGAGTATGGACCATAGTTCACATTGTAGTCTATACTCTCTCCCACACAGTTCTGCATGATATGAGACGATATATAATGGCCTATATCTGTTGTTGCAATTTCATTCAGGACTATTCCCAACTCCTGAAAAAGCCCCTGTATTACAACTGTTTTTCCCTCTCCCTGCTCCCAGAGCCTCCAGTGGTCACTGCCTCCACATCAATGTTGTAATTTCTTCCAATGCTAGAATCACAATATGTCTGTAGTAGAATACCAGTAAGTCTACTCTAGTCTGTAGTTCATTCCCCGATCCTCAGGATTGTGGGATGGTGATGTCCATTCTACCTCTAATTAGGAGAAGGCTCTGATCCCATACAGCTGAAGGATGGAACTCTCTTGCTTGCAGTTGTCGGCACTCATTTCCTTGGTATGGTGGTTATCAATCCTCACCTCTTTGTTAGTTGTCCTGGGTGAGTCCAATGAACTGGAAAGTAGGTGTTGCAACTCCACTGAGGTTCTGGGACAGCCCAAAGACCCCCGTTTCTTGGACATACACCTACAACCTCCACCATCAACTATAGTTTTAAATAGAAGGGACAGATGAGCCATGTATAGGGAAGCCTTAATTGAGTCAAACTCTGTCACTCTCAGGAGTACAAACTCCAAAGTAGGGCCCACTGAGAATGCACCAAACTCCGGAGCTATCTGCCCTGACCCTAGGACCTGGGTGTCTCCAGTGTCCTCAGGAACCCCACTATTTGAGATAGTATACACTTTGGCAGTCTATGAGAGCCTGCTGAGATGTGCATAAGCATAACCTCTGGGATGAACTCCTGACTCACTTTGAAGTCTCTTAGCCATATAAACTCATTTGTCTTTATCTTTTCCCCCTTTTATTTGAGGTCTTTTTCCAGTTGCATTGCTAGTTGTGCTTGGTAGTAATCCCTCGGTGCCAGGGAGGCTCATTCCTGGAAGTCATGTCCAATGCTGGGGGAAAGGTAATGCATTTATATGTTGAGTTTGACTTAGAGGCCACATTTGAGAAACAAGGAGGCTCTCAAGAGGCAACTCTTAGATACCCCACAACACTAGGCTAAGTTTCAATTTCAAGAGCAAAGGCTTATAAGCATAGTCATCAATATCAAGGGCCCATCAGTGGATCATCCTCCTTTACCAGTCATTGCCCATGCACTTGGAGCTCCTGTGGCAGAGCTCTCCAGGATGGGAATTCAATATTCTCTCAGTTATTGTATGAGTCTCCACCCACTGTGACAATGCCCCATGAACATTTGAACATATTTATATACCTTATATGTATGCCCAGATGAACTTCCTCCCATGTATCCCCCATTACTGATATCCCACACTAATGATCCTCCCCTGCCCCAGTTGTAATCCTTCTGTGATCCAAAGCTTCTTTAAAAAATGAAACCATTAAAATTGCCAAATACAATTAATAGGAAAATGAAATAATAATGACAGGTTTAAATATAATGCCTTTGATGCATTAGATTCAGCTGACATGTTGATTAAATTATCTGTTACAATTAGGGCTTTGATTTGACCACACCATTAGGATATGACTCAGGGTTGAGTCCCTGTCCCCTTGGTGGGCTGATATAATCCAGCACTCAAGAAAACACAGGAAGAAAGAGAGCTCCCTAGACATGGAAGAGGAGATATCTTTGACCTTGAGCCCCTGAGAAGAGAAGGCCCAGAATGAAATGAGCCCTATGACAGCCTACAGCTGATATCAGAAGCAGCTGGGACCACAGAGCCTTAAGAGGAAGGAAGGAGAGACCAGGTAGACATCTCCTGCCCTCTTGCTTCAACTCACGGCAGCTGAGTTGGGTGAGAAAGTGCCTTTTATCCTACCTTGAGTTGGACTCTTTAGGGGTAAGCTTTTACCCCAAATAAATACCCTTTATAAAGGCCAACAGATTTCTGGTACTTTGCACCAGTACCTCTTTTGGCTGACTAATACAGCTTGACATATTGGTCTGTTTTCTTTTATTAGGCACTGCCTATGTTCTCAAAAGATTCTTGCCCCTCTAAATTGAGAACATAGCAGGACTCCCCAGGATGGGAGTTTAATATTTTCTCATTTATTGTGTGGGTCTCCACTCACTCAGAGAATATACTATGACAAGATGAACACTTTCATATTTCACAGAAGTATGTCCCAGGTGTGCTTTGTCTCACATATCCCCCGACTTTCAACACCCTACACCAGTAACTCTCCCCTGCCATATTTGCCAATGGTAGAATTTCTTCCCTCTGGGATCTCCAGTTTTTATATGCCAATTTCTCTACAGAACTCTAGAAATAGCAACTCTTTTAACTCTCTCTTGAGTTCCTCTCTCAAGTACTTATAGGCCAGAAGAAATATCGAGGATGATGTTTCTTGGAAAATTTGATAATCTGGACATTTTTTTAAAGTTTGAAAAATGGGGTACAAAATTGTATGGCAATATACATTTACTCTGATGCATACTGACTGAGACCAAAGGATAGTGCCCATTAAAATTTAATTTATCTCAAGAGTCTATCTTTCATATAGAGACTATGAAGTAACTGTTAGTTGTCAAAATAAGAATGTCTTGTTCAAGTGTAAGATATTTTTAAATATAATCCAAAATATACTGGCTAGATGTTTCTGGCACTTTTAAGATTTTAAATTGGTTTCATCTATTTTCAAGTCCTTTGTCATCTTATTTAGTTGAAAATAGACATGTGGGAAGGCAGACACTAGACTGTGCAGGGGGGACAGAATCTCAGCTTATTAATTAAGCCTGTGATTTTTTCTAAAACCTAATGGAATAATTTTGTAGCCAAAATTACGAATATTTTGAGCAACTCACCATGTTAGCGGTGGAAAGTACAACCGGTAAAGGCACTGGGTTAGTAGACTCACAATGAGGTGAGGGACATGACACCCAAATGGTGATATCAGAAATTCAGGGGAGCATGAGTAGCTTTTTAAAGGCATATCCAAAATTGTCATTGTTTCTATTTGATATCAGACAAAATCAATTTTAAATAACATTAAAGGAGGTTCATAATTTTATTTGCTCCAAATTGAGACTATTATGTTAATCAAAGAAGCATGAGTAAAAATAAAACTGATAATTAGAAACTGCCCTTGAGTAATCCATATAATTACAAATATAATTTATTATATCTATTATTAAATATATTATAGAGAATATATATAAAAATATATATTTATAATTGATTCATACATGATTATTTGCAAGATTTTAACTCCCCTATAGAGATAGACATAGAGAAATGATGTATAATAGTGTGAGGGTATCCTATGAGGTACAGACTTCTACGTATATATAGGCCAATTTACACCCTGATGACTGACTCTCTCTCTCTTTCTCTTTGTCTCTCTGTTCTGTCTGGAATTTCTTCAGGAGACTATTTAAGTTTAGTTTTCATCTACATGATGAAATTTACCAGCAGAATTGGTAATTTGCCAGTGAACTGTCTAATTTGATTCAGGTAGATACAAATCTGGTAACCCAAATACTAGAGAAGATCCCTTGTTTTATAAGCTATATGCATGCAGATGATGTTTTTCATCTTTAAAGCAAGTACTAAACAGTGACTAAATTCTAGGAGGTAATTAAAGAATGGCAGCTCATACTTTCAGATAACATGGGGTTATTGGCCTAGTAAAACAAAAGAAGCAAAATTTATATTTTAAAAATCATGAATTATTTGGGAGGATCCTTATAAAAGACCTGTCGTTTTACATACGCTTAAGGTTTTTTTTTCTTTCTTCGAGAAATTCTGGCGCTACAGAACAACCATGCATAATTTTATACTTCAGTTTGTTAGAAATATATCCTATACTGAATTAGGTTTATATTCTAGTGCCTTAATCATAGTCTATCCTCAGCATTACCATATAGAAAGCTGGTTGCAATGGAGAACAATCTGAACTTTCTGTTCTTGCTATTGCTGTCCTCAAAATACATGACAGGACAGATGGGAGTGAAATATATAGATTAAGAATGGAAGAAATTATTTTTAAAAAAAATATAGATATGCTCTTTTTTACTGCACAATTGGAATAGCAATGAAGTATTATATAAAACCTGGATGTGTGGAGTTAATTTTGCAGTCTGATATGTATTCTGTGAAAATACATCTATAAAAATAGATCAGAGTAGACTGTTTCTGCTAATGTGGCTGGCTTCATATTTTAACTGGACATTTTGTTGAAAATGAATAAAGATATCAGACAAAATAAGAAGAATCTTAAAAGCATCAAGAACTATAATGAAGTATCAGGATAAATCTTAAGTGTAGGTAGGACTCGAGACAGAAAGAAGAATGGTGAAAACATTGTCAAAAGGTAGTTTGCTTAACCTGTAGATCTGAAACTATAGTTTACAAACCTTAGAGGGGAATGGGGAAAAGAAGATAAACTCTATGAATTATTCTCATAGGCTAGAAGCCCTACTTGATAAAGCTATGATGCCCAAAGAGCTATAAATTTGGTATAATTTCTACAACAGTTACTGAATTAACTGAAACATGCCGTACTGTGTCAAAACCAGTAGAGGGAAAAATAGAATAATATATTAAGTATTTGCTCAGTCAAAAAGAAGGCACAAAATGGGAGGAGAAAGAAGGATGTGTATGAGCAATAGAAAACAGAAAATAAGATTTTAGTTTTTAGCTAAAATATCATAATCATAATTATAAATGGAGCATAGGCTCCAATTAAAGGACAAAGATATTTTGGATATTTTTAGAATATTCAAAAAACAAAAATTGAACAAAGGGATATAACAAACTCTGATGACCACAACAGGAGAATGCACAATCTTTACAAGACTACATGAAATGTTTAATAAATTTGATCATATATAGGATTACCAATAAAGTTCCAAAAAGTGTCAAAAGACCAAAAGCATTCAGTGTATATCCATGGACTGCAATGCAACAAAACTAGAAATCAATAACTTAAGCATAACCCGAAAATGAACATATTTTGGAATTAATACACTTTTAAATAATTCATGGGTCAAAAAAATCAGATTGTAACTTTTAAAGTATTTCAAAATAAATACTAAAATACATTATATATGTTAGAAACAAGAAAGGATTAAAATTGATAAGTTAAAGCATCTTTCTCATGAAGTTTGACAAAATCAAAATAAATTCAAAGAAAATAAGTGAAAATAGAGAGTATAAAAGTAATTAAATTGATTTTTTGAAAATGCCAATAAAATTGACAATCTTCTAGAGAAATTGCTTAGAAGGAGAGAGCAAAAGAGAAAACAAATGACTAATATCAAAGATGTAAAAGGGTTTTCTCTACAAATGTTACATACATTAAAGAAATAACAATAAAATTTTAAAAACAACTTTGTAACAATAACTTGAAAATTTATTAGAAATGGAAAAAAAAAATCTTGAGCTGAATAAAAATAGAAATAGAAACCATGAATTTTTCCATATATGATAAAGAAGTTGTTGTGTTAATTAGAAAAAAAAAGAAAAGAAAATCTTTCAAAAAGGACTCTCCAGGACAAGATGTCCTGACAATGGTAAGTTTACCAAATATTTAAGGCCTGATAAAATTCCTGGTAATTATTTGTAGCTTGACAGGTTGATCCAAAAATTTGTATGGAAGTGTAAATGGATAAGATTACTCAAGACACCCTTGAAGAAATAGAACAATGTGAGATTATGTATTCCATTAAATATCAAGATTTATTATAATGTTGTAGTATAGTGATGATCTAAAAATCAATAAATAGAAAAAAAAAACTCTGAAAATGCATCACACATATGTGAACAGAACTGCTACTGCAGGTCAGAGAGAAAGGAGGATTTTTTTCAATAAATATCCTGGGACAGTGAGATATTCATTTGGAAAAAAAATAAATTTAGTTTTTTGATCTCATACAAAGCACTAAAATCAATTACAGAGGGATTAAAGTCCTAATTATTAAAGCCAAAACCCTAAAGAATTTAAATGATAATAAAGGAGAATACTTTTATGACCTGAGTGTGGGGAAGGGTTTCTTAAGCAAGATTAAAGACAAACAAAAGGAAAGGGGAAGCAATTCTGGACTGGGGGTATGAGAAGCTCTATGGACCCCAACAGTGAGACAGAAGCTATACCCAAGGCCAGTGTGGCTAGGAAGATGGGAGTCCTTCTAGCCCCAGCACCAGACTAGGGCAAACATTTCTTTATGGAGGGGACAAGCCACCAGCATTTATTGTGTGTCTGCCCCGCTACCCCCCCCCCCCCAAGCTCTGTGGAGAACTCTTTTCAGGCAAATGTAAGAGAGAGAGATCAGAGACTCCCTTCCTCCATCCATCATAGGGCAGAGGCTCTTCCTTAGTCACAGCAAAACTATTCACCCTTGTCTCAGCTCATATGATGAGTGAAGGTTCCTTATATGAAGATTCAAGTAGAGAAGACCAGGACTACCATCTTGGCCAGCACCCTCATAGATCAGAGGTATAACTCTGAGAGAAGCTGCTGTGTGTGCCCCCAGCTCTGAGGTTGTAGTACAGAAGTAATACTCAGGGGCATACTATAAAAACCAAGAGCTTCACAACTCTTCTTTAAGGGCCTGACTATATTTTGGAAACCAGAAGTGATGTTCCACTAGAAAAGTGCTGTCAAAAACAATGAAGATTTTGGTGGTGAACAATTGAGTGGCTGATAGCTCCATGATATCAATGAGTGAAATGGCAAACCAGCTAGAAGCTTGGTAGAGAGAACCAGGAAAAGAGCCAACTAAGAGGAGCACTCCTGAGGTTTGAGCAAGCCTAAAGCACTGACTTCAAAGACTACCCCTGCAAAGGAGTCCAACTTTAAATGGATCAAACTGTAGAGCAATTCATGGCCCAGGGTGTGTAAAAAACAATCAAATAGCAATTAGAGATACCAAATGGGTGGACAAAATAGAAGCTTATTAAGGAAATCAGGGAAAGAGACACTTAAAGAGAGACAGGTTAAAACCACTTTCATTTCTGGGGTTGGGGGGACAGGGCAAATATGTGAATGCCCACACTACAGATTTTGAGAAGCAAAATCAAAGGCTGCACAATGAGGGGAAAGTAGACTTCAGTGAAAAAGCCTAAGTCAATAAACACACAAACAAGCAAATAACAACTAGCCCTGGATTGGGAGAGAGGTGGTCATTATTCAGAATTATTACCCTGTACTTTGTGTTTAGTTTTCAACAAAAACTTATGAAGTATGCAGAGACATAGGAAAGTATGACCCATACATAAGATACAAATCAGGCAACCCAGACTACTTTCACAGCAACCAGATGTTGGGCATAGTAGACAAAGACATCAATGTGGTTATTATAAATATGTAAAAAATTAAAGGAAACCATGCTTAGTTAAAGCTATGATGACAGTGCCTCATCAAATAGAATATCAATAAACAGATAGAAATTATTAAAAAGAACCATGTTTTAGTTTTCAAAAAGCTGCTGAAAGCAGTGTATCATTAATGGGTTAGCATTTACAATGGTGACTCATTAATATATAAGCTTACAGTTCTGAGGCTGTGAAAATGTCCAAATCAAGAATCCATCAGGTGATCATTTTCTCCCCTAATGACCAGCTATCTGCAATCTTGGACTCCTTTCTCACATGGCAGCATGCATGGTAGCATCATGGGGCTCTCCTCCTCCATCAGGCTTCCTTGCCTATATGCTTCCTACTTTTCTCTGCTTTCTCTCTGCTTCTGTGTTCTGTTGATTTCAGCTTCTGGCTTCTGGGACTTTCTCTCTTAGAATCTAGGGTTTTTCTCTCTGTCTCTGTGGCTTTTTCTCTGTATCTCTCTGTTTTCATCCCATTTATAATGACTCCAATAAAAGGATTATGACCTACTCTGTGTCACTCTTACTGAAGTAATTTCATCAAGAAGTCCCACCTACAATAGGTTGACACCCACAGGAATGGATTAGTTCTAAGTACATGATCCTTTCTAGACCAAATAGAAATTGTAGAGTTAAAAAGTATAATTAAAATTTAAAGTTCACTATAGGGATTCAACAATAGATCTGAGTTGGCAAAAAAAAAAAAAAAAAAAGAATCAGTGAACTTGAAGATGAAGATGGACTGGTAGAGATTAAGGAATCTGAAGAACAGAGAAGAAAAGAATGAAGAAAAATTAACAGAGCCTCTGCGAAACTTGTTATATACACCCACATAGCCATGTTGGGATTACAAGAAGGAGAAAAGAGAAAGAGAGGAAATGAAAAATTATTCAGAGAAACAATGGAGGAGAACTTCCCAAATTTGATAACAAATATTAATCTATACATAAAGGAAGTTCAACAAATTACAAGTAGTATAAATCCAAAGATACCCATACCCAGACACATTAAAATCCAGATGTTTAAAGCCAAGGGCAAAAAGAAAATTTTGAAAGTAGCAAGAAAAAAAAAATGGCTCATCACATACGAGAACCTTAATCATATTTACAGATAACTTCTTATCAAAAACAATGGAAAAATAAAAGAAAAAACAAAAACAAACAAACAAACAAAAAAAAAAACAATGGAAGCCAGGAAGAAATGGTTTGACATAATCAATGTGCGGAAAGAAACCCCCCCCCCCGCCAAAACTGCCAACCAAGGATATCACATCCATCAAAAATATCTTTTAAATATGATGGTTAAATAAAGACATTTATAGATAAACACAAACTTAGATAATTTGTTGGTAATAGATCTGCCTTACTAAAGGAAGTTCTTTAGACTGAAAGCAAGTGACACAATACTGTAATCTGATTCCTAAATCCAGAAAAATATCATTAATATTGAAGGAGAAATCGAGGCATTGCTTGTCATCCTTAGTCACAGAATCAAGAAATTTTTATTTTTTTAACCAAAAGGCATACCTCCCAAAAATTACCAAAGTAAGTTCTCTAAACAGAAAGGAATCTTGGAACATCAAGAAGAAGAAACACAATAAGCAAATATACAGGTAAAAACAATAAGAATTCCTTTTCCTCTTGAGTTTGTGAAATTATATTTAATTTTTAAAGCAAATACCATAACACTCTGAATATAATTCTAAATGTAGGTAAAGGATGTATTTAAGAAAATTAAAATATAAATGAATGAGGATAAAGGAATGAAAAGAAGGTAGTAGTTCTATACTTCACTCTAACTGGTAATATGTTGACACTAGTAGATTGTGATCAATTATATGTATGTAACATAAAAAATATTCAAAGAGGTATAGTCAAGAACACTAGAGAACGTCCCAGGTAACAGCACCTTGGTCCCCGGCTCCCGCGACATGGCCTTCAACTCTGGGGCTCCTTCGGGCACTTCAGGCACCGCTACAGCCCCCACGGCCCCCATGGGTAGGTTTGGAGGATTTGGAACAACGTCTACAACAGCAGGTTCTGCATTCAGCTTTTCTGCTCCAGCTAACACGGGCGCGACTGGACTCTCCGGTGGTACTCAGAGCAAAGGTGTTGGGTTTGGTACTGGTTTTGGCACAACAACAGGATCTAGTACTGGTTTAGGTACTGGTTTGGGAACTGGACTGGGATTTGGAGGATTTTATACACAGCAGCAGCAGCAGCAGCAGCAGCAGCAACAGCAACAGCAGCAGCAGCAGCAAACGACATTAGGTGGTCTCTTCAAGCAGCCTACACAAGCTCCTACCCAGTCCAACCAACTTATAAATACAGCAAGTGCCCTTTCTGCTCCAACGTTATTGGGAGATGAGAGAGACGCTATTTTGGCAAAATGGAATCAACTGCAGGCCTTTTGGGGAACAGGAAAGGGATATTTCAACACTAACACTCAACCAGTGGAATTCACACAAGAAAATCCCTTTTGCCGATTTAAGGCAGTTGGTTACAGTTGCATGCCCAATAATAAACATGAAGATGGATTGGTGGTTTTAGTTTTCAATAAGAAAGAAACCGAAGCCAGCAACAGCAGTTGGTAGAATCATTGCATAAAGTTTTGGGAGGAAACCAGACCCTTTCTGTAAATGTAGAGTGTATTAAAACATTGCCAGATGATCAGACAGAAGTTGTCATTTATGTTGTTGAGCATCCTCCAAATGGTACTTCAAGAAGAGTTCCCACTAAAACATTGTATCCTCATTTTGAACAAGCCAATATAAAAACACAGTTGCAGCAACTTGGTGTAACCCTTTCTAATACTAAAACAGAACTTTCTCCGGCACAGATCAAACAGTTTTTACAGAATCCCCCTGCTGGTGTTGATCCTGTTATGTGGGAACAAGCCAAGGTGGATAACCTTGACTCTGAAAAGTTAATTCCTGTACCAATGGTGGGTTTCAAAGAACTTCTCCAAAGACTGAAGGTTCAATATCAGATGACTAAGCGACATCAGACCAGACTAGATATCATATCTGAAGATATTAGTGAGTTACAGAAAAATCAGACTATGACCATGGCCAAAATTGCACAATACAAGAGGAAACTCATGGATCTTTCCCATAGAACCTTATGGGTCCTAATCAAACAGGAAATTCAGAGGAAGAGTGGTTATGCCATCCAGGCTGATAAAGAGCAGTTACGAGTTCAACTAGGTACAATTCAGTGTGAACTAAACGCACCTACTCAGTTCAAGGGCCGACTAAATGAATTGATGTCCCAAATCAGAATGCAGAATCACTTTGGAGCAGTAAAATCTGAAGAAAGCTATTACATAGATGCAGATCTGTTGCAAGAAATCAACAACAGGAAGGCCTTAGCCACTTGATTAGCATCATAAAAGATGATCTGGAAGATATTAAGTTGGTAGAACATGGATTGAATGAAAGCATCCACATCAGAGGTGTGTCTTCAGTTGACAGACATGCATCCTCTTACTGCATCAGGCCTTCCTTGAGAATAAAACTGACCAAATGGAGGAAATAAAGAAAACAACCCTCTCCTGGCTTGGTTTCTAAGAAGTTACTTAACAAATATTGTTCATCAAATCTGAAATAACGTAAATTACCTCACAGCTCTTCAAAGATAGCCTTTGAAAGATTTATTTCTAAAAGCTGTTATTTACCTTAAAAAGAAATACATAATTACCAAAAGTATATGTGCTATTGTGCATTTTTACAACAGCGTTTTTCTTAAAAATAATCAGTGTTTAATGATTATTCTCCATTGAGCCTATATTCTGCTCTCCATAGCAAGTATACATGAACTGTCTACTTTGCACATAGCAAAAACTGTATAATTTCTTGGATGTTGGAGATTTGTACTTCAGAGTATGTGTTTTTATATATAAAAACTTCTGTTTTTATATTTGTGAATTCATCTGTGGGAGGAGTAAAGAAAATCTAAGAGTATTTAATGATTAATGTGGTTTTCTTTTGGCTCTAAAAAGATTTGAAAATATATTTTTATATTATTTTAGTTATTTGGAATTTAAAGAACACACCTAAACAAATACAATATATCAATATGACTTATCCTTTTTGCAACCTTTTTGATTTTTAAAAACTTTTTATTTCTTAAAAAAAAGATGAAAATATACATAAATTCTTGATTTGTAATTACTTTAAAAAAAAATAACACGAGATAAATCAAAATGGAATTCCAAGTATTCCACAGGAAGGCACAATGACAGGAAGAAGAAATCAAAGAAATTGAAACCATAGAGAACTTAAAGCTAACAAAACAAAAAGGGTGGACTTAAGCCCTAACATGTCATTAATTGTGTTAAATGTATTAGCAATATTTCAGCAAATATGTCAGCAAAGATTAGAATGGGAAAACTGAACAAAATGATCAACAAGATATTTTTGATATTCACAGAACACTCCACCATACCACAAAAATAGGAATAGAGACCTTCTTCACTTTGACAAAGAGCATCTACAAAAAATAAATGAAACAAAAACTATAGCT
>JAKSZT010054575.1:1250464-1279708 GCA_026826555.1 Tolypeutes matacus
TCTTTTTGTCTATCTTTTCTACAATCTCTTTGATTTCAACTGTATTGGGCAAAAGAGATTTTAAATGCAAAAAAATTATAAGAGATACAGAAGGCCATTATATAGTAATAAAAAGGATAATCCACCAGGAAGAAATAACAGTCATAAATATCTATGCACCTAACCAGGGTGCCCCAAAATACATGAGTCAAACTCTAGCAAAACTGAAGGTAATAATAGATGTGTCTACAATAATAGTTGAAGACTTCAACATCCCACTCATCATTAGATAGAGCAATTAGAAGATCAACAAGGAAACAGAGAACGTGAAGAATATGATAAACGATCTAGACCCAACAGACATATACAGAATACTGCACCCAATCGCAGCAGGTTATACATTCCTCTCAAGTGCCCATGGATCTTTCTCCAGGACAGACCACATTTTAGATAACAATGCAGCTCTGAATAAATATAAAAAGATTGAAATTACACAAAGCACCTTCTCAGATCATAATGGAATGAAATTGGAAATCAATAGACAGGAAAGAGTTAAATTTGCAAATGTGTGCAGGCTGAACAACACACTTCTAAATAATCAATGGGTCAAAGAAGAAATTGTAAGTGAAGTTAGTAAATATATTGAGACAAATGAAATGAGAACACAACTTATCAAAACTTATGGGACACAGGGAAGGCAGTCCTGAACGGGAAATTTATAGCCCCAAATGCCTATATTAAAAAAGAAGAAAGAGCTAAAATCAAAGATATAACTGAACAACTGGAGAAACTAGAACTACAAGTATTTGAGAGGTTGTGGAGAGATAGGAACATTTATTCACTGTTAGTGGGAATGTAGAATGGTACAGCCACAGTGGAGGACAGTTTGGCAGTTCCTAAAGAAGTTGCATATAGATTTGCCACATGACCCAGCAATACCGTTACTAGGTATATACCCAGAAGAACTGAGAGCAGTGACACGAGTGGACATCTGCACACCAATGTTCATAGCAGCATTATTCAATTACCAAAAGTTGGAAACAACCCAGGTGTCCATCAACTGATGAATGGATAAACAAACTGTGGTGTATACACACAATGAAATATTATGCAGAGAGAAGAATAAATGAAGTCATGAAGCATATGACAACATGGATGAATCTAGAGGACATTATGTTGAGTGAAGCAAGCCAGAAACAAAAGGAAAAATACTGTATGATTGCACTGCTATGAACTAAATATATTGTGTAATCTCATGGAGAAAATAACTTGAATATGGGTCATCAGAAAATAGAATGAGGTTAGAGAATGGAAAGCTGAGGGTTAACTTGTGCAGAATCGGTAAAAAGGATGTGTGTTAATCTTTGGAAATGAACAGAAAATTAAAAGCCCAACATAATGTTAGTACCTATCAGTACTATTATGTGGGTATGAAAGTGGTTTTAAGGGAAATTCTAATGTCATGTGTGTTACTAAAAGCAAAGCTAAATATGTAACATGGAACTGTATAGCATAGTAAAACCATATGTGAAATATAAATATGGGTAAAAATACATATATAAGACTGTCTTTCTTTGAAACTGAACAAATGTATGTTAATACTACCAGATGTTAATATCAGACAAAAAAACCCACATTGTGCTAGGTGAAAGAAACCAGACACAAATTACTACATATTGTATAATTCCATTTATATAAAATGTAAATATAAATCAAATTTTAAAGATGAAGTTAGATTAGTGGTTATGTAGGGCTGGTGAAGGACTGCTAAGGGATATGGAGTACTTCTTTTTGGAGTAATGAAATTGTTCTAAAGTTTTTGTGGTGATGAATGTACAACATTGTGATTATACTAAAAGCCATTGATTATACACTTTGGATAGATCATATAGTATATGAATATATTTCAATAAAACTGCTTAATAAAGAAATAATTGTGCAAGAATAGCTAGAAATAGCAGCTACGTATAGCAGGGGAAGTACAGAGTGATCGAGAGGTGAAGAATTTTCTTGTATGTTTGATTTTTGTTTATTATTATTATTTTTTATTATTATTGAAATAATGAAAATGCTCTAATAATTGGGGTGATGAATGCACAACTAAGTGGTTATACCAAATACCATTGATTGTACACTTTGGACGAATTGTATGCTCTATTAATATGTATCAATAAAATTGATTTGTTAAAAAAGAAAGAGTCATTTTAGAAGTTGCCTACCACAGATGGATTCTGGAATTGGAAATATGAACGGACATTCCATTTTAAATTTATCTCCAGCAAAACAAGTTTATAGTCAGGGCTTATTAAGGAAATTACATAATGTATTCTGATGCTTAATTATAAATGATTTGGAAGTTATCTCATGTTCATTTTAACCTTGGTGTCAATAACCTCAATTAGTACAATAGTTATCTGAGATTTTTATTCTGGCATATGGCCATTCCAGAAATGTGTGGTCAAATTAATTATGCCCAACGAGGGGACAATATAAAGCTTTGAAGTCCAAATTTATCTCCCTAGTTAAATAAAATTTATTTCACTATCTGTAAGGATAAGCAGCTACAGAAAAGATGTACATAAAGTAGTAAGAGGGGAGGCAGAAATGTGCCCACTTAATGACAGGAATCCAAGCAACACACTTAATCAGGAGAGATATTGATGCTACAGAGTAATCATTACTTTTTCCTATTCCTAAATCTTATGAATAGCTTTTATAATTTCCCTTTTGTTTTATTCTAAGAATCATAACCTAAATTGTCTTTAGGGTTTTGAATCCATAGCAAATATTAATTACAACTCTACCAGACTGGAAAGAAATTATATTTTAGACATCAGGGGATCTCCCTCCCCCTTTCCAGAGTTATGAAAGGATCTAGAAGGTTTTACATTGTCTAAAATATTTAGGGAATCCCCTCTGGTCTGGGTCTATGCTGTTAACCATTTATATGTTCACTTTTCCAAAGAAAATTAACTTGAAAATTAACTGTACCTGTGAAAATCTGAACCTGGATCTTGGGGACATTAGCCAAGGTCAGAAGTTCCAGGAATAAGTTTCAGTATCCCTAGGTGAACCACTCAGTCACCTTCTGTTGGGAAATCCAAAGATCCCTACTTTTAGTAGGAATAACTGGTCTCGTCTCCTGTACATCACCAGCTTGGGCCACCTCTTCCTCATTTTCCAAGCCCAGAGGTAATGTTCACCTCCATGGTTGAACTCCACCTTCTGCTCTTCCACTACCACAACTCTCTTCTTTTACACAAATACTTCTTTACTCTAGAACAAAGTGCACATCAGCTTTTCAAAGTATTTCCTTATTCAAGCCATCACTGGTTTCATTTGCAAAGGACAGAAACTTAAAAATGACCATCCTTCGTTTTGCTTCTTCTCTAGCAATATAAGCAAAACATAAACTGGTAACTGAATAAATTGTGCTGTCCCACACAGTAAATGAGATACTATATCCTGTCATATTAGCTGGGCACTTACCATTAAGGGCGACATTTTTAGGAAGTTATGCTAGATTCCAGGTTAGTCCTTTCATAAAACAGTCACACCACAGTCTGTTGGAAAACCAGGAATCCTGGCGTTCCCTGGATCTAAGGCACACAACAGTCCACCTTGCACTTCTTAGAAAACGTAAGGGATCCTTCATCCTGCAGGGCTGGCTCCCAAACAGACTGAAATGCTGAACCTTGGGAAAGGAAGACATAGCAGAGAATTACAGGGAAGTTTAAGGGGGACTCTAGAGTTGTTGGCACTTGCTCAAAATTAGAGGCATCTGTAGCCTTTGCTTTTTTGTATTACTGTTAAAAATGAATCCATAAATATACCTTTTGGAGTAATCCTGGCAGAAATGTATCTTGCTGTTAGTTAACCTTACAAGCAGTCCTTCATGTCCCAGATAGAAAAACGATTATATTTGTCACCATAGCACTGGTTCATTACAATAAAGTTTATCAAATGAAAAACCTGTTCCTCTCAACCCAGGCAGAGTTTTCATGACTTTCTATGTTGCTACACAGTACTTGTCACAATGTATTATAATTATTGCTTAACCCTCTTTTTGTTTTTTTTTTTAATTTTGATGCATTCTGCAAGGCTAGAATGGCAGCAAATACAATTTAAGCATCATATAAACCTCAGTATCTAGTTCATAGTGGCTGGTCAATAAATATTCCTTAATAAATGATCAGAGGAAAACAATGTGAGAATAAAGGCTGGGGAGAAACAATGCACCAAGCCTGCTGTCACAAGACTTTCACAAACTAAAACAATGCCAGAAAAATGAAGTTGACTATAGGGATATTTATTCCTTGTCCCTCCCATTTCTGTAATTGCAGAAAATATTCTATATTTATGAAAAATATAATTTTTTAAACAAATTGATTTTATTGATACATATTAATATATTTTGCAATTCATCCAAAGTGTACAATCAATGGTATTTGGTATAATCACAGAGTTATGCATTTATCACTTCAAAAATTATTAGAGCATTTTCATTATTTCAATAATAAAAATAAACAACAAAGGAAATTTTAATCTGAGCAAAATGGTTAATTTTAACAGTTTTGGTACTAATAAGGGCTTGATTCAGGTTCTAGATGTACACTTAACTAAATGTTTGACTTTGGGCAAGTCACTTAACCACATTAATCCTCAGTGTTCTTACCTCTAAATGTGGATTATGACAGTAGCTAACTCCAAGGGTGGTCTCTATTTATTTACAGTACTTAGCCTAGGGTACATTGTAAGCCTCCAATACATAATAGAGTAGTATCAATAATAATAATATCTGCACTTCATTTTTCAGGATTGGGCAAGGGCTATTGTATTGCCTGTTTCTCCCAAGGAAACAGTAAGGTTTCAATGGGAGATGGAACCAGCAGCCCTTTGGGGAAAGAGACACAAAAATTTGCACTCATATGACATTGGTTTTGCTCTTGTATTTTTTGAGTGGCCTAAGGAGTCACAACAAAAAGGATATCCCCACAGGTCAGAGATACAGAAGCCCCACCCACTGGCTTGAATTAATAAATTCTAATTGATTTAACATATGGAAATCATAAGGATGAAATAATTTTCCCAAGCAGCTGAAGTTCGGTTTGTTTTCCTCATATACTTTAGCATCTCTGTGGGTTTTGTTTCATCTTTAAGTGCGTAAAATTAACTGCTGAAAGTTTCGCTTAGTTCATTGGAACATCCTCTAAGACCAGATATAGCTCTCCATACGCAAAACTGGTGTCGCCTAAGGGACCTGACTCTTCAGCTATATTAATCTGCTTCCCATTCTGTAATATTCTCCTGCTTTGATATTATCTTAGCACATATGGTTCCTTCTACTGGGATCCCCTTTCCACTTCGTGGACATGTTAATTTCTTTTATTTCTTTAAGGCTCAGAATAAACATCACTCCTCTGTAAAGCTTTTTAAGAACTCTTTACTCCAAGCAGCGTGGCTCTCCTTTGCATCCCCACCCCACCTCATGCCTACCTATATTATTTTCCCATGTTTTATAGTAATTTCTTACCTGTTGCTCTCCCCCTTTGCCACACTGAACTGTGACATCCTTAAGAGAAAGTTTTGTCTTTCCTAGAACTTCTCAAAGCTCAGCACTCAGTTTGACATGTGGAATGCTCTCCATAAATACTACTGAAGAAATCATCACCATTAATAAACGTATTCCCATACTGGCAATTTCCTTCTACCCTTACGAATGGCTCTTCAAAGTTTAACAAAACTATACTACATTTCAAGAATCTGTGCCATTCTCTAATACATGACATAGTTCCATGACATTCTGTAATACCTGACCTGAATCATGACTGAGTCCTCAGTTTCTCTCACATAAATCAATATTTCACTTTTAAGATTTAGGGGAATACAAAATGCTGTTAAAACAAGCTCCCTTAAAATAAATATCACCTCATTTTCTTTTAATAACCGGTCACCAAGGGAAGTTATCATGCAAGCTTTGTTTTTTTAAAACTGCCTTGTATTATTGATCTAAATATGACCAGCTGGCTTCTTACAAATAAGGAATTACATAAGTTTATTTTTAACCATTCCTCTTCTAAATATGTTTCTTTTTCTTTCCACAAACACAAAAAGAATTGAATCAATTCCAGACTGTCTGGAGCCAGGAGAACTTATGGAAATGATGACAAGTGGGGAATGGATTTTAATTCAAATAATTACAATTAGCATAATATCATGTAAACAACATATTGCTGTCCCTAATAATCAAGCCTGACTCTACATAGGTCTTTCAAGTAAACAGATTAGTAGGGCTAACACTGATATATGATTATTTTTCCTTGCCACACAACCTGAAGGATGACTAAACATCTACTTGTTCAAGAAGTTAGAGTGGTCATTCAGTTCTTCCTTCTCATTTCACCCCTCCCAGATCTCTTCTTTTCTTTCTTCATCCTCTCCCTTCCTTCAATAAAGCCAGAAAATATTCCAGTCATTGGGGATACAAAGACAAATGAGATAAAAGTTCAGACCTTCAAAGTGATGATAGACTAGTCAGGCATGTAGGCAGTGATCTGCAGGCAGAGCCATGCCAGTCCAGAACTCCACAAAACATTCCCTGAGGAGATGGTATTTGAGCCAAGAAAATGATTTATATGTGAACCCCTTCCAATTTCTTGAGTCAAATGCTCTAATTGTGGAATCTATGAAGGAGGTAACCACTCCATATTATGGCATAAAAGTAGAGGGCTTCTTCCTAGAAATAGAGTGTTTCAGAAGGGAAGACATCCCAGGAAAGGGGACATCTTCCCTCTGCCATGAAGGAGGAACAAGAGTCAGGTACAATGGGGAACAGGCAGATACACTGGGGAATAGCATTCCAAGCAAAAGAGAAGCTCAGGAGACAAGAACAAAACATCTGGGAAACTGCCAGGCTTTAAGCTTGGCTGGCATACAGAAAACTTCTTTTTCCCATGTGCTACCTAACATCAGCTCTGAAGCAATCCACAAGCAGAATGCTGCACATAGGGCCAAAAATGGAAAGAAGAGATAAGTGGAAGTTAGTTCTGCTACTTATTAGTTGGGTTACTTTTGGTAAATGATAATTTCCCCAATTTCAGTTTCTCCATCTGCAAGATGGGGATAAAGATGATCAGCATTTCTTTTATATGTCATTTCAGGTAGTTAAAATTATTACATCAGATAATTTATATAAATGGCCTCTGTAAATTATTACTCAAATATTAGCAATATTTTCTGAATTCAAAATTAAGGTGAGGAATTAGAGCTACTGAAAGTGCCAAATGAAAGGGGAGAGGGGTCAGTGAATAAAATGTATAAATGACAATATTAAGTACCGACTATATCCTGGAACATTATATACACTCTAATTATTACAAGATGGCAATGTAAATATTTCCTTCATTCTAAAGTGAATAATCTTAGTGTCTCAAAGGCTGATTGGGGCCCTATATTACATTATATCTTCAATTTACTATAACAGAATGAGACTAAGTGAGAAATTTAACATAGATTTCAGTTTAATTTATTTATTTTTCCTCTAGTTGGTATCAGGGCTTTTCATTGTCATACTACTTTTGTCAGACAATTAAAATGAAGTTACTCACACATCACTTGGCACTTGTTGAAAAGAAGTCCAGATGCTTTTGAACAATTGCACTCTTATTTTTTATATTCAATGATGTTTATGTTACCGGATTTGGTCTTGACTTATGCTGCAGAAGTGAATTTCAGAGCATGTCAGGTTATTTAAGGCCAGTAATTTATTAAGGTAGGGAGGGAAGAGAAATGGTAGAAAATAACAGATCACGGGTCCCTGGTAGAGGGTAAGGGGCTGAAGAGTGATAAAGAGGGCTGATTTATAGACTACAATTCCCCATTATAGATTATAAATGCCCAGGTTTTACTTGCATGTTGATCCGTGCAGGGGGGATACGACGAGAACAGGGCACAAAAGCCACGAGGGCCGAGGGCCAAGAGCAGGTCGGAGCAAGGTTTTGTGTCTGCTTTTTAAACCATTAATTATTCCACCCCTTTGCTAATGGCATGGGAGGAGTCCCAGGTGTTTGCTGCTTTGATTGATTACCCCACTCATCAATCCCTCAGGAGGACCCAATTATAAGGCCCCTGGAGAATTCCTGGCTTCCGGGAGAAATCTCGCAAGGGTCTTCCAGCAGCCATCTTGGGGTATTGATGTCCACATGGACTCTTTGGCAGGTTCCAGATCCATCTATTAATTCCCTATCTTACTAGCCTGCTTCACTTATTTATCTGGCTTCAGAAATAAAACCAGTAAAAATAGGTAAAACATTTTTATTATTACTTGTTTTAATAAAAAAGGTTATTTAGAAAATATCATAAAGCACATAAATAATAGTATATCATCATAGATATATTTTTCTTTGTGTTACCAAATGAAAAACAAAAAACAAACCAAACCAAAGGGAGAGAGCGAATGAGAGCAATTCCATGTCTTCAAATAAATTTAAAGATAACAAAAAATCACTATCAGTTGCAAAGAGCTAAGCAATATCCAAAGTTGTGTTTATTGTGTATTTCCCATGGGATTTTAGTCTATAAATAACTGTGCTGGCAGTACTATTTTAAAATCAGGTGGAGAGCTGCAGGGGATTGGGGAAATTAACGTAAATTCAGATTTGTAAAATTTGAGTCTGCTGACCTGTAATGTTCTGTTAAATTAATAAAAGATTCAGGAAAAGGCTGTCTTCTGGGAAGAAGTCCTTTTGAGACTATTTCCAACATCTACAAATGAGTAAAGTGAGCCTTAGAGAGATTAAGTAGCTTAAGTGTCACAGCTAGCAAATGATGGGGAAAATATTAGTACCCAGTCTGTGTACAAAGCCTATGCTGGCATATACCCTCTGCTGCCTCCATGACAGCTTGTTCCTGGCCACTGGTCCAGTCCATCCACTGGCTGAGGTCACTGAAAACATTCTCAATTGACACAGAGACAGCTAGATCCAAAGTGTGCTGTACCAGTCCCAATCATCCTACTTTCTCTAAAGTTCATAATATGTTTAGCTCTAAGTTTCCTTGCAGGACTAATTTAAAAAATGACTGTCTTCAGACCCACCACTGAAGACTTCCATAGAGCCACTGGATTCTCCTTCTTTTCTACCAGGAATTCATAAATGATCTGAAACAATTCTGCTTACCTCTCCCCTTCCACAATGCTTCAATAGTTCTATTGCCTGAAATAAGTTGATCTGAGGTTTCTTTCTAAGTTCCTGACATTTTTAAGCTGCAGAGACTTTAGTTGCAGCTCCCAAGGAGCTTCTTAGTAATAAAATCCCTTGTGGAAAAAAACAAGAAAGAAGAGAACTTGCATCTTGTTAAGCAGCTCTATCTTAACATGACCTTGAAAAATCAAGCAGTTGAACTAGAAAATGATACATTTTTTAAAAAATTAAATCAAATTAGGAAATTCTATTCCTTAAACTCTCTGGCTGTCCTCTATGAACAACTACAATTTTTCGCTATTCCCAGCCCTCAAAACTATGGTACTCTATGCACATTTTTTCACTTTATTCTAAAGAGAACTCCATGAGTGTGATGGTTCCCATTTTGTAACTGAGTTAAGAATCAACTAATTATTTATAATTACTGGATGATACAGATACTTTCTAAAAGAAACTTTCTAGTATATTATAGATAGCCAAAAGTAAATTCCTGAAATTAATGAAACTAGCTAAATGAGAACCCAGATGCCTTGATCTTTGTTAATAGTTGTAAAACTTTATAACTTCTATCCTGTGATAGTAACCACTAACCACAGTGTTTCATACTTACAATTGTAATGGTTATTTTAGCCTACTTCTGACCTTGTTTATTCTTGCTATTGAACTGGTTAACAACTCCACCTACCCTTGAATCCATAAAAACCCTAAATTCCTTATACTTGGGGACACAGACTTTAGGCCAATAGGCCCTCTGATCTCTAGCTTTGCACTGAGCAATAAATTCTTTCTCTCTTTGAAACCCCAGTGCCTCAGAAATGGGTCATTTGAGCACATTAGCAGAGAAGCCCCTGCTTTGCTCTGTAACAATTTCACAGAAGACAAATATACAGTAATAGAGAGTCAGTGTCTCACTCAAAGCCGAATAGCTGAGACTTCATTCTTTCAATCAGGTTCTCTTACTCTAAAGCACAGATTCCCAAATGTGTTATCTCTCTACTTCTGCCCAATTACTCTCTTTAATGTTTTTAAGAAAACATAAATATATATGCATAATTCCTTTATAAAACACATTAGTGCTTGTTAAAGAATTTTAAAAAATAATTTAGCTAATATAATGGTTAAAGAACTTGGCTCATTATTATCCATGAGAATAAAATTGGCTAGAAATTAACCTAGAGTTAAAATAATTGAATTTCCAATGTAAATTACTGAGCCTTTTATTTAGTCTTTCATTTTGCATTTGCAGAGTAGATGCTGCTTCCCATAACTGAAGGGAAACTATGGCATCCTACCCACAGTCCCAGTGGAGGGAAGGCCCCAGTTCCTCTGCATTATCACAATTGCCTTTGAAAATGCTGCCTTTAGGCATATTTAAGAAGCCCAGGCATTGTTACTGGCTCTCTTCTTCCAAATTTGCAGACTGCAGAAATTTACTGAGAATACACCCATTGTGTTTCAGAAAGGCAAGAACATTTCACACTCCTTAAAACTGTTAGCAGACACCAAAACCACAGATATAAAAGCGTTGCCAAAGAGGATTCTTTAATCCCACTTTGGAAAACATTTCTAAAAAAAGATTGGATGCAAACAATGCTATGTTTATTTGATACCTAATGTTTCTAAAAAGCAGGCAGGGGTTAGTAAATTGATCATTGAAAATCCTGCTTGTATTTCTACCACAGAGGGAAATGATTTCCAAGATTAAGGAACATGTTTCTCATAACATCACTTGTTATACTTTATAAGACTTGTTATACTTGTCATTAAATATAAGCAAAGACATCTTCTACTGGGTCTCATATTGTAGTTCTGAGGTTTCCTCTAAATTCCAGACTTATGTTTCCCATTGTCTAAAACACATAGATATTTGAATGTCTCCTAAAAATCAACATATTTAGGGCTCAATATCAACTTTTTCTCCAAACCTACCACTTCTCCTCTGTTTTCTGTTCATCATATAGAACCACCAGCTATGATGCATGATCTCGATGTCATGGGCTCTTAGTGATAAATGTTACTGTTGTTGATGTTGGGTTTCCAGGTTCTTAGCCACGTCTTGGAAAACAATTTAAGGACATGCCATATTTTAAGCAAGCAACTAAAGAGATTTTCTACTGTAAAGTAAAAGAAAGAGAATGTGTACACCCAAGACAGGGGTGTAGGTGTGCTCAAGGGAGAGAGCATGCTAGGGCTCCGGGGTAGGCTCTATTAAGGCCGTCTTTTCCTCCAACCCCTTCTCCCATGTTAATGAGGGATCCTAGCTATTTGCTGTCTGATCGGTTGCTTTTCTGCCTTCAAATTGGTTTATACTATAGACCACTCAAGTTAAGCCCATTAGCTTTTAGGGAACCAATGGTGAGGCCTTTCTGTTTGGAATTATATGGGGTTTTATTTAGCCCAGGAGTTTCACATGGGACCTTGTGACCAGGTTCTTGAAAAGATTTTTGACTGTGATGGTTGCGGCTTTGTTCTCGACCTGGCTGCCTTCCACTGTTCCCTATGGTAACTTGCCTCAACTTCCCTCTCAGATAGTTTACACCCTTATTCTTAAGGGGGAGCTGAAGAACGATGGTCATTCTGACTACTTCTTGTTGGCTATGGGCAGTATTCCCTACATAATGGGGTATGAAACCCTCTGGCTATTCTTTTGAGGTTCTGGGAAGGTGCGTCTGGCAGCATGGTTAGAATTGGATGAAATCCCTGCAGGACTAATATTTTGTTCTGGAAGGTGTTGATTCTGGAAGAAATAGACTCTAATTTTGTAAATATGTGGGCCTACTAAGAGGATAAAGAAGAGTGTGGTAAGCAGCCCTAAAATGGGGACCATCCATGATAGACTTGACCATAGGAACAAGAAAGGCCAGCTGCCTCCAGAGGCCACATCTTCCCGAAGCTGAAGTTCTTGATCATCTAGGTTTTGAATGCTGTCTAGGACTGTTCCAGAGTGATTTACATAGAAACAGCATTCCTCTTTCAGGAACAGGCAGGTTCTTCATTGTGCTGCCATTAACATGCTTAGGGCTCTGTGATTTTGCAAGGGAGTCTATCTGTTGACTAAGGGGTTCTAAGGCACAGCTAGTTTCTTCTATGCTATTGGTTAACTTAGAGCAATTGTTGTAGACCTGCTGGGTTTGGTATAAACTGCTAATCTCAGTTTCCATGGCAGTGGTGATGCCTAGGACAGCTAGGAGAGGGATGAGAGGAACTGCCTTTTAAGTTAGTGTGTGGTAAGAAAATATGGGAAATGGGAAGGTGAGGTTTCCAGGACCATAATATATGGAGGGGGTGATGTATGCTAGTGAGCATTAGCCTGTCCAAATGGGAGGCAAAGAGATGTAAGCCTTGTTTCTGCAAAAAAAAAAAAAAAAAAAAAAAAAGAAATTCCATTTTGATAGTTTAAAGTAGTGGGAATTGTGAGATTGGTTATTGGTGAGCTGGAGCCCTCTTCAGAACTTATGGTTATCAGCTCACTAGTTAACCTGCTAGCAGACAGTACTGACAGAAACCCTTTGGGCCCTGGGTTATTAAACAGGATGCTTCTCTGGATGTCCCAGACAAGGTTGGCTTCTCCCACCAGGCCATAGGCATCTAGACTATGAAACACCCAGGTTGAGAACAAAGCATCTTTTATGGGGTGTTTGGTTGGCATAAGTTGTGTTTAGAAGCATGAAATCACAAGAGCTGGCAGAGCATCCCCAACAATTCTGGGAGTGTTTGAGTCACTTACATTTTCTCCCTTAGGCCACCGAGCTTTGAGTGGATCTTTGGTACTGGTGAGCATTGTGGCGTTGAGGCAGACGAAACTTAGATGATGAGACACCCAAGCGTGCACTCAGAGAGATGGAGGAACAAAGTTTTAATTACACGGGGGACCAGAGGACAGTCAAGTCTCCAAAAAATCCGAGCCCTGAGCATCAGCTTTCGTGGGGTTATATAGGTTTCTGTTTATTGGCTAGTGGGTTGCTGGACAAGTGGGCAAATTCCTGAAGCAAGTGGGCAGGCAGGAGTTACAGAAGCAAAGGTGGGACTTTAGCTTATCTTCCTAAAGCAGAGGGCCTCAGGGAGGAGAGTCCTAGAGTCCTTAACTTTGTGGATTCCAGACAAAAGGGGGAAGAGGGCACTTATCTCCCTAAGTTGTGGATTCCATGGGAGAAAGGGAGGAGGAGTGGTTATCTTTCTAAAGCTGCCAGTTTCTGCAAAGGGGGAGAAACAGAGCAGAGCTGCAGCACTTTCTTCATCAGTGGCATTGATAGGGTATCAGATTAAATAGGCATCTGGCCGCCAAATTTGGGGGTAAGTGGCCAGCATATCTAAGTCCTTGGTCCATCCAAAAGGCACTACTGCAGAAGGAAAAATTAAGTTGGCCTAGGAAAGGAGGGGAAGAGGTGTGTTGGGAAGCATTGGAGTTAATGCAGATGGGGAAGCTGGTGAAGTTAGGTACATGAATTGAAGTGTATAGAGGTCCTAATAGAGGAGATGAGGTAGGTTTTAAGGTAATGCTGCTAGCTTGGAATGTTGTGAGAACCTGGCTGATATGTTGTTGGTATTCTACCCATGCACTGGATGATATACTCGTAATGGGGCAGACGGTGAGATTGGCAGGTGCCCAGTGTTTGGGAGAACTGGCCAAGACAAGGATGTTTCTGGCTGGGACACCCAAAGCTAACGTGAGGATTTATTTGCTAAGTTGACTGCTTTTTGGATGAGATCTTTTAAAGGGTGTTTGGTTTGCCCTCCTTCTAGCAATAGGATGATGTAGTAGACTACATGAAGTTTAATTTGAACTAGAGATAGAAGAAGTAGTGCAAGCACAGTATGGCAGTGATTAAGCGAAAAGCAAATAATCACTCCCCAAATGGGGTCACACGATTCATGTACCAGCTTTGAAACAAGCACTACTTAGTTTTGTTTATATTTATTTTAACAAATCAATTTTATTGATATATATTAATAAAGCATAAACCCATTCAAAGTGTACAATATATGGTATTTGATATAATCACATAGTTGTGCATTCATCATTTCAATCATTTCTAGGGTATTTTCATTATTCCAATATTTACAGTAATACTACTTAAAAAAATCAACCAACAAACAAAACTTACTACTTCTCAATCTTTCTATGCATCCCCTGCTGTACATAGCTGTATTGTTTCCTTCTCTCTAGGTTGTTTGAATTGATGTTTTGTAAAAACAGTCATATATGCAATATCACCCATTTTTCATATTTTACATGAGGTTTCACTATGTTATACAGTCCCATATTACATCTCTTAGCTTTCCTTTTAGTAATATAAATGTCCTTAGGCTTTCCCTTTCAACTACTGTCATACCCATATAGTAGCTCTGCCAGTCACAAACACCGTGATGTGCTCTCACCATTTCCATTCATTTCCAAAGATGAACAAACAATCTTTTAACCAATTCTGCACCGATTAACGATCAACTCTCCATTCTCTAGCCCCATTCTATTTCTGGTGACCTATATTTTAATTTTTAATTCCCATAGGATATGCATTTTATCATATTGAGAAAGCTTCCTTCTATTCCTATCTTTTGGAGAGTTTTTATGAAGAAAGGATGCTGTATTTTGTCAAATGCTTTTTCTGCATCATTCAAAAGGATCATGGGATTTTTCGTCTTCAACTTATCAATGTGATTTATTACACTGATTTTCTTGTGTAGAATCGTCCTTCATACATGGGATAAAACCCACTTGATCATGGTGTATAATTCTTTCAATGTGCTTTTGGATTCAGTTTGTAAGTATGCTGTTGAGGACTTTTGCATCTATATTTATTAGAGATATTGGTCTGTAATTTTCATTTTTTGTAGTATCTTTACCTGGTTTTGGTATTAGGGTGATGTTGTCTTCATAGAATGAGTTTGGTAGGGTTCTTTTCTGATCAGTTTTTTGGAAGAGCTTAAGCAAGACTGGTATTAGATCATCTTTGAATGATTAGTAGAATTCACCTGCAAAGCCATCTGGTCCTGGGTTTTCATCTTTGGGAGGTATTTGATGACTGTTTCAATCTCTTCACTTCGGATTGGTTTGTCAAGGTCTTCTATTTCTTCTAGAATCAGTATAGATGGTTCATTTGTTTCTAGGAATTTTTCCATCTCATCTATATTGTCTAGATTTTTGGCATTCAGTTGTTCATAGTATCCTCTTATTTCTGCAAGGTCAGTGGTAATGTCCCCCCTCTCATTTCTGATTTTATTTATTTGTGTATGCTCTCATTTTTCTTTGTCAGTCAGCGAAGGATTTGTTGAATTTCTTGATCTTATCAAAGAACCAACTTTCAGTTTTGTGGATTCTCTGTATTGTTTTTTGTTCTGAATTTCATTTATTTCTGCTCGATCATTACTATTTCTTTCCTTACACTTTGTTTGGGATTAATTTGCTGTTCTTTTTCTAGTTGCAGGTGTGCAGTTAGAGCTTTAATTTTAGTTCTTTCTTTTTTTAAAATGTACACATTGAGGGCTATAAATTTCCCATACAGCATTACCTTTGCAGTATCCCATAGGTTTTGATATGTTGTGTTTTCATTTTCATTCATCTCAAGATACTTGCTGAATTTTCTTGCAATTTCTTCATTGACCCACTGATTATTTAATAGTGTGTTGTTTAATCTCCATATATTTATGAATTTTCCATCCATTATTGATTTCCAGCTTCATTCTGTTATGATCAGAGAAAGTGTTTTGTATAATTTCAATCTTTTTAAATTTATTGAGACTTGTGTTGTGACCCAACATATGGCCTATCATAGAGTAGGATTCATGAGCAATTGAAAAGAATGTGTATCCTGATGTTTTGGGGTGCAATGCTCTACAGATATCTGTTAGGTCTAGATCATTTATCATATTTTTCAAGCTCTCTGTTTATTAATCCCCTGTCCAGATGTTCTATTCAATACCGAGAGTGGTGTATTGAAGTCTCCACCTATTATTGTAGAGCCATCTATTTCTCCTTTCAGCTTTGCCAGTGTGTGCGTCATGTATCTTGGGGCACTGAGGTTAGGTGCATAAATATTTAATATAGTCACTTCTTCTTGCTGAATTGCCCCTTTTATTAATATATAATGACCTTTTTTATCCCTTATAACAATTTTGCATTCAAAATCTATTTTGTCCAATATTAGTTTCACTACTTCAGCTTTTTGGGTTACTGTATGCATGAATTATCTTTTTTCCAGCTTTTCACTTTTAACCTGGTTGTGTTCTTATGTCTGAGATGAATCTCTGGTAGACAACATACAGATGGCTCATTTTTTTTTTCCATCTATCAGTCTATGTCTTTTGATTGGGGAGTTCAAGCCATTAACATTCAATGTTATTACTGTAAAGGCATTACTTACTTCATCCATTTTGTCCTTTGGCTTTCTCTTGTCATATAGTACTATTGTCTGTCTTTTTACCCTTCAAATTACCTTTTCCTAATAATCTTCAATTCTACACTCTTCTCCAAGACTCTTGCCCTTGTTTTTTCCTTTTAGGTTGCAGCACTCCCTTTAGTCTCTCTTGTAATTTTGGCCTTTTGGTAACATATTCTATCCATTTTTGTTTGTGAGGAATTTGAACTCACCCTCATTTTCAAAGGACAGCTTTGCCAAATAAAGAATTCTTGACTGGCTTTTTTTCTCTTTCAGTACTTTAAATACATCAAACTAATTTCTTCTGTCCTCCATAGTTTCTGATGAGAGGTTGGCAATTAATCTTATTGAGTTTCCCTTGTATGTGATGCTTTGCTTTTCTCTTGCTACTTTCAGAATCCTCCCTTTATCTCTGATATTTGTCATTCTGAATAGTAGGTGTCTCAGGGTATGTCTATTCAGATTTATTCTGTTTGGGGTGTATTGTCCTTCTTTGATATTGATATTTATGTCTTTCATAAGCATTGGGAAGGTTTCAGTCATTATTTCCTCAAATATTTTTTCTACACCTTTCCATTTTCTTCTCATTCTGGGACACAGATAATGCATATGTTTGTGTATTTCTGATTGTCATTCATTTCCCTAAGACCATGTTCTATTTTTTCCATTCTCTTCTCTCTCTATTCTCCTTTCTTTTTTTTTCCAGCGCAGATGTTCTGTCTTTGAAATCACTAATTTATTCTTCAAGCAATTCAAATCTGTTATGTGTCTCTAATGTATTTTCTTTCTTTAAATTTTTATTGTGGGTAAAAATCAAATTTTTCACAATACAAACCGATATTTGTAAAATGATATATAGATATGTATGCATATATGTGCATTTGCTTACATAAATATTATTTTCATATGTATTTTAAAAGATGCTTAGATTACATAAATGTTACACAAAAATTACAGGGATTCCCATGATCTCCACCTCCCATACCTCCCATAACATCTCACATAAACATCTTTCATTAGTGTGGCACATCATCTGCAATGGATATACACATCCTGGGGCTTTGCCACTAAGCATAGACCACAGTTCACATCGTAGACCACACTCACTCCCACACGGTTCTGCATGGTATACGCTGATGTAAAATGGCCAATATCCGTCGCCTCGTCGTCACTCAGGACAATCCCCAAGTCCTAAAAAAGCCCCTGTATTACAACTGCCCTCCCTACCCCCCTGCTCTGAAAGCATCTAGTGGCCACCGGCTTCACCTCACTGTTATAATTTCTTCCATTGCTTGAATCACAATATGTCTACAATAGAATACCATTAAGTCCACTCTAGTCTATAGCTCTTCCCCCAATCCTAAGGGGACTGGAATGGTGATGTCCACAACATCTCCAAGTGAGAGTGGGCTTATATCCCATGGACACCGTGGATGGGATTATCCTGCCTTCAGCTGCAGGCTCTCTCCATTCCCTGGGATGGCCATTGTCCATCATTGTCTCCTCACCAGGTGACTTGGGTGAGTCCATTGAGCTGTAGAGTAGGAGTTGCAGCTCCACCGAGATTCCAGGCATGGCTGGCACATAGGCAGGCCAGAGGCTCCAGTCTCTGGAAGTACACCTTCTATTCTAATGTATTTTCAATCTCATCCATCATATCTTTCATTTCCATAAGATCTGTTACTTTTATTTTCAGGCTTTCAAATTGTTCTATATAGTCACCCAGTTTCTTCTTAATATTTTTTATCTCTTTAGTCATATTTCTTTCAATTCTTTGAATTGGTTTAAAAGAGTGTGTGATTATTATTCATTAATTTCTTAAATCCTATATCTTTTCAGATATTCGGTTTGTTCCTTTGGCTGGGCCATCTCTTCTTGTTTCCTAGTATGGTTTATAATTTTTTGCTGATGTCTAGGCATCTGAATATGTCAATGAGTTACTCTGATGGCCAATTTCTCCCTCTTGCCTATTTTTTTTTCACAGCTCTTTTTGATATTTGGTTCAACTTATTATACATCTTTAAAATTGTCCAGCTTAAGTTATCAAAATCATGACAGGAACTCACAAATGAGGTACAGACTTTCTCCCAGGAGTTAGGGTACAGAGAGAACCAAAAGCACTTTATATCCATACAATTTCCAGACCAGCAGCAGATGGAGCTCGTCAATGCATCTCTCCACATAGGTGTATCAATGTCCATTTTCCTGCATTTTGGTCTGGCCTAAGTCGAGATTCAAAGTGGGCTCTGCTGGCTGAATTAACTGAAGAAAAGCCCCCTGACTTCCCCTCCCTTTTCCCTTGTAACAGCTGACAGGCAGGAAGATGTCTGTTCCCCTCTCAGTCAGCTGCACTGAACCAAGGGTTTTACCCCAGTTTACTATCTTGGGGATGGGGAAGGGGAGCCATTTCTGGCCACAGTGAGGGTTTGGTAACTCATGTTTGTTTGTTTGTTTGTTTGTTTTTTGCATTCTTTGTCTTTCTCACCCTCCTGGGAGTTGTGAAGCACTGTCCTGGTCAGATGACCCCCAAAGCAGGTCTCTCAGACTGCTTTTGCTCTTTCTCTGTTGCTTTTGTGAAAGAGTTGAGCCCTGCCTGCCTCATCTGTTGCCAACTTCCTTGGCTTTGTTTTTTGCAGAGGAACTTCAGGCTGTCCAGTGGCTAGAATTCAAACATCTCATCAGGCACTTCCAGTGAGCTTACATTTCCTTGGATGGCAGGTTTTACTTGTGGTAAGTGCATCCAGCTGGCAATTCCTTTGACTTTAACAGCTGTGGAAGTGACCAGAGCCACAGAGGAAGGTCCCTTCCATTTTTGTTCCAGTTGGGAATGAGGTCTGTTAACTTGCCAGGTTTTGACCAGAACTTGGTCTCTGGGTTTAACTTTAGGTAGAGGTAAGTCATGGTTGGGACGAGGTAAGATTTTGTTCCTGAGCTCTTGGATAATTTGTTGTGTTCTTCCAAGGTTTATAAAATATTTGATGAGTTCATGGGTTTCCTGATTTAGTACCAGGTCCTGGTTGAGGAATGGAAGGCCACAGACCATCTCAAATGGGCTAAGCTGAAGCAGATCTTTTGTAGTTATAAGCAGCCTCAGAAAAGTGATTGGTAGATTGGTGACCCAAGGTGATATAGTTTCTTGGCAAAGTTTGGCCAGAATTTGTTTCAGGGTTTGGTTGGCTCTTTCTGATTTCCCTGAGGACTGGGGTTTCCAGAAACTATGAAGATGATATTTAATCCTGAGGGTGGCCAACAGACCTTGGGCTATTTTGCTAGTAAATGCTGGCCCATCATCACTTTGGAGGGACTTAGGCAGTCTGAACCTGGGGACGATTTTCTTTAGGAGGACCTTAGCCACCTCTTTTGATGTTTCCCTTTCTAGTGGGAAAGGCTTCCACCCATCCAGTAAAAGTATCCACCAGTACTAAGAGGTACTTATATCCTTTACATGATGGCATATGGGTGAAGTCTATCTACCAGTCCTCCCCAGGGTATGATCCTGGCAGCTGGACAAGGGGATTTAAGGGAGGAGCTTTAAGACTCCCATTGGCTGGGTCATTAATTACACATAAGGAGCAACCTTTAGTGACCTCCTTGGATGTTTTTTCCAGGTCCTAGCCCTTGAAAACCCATTTGGCCAGGTAGGTCAGGATATCCATCCCTAGATGAGTGGCTTGGTACAGTCTGTGAAGGACTTTTCACTGCACTGTTCCAGGCAAGTAGACTTGGACTCCCTTAATGAGCCACCCACTAGATTTTGGGGACACTTAGGCTAGCCACTTTGGTCTTCTTGTCCTAGGTATATTCTGGAGCCCTAGGTATTGGGACAGGTTCTAGGATGAGGGCTAGGAGAGGGGCTTGGGTTTGCGCTGCAGCTCTAGCTGCTGCATCTGCTCAGGCATGTCTTGTAGCCACAGCTGGTCTGTTTTCTGGTGTCCTGAGCAATGAATAATTGCTATTTCCTGGGATAGCAGAACAACCCCTAATAGGTCCAGAATTTCTTGCCAGTGCTTGATAGGTGACCCACTGTTAGTAAGCAAGCCTCTTTCCCACCACAAAGCAGAGTGGGCATGGAGGACGAGGAACATGTACTTGGAATCTGTGTAGCTTTTTTTCTGGTGGCTAGTATCAAGCCTCATGTTAGGGCAATGAGCTCTGCCTCCTGGGCTGAGATCTCTGGGAAAAGGGCTTGGGCTTCTATAGTTTTAAATTTGGAGACAGCTGCATAGCCTGCTTTTTTAATCCTTTCTCTAACAAAACTGCTTCCATCTGTGAATCACTTAAGGTCTGGGTCTGTTAGAGGCTCACCATTTAAATCTGGCCTGCTTGAGTAGTTTTGGGTGAGAGTTTCGAAGCAGGTGTGGAAAAGGGACCCCCTTAGGATCTGACCTTGGGCCTTCTACGGGAGCAGTTTGGCTGGACTGAGGGTTTGAAAAACCCTTAGCTGCCTCTCAGAAAATTCTAGTAATTGAGCCTGGTATTTAGTTAACTGGCTACCTGTAAGTTGGTGACCCCTGGCTTCAAATACATCTTTCACCTGATATGGGATGAAAATTGTGAGGAGTTGTCCCCAGGTTAATTTGGAGGTTTGCTCTATTAAAAGGGTGGTTGCTCCCACTCCTCTCAGGAAAGGTGGACATCACTGCACCATGTAATCCAGGATCCTGGAGAAATAAGCTACTGGTCAAGAAATCTCACCCAGTTTCTAGACTAATACTCCTAGAGCCACCCCATTCTTCTCAGATATGTACAGAAAGAAAGGCTTGTTTAGGTTAGTATTTCCTAAAGCTGGAGGGCTAATTAAGGCCTGTTTTATGGCATGGAAGGCAGTTTCCTGGTCCATTCCCCATTCTAAGAGTTGGTTGTTGGCCCTTGCAGTAGGGACATAGAGGGCCCAGGCTAGTTCGCCAAACCTGGGTATCCATAATCTAAATTAACCAGCCATTCCTAAGAAAGCTCAAAGTTTTTTTTTGTTTGTTTGTTTGTTTGGGGTGGGTTGTTTGTTTGAATGTTTGTGATAGCTTGGATCCTTTCTGGAGACAGAGCCCTTTCCCCCGGAGTGAGGAGAAACCCTTCTGAGAAATTTGTGCCTTGGATGCCAACATTTTGTTAGCCCCTATTAGCTAGGAAATTAAGGAATAAAACAGTGTTCACATTGGAAACTTCCTTTTTTGGGCTAAAAGGCAAGAGATCATCCACATATTGTAGGAGGGACCTCTGAGACAAGTGGAGATCAGACAGATCCTGAGCCAAGGCATTCCCAAAAATATGAGGGCTATCCCAGAACCCTTGTGGCAGTACGGTCCATGAAAACTGGACTGGAGGTTTATTATGGCTATACTCCTGCCATTCGAAAGCAAAATGAAACTGAGAATCTGGGTGTAGTGGAATGCATAAAAAGGCATCCTTGAGGTCAAGGACAGTGTACCAGGCTGCGGATTCCAGGACTTGGTTTAGCAGAGTATAAGTGTTGGGTGTGACCAGATGGATTGGGATGATAAGGCTATTAACTGCTCTCAGGCCTTGATCCAGCCTGTAAATGCCACTGGGTTTTTTTTATGGGAAGAATTGGAGTGTTGCAAGGGGATTATTTAGGAACTTTTAAATTATGGGGCAGAGGCCTTCAATAGTCTCCTCTCTGAGGAGATATTGTTTCCTGTGGGAAAATAAAAAAGAGAGGAAAACTGGGGGACTCAGAGAGCTCACCCTGGTACTCTGGAATCCCACACTAAGGGGTTTATTTAGTCAGTTATCTCCTGGGGTATTATGCTCGGTGTGAGGGTAAGGGGTATCATGGGGGGTAGTCTCAGGTCTTGGTTCTGATACTGTGGCCAGGAAAATAGTCTCAAACCCAAGCTTGCTAGTTCCCTTTCCCAGGGCACCAGATGCTTGAGGAACTAGGCTAGGGTTTATTAATCGGACAGTCTCCCCCAGGAAGTGTAGGAGGTCTTATCCTAGAACTGAGGCTGGACATTCTGGAATAACTAGGAACTGATGGCTTCTGAGAAGTTTCCATATTCTACAGGGGAGAGGTTTAGTAAATGGATTAGGTTTGGATTCTCCATAGACTTTCACTATTGGGCATGACCAAGATGAGATAAGTCCAGGGTGGCTGGTCAGGAGTGAGTAATTGATTCCTGTATCAATTAAGAAATTAACAATCTTACCTCCCACATTGACAGTCACCCAAGGATCCTCCTGATGATTCAGTGTTGTCCAGGGAGCCATGCCTGGCCTCAGGCCCCTTCAGTCCTCCTTGGTTGTGGTGAGCAGGGCTTATAGGAGAGTCTCACTCCCTCTCTGGGGAGCAGTGCATTCCCAGGCCCAGTAACCATCCATTCCACACCTGGGGCAAGGCTCTGGCAGGTTGGCAACAAGGCAGCAAGACAGCTTGGGGCAGTCACATTTCTAGTGGTTGCCTTTCCAAATGAGAAGCAGGTTCCTGCTGATGTGGAGCCTGGGTTTGTGTGGCCCCAAGTCACTGAGTAGCTTTAAGAGTGACAGCTAAAATGTGAGCATCTTCCCAGGCCCTTTGTCTGCCCCTGCTTACCTGTTCCTCCTCGGTGGTGTGATCACAATTGTTGAAAACTGAAAAGGCTTTTTCTAAAAGGGTGTTCATGGAGGTTTGGGGATGCATGGAAAGCTTTCGCAGCTTCCTACCAATATCCAAGGCAGACAGGGTAATGAAGTGAGTTCCTAGGAAGATCTGTCCTTCTCTAGAGTCAAAATCTACTAGAGTGTATTTTTTCATTGTCCACCAACCTTCTCTGAAACAAGACTGGGTTCTCATCCTTCTCCTGAGTAATTTCCCAAAGCTTATTATAATTGACTAGTTTGGTATTACAGTTTCTCATCCCTTCAAGGAGACGTGACTATATGGTCTCCAGCCCTCTGATCTGCCTGTGCCCCCTGGTAGTTCCACCCAGGGTCTGCATTTGGGATGGCTACTGCCCCTACGACATACTGGTTAGGTTGCTGGGTGGCCAGTCTATTGGCATGCCCTTGTGCCTCAATCCAGATATGGAGTTTCCCCTCTGGAGTATAGTGAGTTGAGAGAATAGTGTGAATGTCACCCCAGGCTAGTTCAAAGGCCAGTGTGAGGTGCTGAAACTCCTCAGTAAATTTAGCAGGATCTTTGGAGAATCAACACAACTGTTTCTTGCATTGTGCCAAATCGGTCATAGCAAAGAGACATGTACCTTGATGATTCCTGCATCTCCATTGGCCATGTCTCATATGAGGCATAGGCCTTTAGGCTTCTTTGCTGGATAGAACGAGGCCCGGCTCTGGGTGTGGCCTGCTGGACTAGATTTTGGACCATACTGGGGAGGCACAGGTGCCCCTGCCAGGGGTGGGTCTAAGGGGGCTTCCCCTATATTCACGACCCATCACTACCATTGCATTTGTGTTGTATGGTTTATAAGCATTGTTTGACCTCCTATAGTGTTTGTATTCAACTCAGGGCAGTGTTACAATCATGGGATTTATCACTCATGGTTTAGCACTATGACTTTAGCTGCTGGGGCTTTCCTGGAAGGCAGAGAGCAAAGGGGTAGTTTCATATTGGCAAAGACTTCAGTGAGGCTGCTGTTGGATACTGGGTCCGGAATAGGAACCAAGGTAGTGGGCATAAGTGAGGAGGATCTCGTAAAGGCAAGTCCTGGGGGAATATGTTCTCTGATGTTGGTGATCCTAAGCATGGGGTGTTATCATCTCCAGCAACAAATTCATGGACTGGAATGATGTCTGAGGTGCAGCCATCTCTGTCAATGAGCACTTGGGCTGGGGTGATGTCATATGTGGTGGCCAGTCCACTGGAGGTGGCCTTCCCAGGTGGTTATCCATTGGGGAAAGGGAAAAGCTAGAGGGTCTTGGCCAGTAGCATAAGGGCCAGGATTTGTCTGTAACTAGCCCTGCAGTTGCCAGACTCACAAATATTTGTGATATTGGGATTAAACCTCTGGGCTGCTTTTTGGTGAGTTAATTTGGTACCATTTTATCTAGAAAATGTATATTTTCTCAGCACATTTCTAAGCTGCATTGATGGTGGCCTGATATATGAAGGACAAAAAAAATCCAACATCAGAGGTAGTGCAGTAAAGCATAGGGTGTACAGCAGTGGAGGCTTGAGTTGGGGGCAGATGTATAGGCAGTCTATGGCCACTTCACCAGAAAGTATTTGTTTAGCTGTGTGTCTGTGGGCCATGCTGTTTAGACATTGATGCCATTGTATCATTTTTTATAAAGGCCTGTATGGGTGGTGACTTATCCACACCTGGTGGCATGCTGAGAGGATATATTATACCTTGCCGGCATATCTGGTTCATCCAATTTCAGGGACAATGTTGTTGTAGGTTCCCCCTTTTATGGTTGGCCTCAGTGGGTCGGCCAGCAACCTGATAACCCGTGCCAGGCTTAAGAACAATACAAGTCATAGACAAGATGAACATTTGCATTTTACCAGCTTTGATGATGTGTTCCTGGAAGTTTGAAGTAGCTGCTGCACCACCACCCCAGGAGAGGAGATGGTCTTAAATAACTCTCTAGCTCTCCGGGCCATGGTGAACTTTAGAATTTATCACCTAGTGTTGTCATTTTTGCATGTCACTAAAATTCACCAAAGGTGGATTTCCCCCATACATGACCCACACAGGACAACTTCCTGAGCCTGCAGCTATATTTACTACTTCCTGTAAAGAACTGGGGGAACTATGGCTTTGTATCTCTCCTTGATGTCTGGTATATCCTGGTAAGGTAACTTTCAGGAGCTGGGAATGTTCCCTCAGGGCAGCTATGTCTAACCATGGGTCCCTCAGGTGGTTCTGCTGGGCTATCAATTATCAAGAAATCTCATTTCACTCCTCAACCTTGTTTGGGTTGCCACTCTCCATATTGTGGTGAGGCAATCGATCAGTCATAGACAAGGGAGAACTGTTATTTATTGCTTTGATGAGGTCATCGTCTTGAGCTTGGAAAAGTGAACTTGATTTCCCTTAAGGACGAATAGAGGCATTTTTAAGAAGGCTTTTAGGAGGCTTTTTGGAAAATAATTTGTGTGACTGTGTGGAACCCCGTTTGCCTGGAATTGAGGAGTATTAACACTTGAGGCAAAAGATTTAATACAAGTTGGCATCCATTTGTTATTAAGTAATTTAAGTAATAGCCCATTAAGAGGCTAACAATCTTTGCCCAGTAAGTCATGACACCTGGGGGTGGTAGGGCAAGTGAAAAATTTAAATGATTCTTTCTTTGTCCATTGTTGAGCCTTAATGGAAGTGAAATGGGTTCCCTAATCAGAGTCAGTAATAGGAGGCCCAAGAGTGACAAGGATAGAATTTCTGAGTCTGTGAATTGTGGCTTCCCTGGTTGCAAGCCACATTAGGAAGGCCAACATGAGGCCAGCATAACAGTCAATCACCTTAAGGCATACAGGATGGTTCTGGAGGTGATGGGAGGTAGTCCTTTGAAAGTGAGGTTCTGGGGCACATGTCACAGCCTTCAGTAATTATACTGGACAATGATGGGCCTAGAGAAAATCCCTTTTTATGTATCCACTCCACCAGAACAGAGGGGCCTCTGACTCATGAGGGGCTATAGGCCCAGACTGCCAGTTGATAGGGGAAGTTTGAGGGCCTGAGGGGGTAGTCTTTCAGGGACACACAGAAATACACAGTACAGGAATGAAGAGTGACTCCACTGTGGTGAGTCGAGTATGTGTGGAAACATGTGAGACATATATATGGATGGGTGAGGCTGTGATCTCTTTCCAAATGTGGAACCTTACTTGTATGAGAAAATTATCCCATATTCATTAGCCTGACCACACTACCAGCCTTTGACCACTGCTCAAGAATGAGTGAAGATTCCTACATTGCGCAACTGGCAGCTCAGAGCATCCTGGAGGGATAACCAGACTGCTTCCAGCTCTGCCAACTGTTCTGATATCAAATAGCCATTTTGGGGAAGTAGGATGTTTGAGGCCAGGGGATATGCTATGGATCTCCAATGAGCTGCATTGTGTATAATGATAGTGTTGCCATTGGTGAGATATACCCTTTCTATGACACAGTTGGTCCCAAAGGACTCCCTAATTGGCTAGAAGAGACAGCAATGGAAGTGCCATCCCCAGCATCTCAAGTTCTGAGGGGAAGGGGCTAGGAGTAGTGGAAGACACATCTCCTGTAATTTGGAAAGGCCCTATGTGTCAGGGTTAACCTCCTTCTTTAGGTACCATGTCCATTCTACCAGTGAGGCATCAGTGGCCATGCTGAGCTTCCACTAGGAATTATCTCTCATCCATGGCATTATGGGAATTTCTGCATGTGCAAGCTAACCGGTTGTGGTCCTGTAAGTGCCTCCAGCTCTAGAAGAGACCAATAAGCAGACAGGATCTGCCCTTTCTAATGGGGTATATTGGCTAGCAGGCAAGGGAAGCCTCTTAGTACGGAATCTCATAGGGAGCCATTGTTTGTCATGCTTAGTCCAAAGACTCCAAAAGCATAATTGGAGGTAGCCAAGGTATCTAATCTAAAATTCATCTCTGGTGTAACAGGGGATGTGGCTTGGGAAATGGCCTGCTCTGCCAATTTTAAGGCATGCTGTTGAGGCTTTCCCCAGTGGATACATGTGATTTTGTATATTGGGTATAATGAGAGTGAGAGAATGGATGTGTTACATTTAGAATATGAATGAGCCCCTCTGGAGTTTTCAGAATATATGCTGCCTCTAATCACTGGACATTAATTCTTGTGTCAACAATCGCCATGGATGGGACTAGCAATAGCCCATAGTCAGGGGACAAAAAGTAACAGAAGCAAGGGGTGCAGCAATAGTATAGAGACCACCGGGCCTCAGCAACATTCTTTTGGAGGGGTGCCCCTTTTGCCATATATATATGGTTTTCAGCTCATGGTCCACCAATCCAGTGGCTGGTCCCCAAGTAGTCTCCCAGCTACCATGGGACCATGCCTCTTAATGCTCACATTCTCCCTACTCCAGCAGCCCCAGCTATCTTCAGATATTAGAAATTTGACTCAGACTAGCCACTCCCTTTGCTTTCCAGCATTTCCCTCTTTTGCCATAGGAGGTCTAGCAGTTTGCAGATCATGAGGAGCACTCAGTTTTGTGAGATCCACAATTTAGAGTAGGGAGTTCTGGCAACTCCCAACATGAACAATTGGCAGTGGCACAAAGCTGTGTGGATACTCTCTAGCAGGACAGAGAGCTGTTCACCTGCTTTAGAAAGCCAGGATGTTATTGAAAAGCAGCATGACACATATCTGGAATCTCCTGTCTGCTGAGACTAACAGACTTTACTAGCTATGCCAATTCTATTGAAAGTTTTCTGTAGAGAAATAGTCAGGTGCAGCAAGGACTGGTGACACCAGAGATGTATGAAAGAAAAGTTGATTAGTATTTATAGATCCTAGAAGAGAGAAGAACGACAGGCCTTGCAGGGTCATACAATAGGAATATAGGCTCAACCAAGGAGGCAGGGAGCAAGAAGTGCACAATGGACCTGGGGACTGTGCCTTTTCAGTGTTATAGGGATGGGGCTGGAGCAGTTGGTCAACAAAAGTGGAGATTGGGGAGTCTGTATTTGACTTTCACAGGGTCAGGAAGCTAGGTAGCATTTGGAGAGGAGAAAGAGAAGATGTTTATCTTATATAAGCAGGTGTCACAGGTGATCATTGAAGGATCTAACTATACGATCTAAGTTTCCAAGGCATCATAGCAATGCAAATTTCCTTATATTAATGAAGACCTTAGAGACGATGAGGCATCAAAATAGCAAGAAAAAGCCCTTATAATTTAATTCACTACATCCATTTACCTATTGAGGGATATTATTATTGTTTCCAATTTTCAGTGATTATGAATGATTAAAGACATTCATATGCAAAATTTTGTGTGGGCATGAGTTCTTAAATCAGTTGGGTAAGTTACGTTGGAAGATGATGCTTGGTGGTATGGTAAGACTATGTATAGTTTTGTAGGAAACTGCCAAACTGCCTTCCAGAGTGTCGGTACCAGTTTGCTTTCTCCTACAAGCAATAAGTGAAAGTTCCTGATGCTCCAAATCCTTGCTGGCAGTGGGTATGGTCATTTTTTGGTCCATCCTCTGCTGTGTAGTAGTATATGAATGTTGTTTAAATTCATAGTTATCTAATGACATATTATGTCAAACATCCTTTAATATACTTATTTGCCATATGTATATCTTCCCTGGTCAGATTTATGCTTACTTTGAATTGTTTTCTTATTTAGTGTCAAAAAGTTCATTTTATATTCTGGACATATGACCTTTATCACATATGTGATTTGAGAATATTTTCATGAAGTCTGTGGTTTGTCTTTCATTTCTTAAAAGTCTTTTGCAGCACAAACATGTGTAATATTTACAAAGTCCAATTTATTAATTTTGCTATGGTTCACACTATTGATGTGTATCTAAAAACTCATTACAGTTTTCCTCTTATACTTTCTTCTGGACGTTTTGAACTTTACACTTTATATTTAGTTCTATATTATAATTTGAATTTATTTTGTATTATAAATGTCAAATTGCTATTGTACCTTCATCAAAGATTAGTTGTTTATATTTGTTGGGATCTACTTCTGTTTGCTCTATTCTGTTACATTGATTGATGTGTCTTTTCTTATCTAAAAACCACACTAGTTTGTTTATGGTA